>SJYA01002071.1:105273-167304 GCA_006410615.1 Neotragus moschatus
GGATGAGATGGCTAGATGGCATCATAGACTCGATGGACGTGAGTCTGAGTGAACTCTGGGAGTTGGTGATGGACAGGGAGGCCTGGCATGCTGCAATTCATGGGGTCGCAAAGAGTCGGACACGAATGGGTGACTGAACTGAACTGAAGCACCGCTTCTCCAGGACTGGAGAAAGGATGCTCTGAATTGATGGTTATCAGGACCCCCTGCTGCGGTCTTCCACTTGCCAGGCGTGTGGCATCCAGGTGGACCCCCAGCCCTGCAAAGAAGCTGGCTTGTTCCCTGACTTGTGGGAAGTGCCTGGGGGCCCCTGAGGACGCTGCCACCACTCCGGCTTGTGACCACTCTTGCCCGCTCCCAGCAGCAGCTTCCAGGGTGAGGGCCACATCTCTGTTGGCTTCGTAGATGGTTCTGGACTTCACATACCCCCCCCTCCCCAAACTCCTTTGCTGCGGGTGCCATCTGGGCTGTGGGTGCCAGATGGCCCCTTCCCCTTTTCCTGTCACTGGCACCCACTGTCCTGCTGCAGACTCTCCCCTATTTGTGGCAGACAGCAAATCGATGATGTGTGTTTCTTACCAACGTGCTCCCTTGGCTTGCAGGCTTCTGCCCCGATCCCTGGCCTCCATGGTCCAAAGCCTGACAAGGTCCAGGTCTCTGATTCCAAGTGGCTGAGATCTTAGCGCTTCAGGCCCACCTTTCAGTCCTGGGCTCTGGGTTCATGGAGAGATTGCTTGAAGAGCCAATAATAATCCTTTGCTCACTGTACTTCGAGTCACGCTGAACTGGAGCGTGTGGCTTTGAATTGGAGCAAAACATGCAATTCTCTTATTTGTTTCATTCAGTCGAACTGACTTTTCCACCCCTGACTGCAGCATCCCGCCTGCAGCAGCCATGACAGCCTGTGCAGTGAGCCTTGCGGAGGTCTGGAGATGGGGGAGAGACTGAGGGAGGGATAAGCTTCCCAGATGCAGCGGGGATGTGGTTTTGCTGGGCTACCTTCTCTCTCTTGTCTCTTCTTTGTCGTTGTTGCTGTTATTCAGTCGCTAAGTCATGTCTGACTCTGCAACCCCATGGACTATAGCCCGCCAGGCTTTTCTGTCCATGAAATTCTCCAGGCAAGAATACTGGAGTGGGTTGCCATTTCTTTATCCAGAGTATCTTCCAGACCCACGGATCAAACCCACATGTTCTGCACTGGCAGGCAGATTCTTTACCACTGAGACACCTTTGAAGGCATGTCTCTTCTAATCCCACTATGTGGCCCCACCCTCATGACCTCATATGAACCAAACCACCTCCCAAAGGCTTTGTTTCTGAATACCATCACATTGGGGTGAAGGCTTCAACATGTGGGTTTTGGGGGAAGACAATTCAGGTCATAGCAGTGGGGCTGGAATTGAGCATAGCCAATCTCTGAATCCTTCCCTGTGCCCACAGATAAAAGTGTGGCAAGGTGCCCAGAGTCTCCGAGAAACAGGTTACCTGGAATTTGCCGATTCCAACGAGGACCTGATGCTTCAGTTGGAGATGACCAAAGGGCCGTGACTCTGACATGCGGAAGGAACATAACTGTGTCCTCCAGGGCTCCAGAGCTTGGAGAGGCCCAGTGGTGCGTGTTAAAGGGAGAGGGGGAGAGGGGAAAACGCACCATCGTCCTTGTCTCGTGGATGGATGCTGTTGAGGGAGGGCTGCCAGTGGCTGAGCCCCAGCCGTGATTGGTGGGTGCTGAGTCAGAACAAAGCAGAAGGCGAGGCCGGCCCTTCCCCAGTGGATGCAGAGGGACCCACGGACCACTGCGGGGCTTTCTTCTCAAGCCCCTAGAGCACAGCTTCCTGTACCCCACACAATGTCCTGACTTAGGAAGGGATAGACTTTGGTGACTTGACTTTAGTGAATGCTGGTGTAAACAGAACATCTTCCACAGGCAGTTGGAGGATGGGGTGCCAGAGGGCCAGGGACGCCTCCGCTGGGTGAGTGACACGGCAGGTGGATGTGACAGGCATGTTCCAAGAAACCCGCTCACTCACGCACAAGGACAGAGCAACGCCCGAGGCGAATCCCTAAATACAGGAGCCATGAACAGTGACGATGAATAAGGAAGAGAAAGAAAGAATGAGGTGGGGACGGTAGCAGCAAACACTGATGCTCACACACTCTCTCCTGTCGACCCTTGTGTATGTGTGCAGAGCCTTATGATAGAAAATAAAAAGAAATTAGAAGCCCACCTTTTTTTGGCTGGCTTGTTTTTTCCTACTTTCAAAATTTTTCATTGTTTATTAAGTGTTAAGATAACTTTTATGCAATTTTTAGAGGTACTTTCCATTTACAGTTATTACAAGATAGTATNGTGTGCAGAGCCTTATGATAGAAAATAAAAAGAAATTAGAAGCCCACCTTTTTTTGGCTGGCTTGTTTTTTCCTACTTTCAAAATTTTTCATTGTTTATTAAGTGTTAAGATAACTTTTATGCAATTTTTAGAGGTACTTTCCATTTACAGTTATTACAAGATAGTATCACTCCAGTACTCTTGCCTGGAAAATCCCATGGACAGAGGAGCCTGGTGGGCTGCAGTCCATGGGGTCGTGAAGAGTTGACTGAGCGACTTCACTTTCACTTTTCACTTTCATGCATTGGAGAAGGAAATGGCAACCCACTCCAGTGTTCTTTCCCGGAGAATCCCACGGACGGGAGAGCCTGGTGGGCTGCCGTCTATGGTGCTGCACAGAGTCGGACACGACTGAAGCGACTTAGCAGCAGCAGCAGCATCTATATTCCTCATGGTGAGCAATACATCCCTGAGCCTGTCTTCACCCCGTATTTGCACCTCCCATTTTTCCACTTCTACATTGCACCCCGCCCCCACCCGACTCCCCTGCACATAGCCACTGGTTTGTTCCATTTCTTTTATGTTATATTCCTTAGCTTATTGTATTTTTTAGGTTCCACTGTAAGTGAGGCCATACAGTATTTGTCTGTCTCTGTCTGACTTACTTTGCATAGCATCATGGCTTCCAAGTCCATCCATGTTGCTGAAAATGAGAAAATTTTGTTCTTCTTTTCTTATTCCATTAACCCTTTGTGAAACAATCAAGTCTGTGCTTGGAGCAGCCTGCGGGATGCTGCTGGGTGTATTTCGTCAGTGGGCCCACAGCCAAATCCTGGGGGACCAGCGTTTGTGGGAAGGGTCAGTGGCGCAGAGCAAGCTGGCTTTGGCTTGTACCCAGCGGGTGCCTGAAGGGTCCCAAAGAAATGCCTTTGCATCCTCGGGACCACCTATGGAGGATCCTGGCTGATTCTGTCCCCTGCTGGCAGCTCCCGGCTGGAACGAGGAGGGGTGAGCTCCCACTTGGCTGAGCTCATCTGGTGGGCCCTGACTTCGTGTGTCGTCACCTTGTGGCCGCATGTCCACATTACAGCTCTATTGTGATAGAATGGTTGTGGGCATGTTAGTTAGCTCAGTCTTGTCCGCCTCTTTGCAACCCCATGAACCCAACCAGGTCCTCTGTCCTTGGAATTCTCCAGGCAAGAATACTGGAGTGGGTAGACATTCCCTCTGCAGAACTCTAACGTGACACCAACCAGGAACAAACCTAGGGGAAGATAGGTCTCTGATGGAAGGTCAGTAATTTTTTCAGTCAACAAATGATAAGATCAGCGTCCAGATATGGTATAATTCATTTAACTCTCAATGCATGTTTATAGCTTCCTGGGTGGCTCAGATGGTAAAGAATCTGTCTGCCATGCTGGAGACCTGGGTTCCATCCCTGGGTCTGGAAGATCCCTTGAAGAAGGGAATGGCAACCCACTCCAGTATTCTTGCCTGGAGAATCCCATGCACAGAGGACCCTGGCGGGCCATAGTCCATAGGGTCGCAAAGAGTCGGACACACCTGAGTGATTATCACTTTCACTCACATGTTTACATGGATGGTACTTCAACACTCCAACTTTGTTTGGTCTCTAAGTCTTGTCCGACTCTTTGTGACCCCCTGGTCACACGGAGCCTGTAGCCTGCCGGGTTCCTCTGTCCCTGGAATTTCCCAGGCAAGAATGCTGGAGTGGGTGACCACTTCCTCCACCGGGGGATCTTCCCAATCCAGGGATCAATCCTGAGTTTCCTGCATCTCTGGGATGGGCAGATTCTTTACCAGTAGCGCCACCTGGGAAGCCCCGTCCCAACTTTATTCATAAGGAAATACACACAGAGAGGTTAAGCGACTTGCTCAAGCTCACACAGCTAACACGCAGGACCCTGGGCAGCCTGACTCCCGAGCGCCTGTGCTAATCTCTGCACCGTCCCGCCTCCTGAGTGGCCTTCAGGTCACCACAAACATGTCAAGAGACTGGGGAGGTGTCACTGAAGAGAACAGGGAGCCCCAGATCTGGTGGCTTGAACCTCACCTCTGCCCGCAACTGCCTGCTGCCATTCACCAGCCCTGCAGGGTTGTTGAGAAAGTTCAAGATCACCCCTAGGGAGGGAGTGTGCAAACTGTAAAGTGCTGTACCAGCTGGGACCAGCTGGGAGGTAGTATTGACACCAACTTTCCATTCTGTAGTCCCATGATTGGATTGCTGGAATTATGCTAAAACCTGGGAGATTTGTGCCAACTCTGGATCGCACTTGGACTCATACATGGATGTGCCCGTCTCTTCGGGAAGGAGGGATGCTAACTCTGCCCATGTCAGGCTACTTCATTCAGCAAATGCTCAGTGCACAGAGCTGGCACGTGTCTCCTGCAGCCTCCTAGGATGCGTTTGTTTTAGACCTCACATCCCGTCTTACAGCTCCTGCGGTGGTACCCATTGGATAGATGAGACAGCTGAGTTTCAGAGAGCTTGGGTGACTGGCATTAGTCACACAACAGGGAGAAGGCACAGTTGCATCTGAGCAGAGGCTAGCTCTTCATGTCCTAAGCCTCTGGGTACCTGGTCAGGGTGGACACTAACCCCGGAGGTGTCTTTTAAGACTCAAAGCATCTCTTGTATGGAGACTTTGAGAGGCTGCACCAAGACACGGCCCTTACAGAAAAACGACGGACACACTCGAACGATAAAATAGCTCTCTTTTATTCATTTTGATTTGGATCATTGGAAATATTCAACAATAAATTAAAAATAAAAAATAGAGCAGAGGCTGTGGAAAGCAGACTCTTGCCAACTTCATTCAAAAAAGCATCCAGATGAACACTCAGGTGCAAAGCACAGGAGCCAGGCAAGGAGGGGCGGATGAAGAAAGCGGACTTTAAAACACCACCAACCAACCCACCAACAGGACTGCAAAGAGGGGAAAAGTGCTCAGGGAACTTTGGCTTTGACACGAACTGGGTTAAGTGCTAGCGTGACGGTGCACCACGCCCATGCTACCGGGGCCTAGTGGGGGCTCCTGACGCAGACTCGGGTTAAAGCTGGTGTCTGGACCAGGATCTTGGGTGGGTGGGCGACAATGGCAGATCAGAAGCTGAGCAACAGGGTCAAGCTCAACATAAGTACAGATCTCTGAGGGGCTGGGAGGGAAACAGGAGGCTGGAGGCAGGCTTGGGGGAAATGCATTGCTTTGGGTAAGGACGGACTGTGTGATGCCACCTTGCCTGGCAGCTGTTCCTCACCCTCTTCTGTGCACAGGTGTCATGTACCCCCCCACAGTCCGCCAGGGGGGCTCAAAACACATTAGCCCAGACCCCATAAGCGGATGACCAGCCGATGGCCTGTGGCCAGTCCTGCCACAAACCAGATGTCCCTGATGGACGCAGTGACAGCCCCCAGCTCTTTGGAGGGGTGAGAACTGTTGCCGGTCCTGATGGCGCGTGGCCAGAGTCCCAGCCATCTCTGGCTTCCCTGGAGAAAGCACTTCCGACCACAACCATGTGAGGGAAGGTGAGCTGTCCTCAGTCTTCCACTTTTTCTTTGGGTTCAGGCTGCCTTGAAGGAAACAGCTGAAGCAAACATCACAGTGCTCAGCGTTCTCTGTGACTCCATTCCACCCTGGACACAGAGGCCCAGTTTGCATCGAGGTAGGTTTGCCCTCTCCCTGGCTCTTCTGGCCAGAGCCGAGCCTTGGGGGGAGCAGTCTCCCCTGACCCTGCCGCCCACTCCCACCCACCATAGGCATCACCTGCCCACCCCTCATTGCCTGGCTTCTCCCTTTTGTGTCTTATTTCCTTAGATCTGGCTTCTCCCACTAATCCCAGCCTAGGTGATTTTCTGGACAACACCTGATGAAGCTGGGGTTTCCAAATGCATACACTCAAGAACTTTCTTCTCTGCCCCAGATCACTACCCTCTTGCCCTCCTTTCTTCTCCTTCCCATGGGTGAGGACAGGGGCTCCAGGGGATGTGGCTATAGGCGTAGATTTTGCTCCAGCACCAGAGAGCAGCTTCCTGGATCCCTGGGGGAGCCAGAAGGCTAGGGTGTTGTTGACATCTTTCTCTCTCATTAGCCCGGCCTCTTTAGCTTCAGGCTCAGCACTGATTCCTGCAGCAGGAATGCTTCTAATGCTTGCCCAGGGCTAGTCTCCAAGGAGCTCTGTCTGGGGAACGGGCAGAGCCCTGGGCTGGAATGCTGGGCCCCAAGGAGAGCTTCCCCTTGTGAGTGTTTCTCACCCTCCGGCTGGTGGCCAAACCCTCGTGGAAACACTCCTGTCCACGTCTCAGCCACCCTTACTCCAGGTATGGGGCCTGCTGATTTAAGGCAATGGTGTGTTAATCCTGGCCACAGTGGCTGGCTGGATTCACTTAGGTGGCCATTGGTAAGCCCAGGAGACAGACACAAAGCCATGTCTGCACCAGCTGTGGGAAAAACGCGAAGCTGTCTCCTCAACTGGAAGAAGGGCGTGAGAAGGCAGAGGTCACGGCTTGCCTCGGGCCCCCGTGGTGGCCTGAGAGCGAAGCCGGGTGGTGAGAGGCGTGTGGTCAGAGGCTTACACTGACTGCGGTTCTCAGAGGGGCTGGGGAAGCCCACCTCTAGGTGGCCTAATAGGGACCCAATAACACCCTTTTAGCTCGAAATCTATTTCACAGTTGGTTCACTTGTGCAGTCCCTTCCTTTCTCTGGCCTTGCTTTGCTCATCTGCAAAAGGGGACCTGAGGACTGAAAGGCATGTCACAATGAATAGCCTGATGGTGGGGACAGACGGGGTGGAGGCCAGGCGGCAGCGATTCAGCCAACCCACACACCCAGCAGAGTTCCTCACCTCAAGGACTGCCGTGATCTCTGGCCTCAGAGGATTTATGCTGGGAATCATGCCCTCACAGCAATTGACAAGCATTTGTCAGTCAAGAGGGTCTGCGGTTTTGGAGGATTTTAATGCTGGAAGAGGTTTTTTTTTGTTTGCTTGCTTTTTTTTTTTTTTTTTTAAAGACTTTGTTGATTCTGAATCTTTGAGAATCAAAGAAAAACTGGACCCTCTCCCCAGGCAAACATTCAGGGGAAGAATCAGCAGGGTGTGTGACTTCTAGGAACACTTGTAAATGACTGATACCTGCTGTGGACCCTCCCCGTTGGCAGAGGGAGACGCGGAGGCAGAGGGCAGGGCTTGCCAGAGGGCTGAGGGGCGCGGTGGGGCGGGACCCCTGGCCTCTGAGAGTAGCATCCTTCATCCTCCTCCAGGCCATGGTCACACCTTCTCAAGGCACCCATGGCCCTTCAGGGAATGCCCTCGACAGCAAGAAATGTCTCTTTTTTTGATTAAATGTCAGTGCGTGCATGCTAAGTCGCTTCAGTCATGTCTGACTCTTTGCAACCCTATGGACTGTAGCCCGCCAGGCCCCTCTGTCCACAGGGATTCTCTAGGCAAGAAGACTGGAGTGGGCTGCCATTTCCTTCTCCAGGGGAATCTTCCCAGCCCAGGGATCAAACCCGCATCTCTTACTTCTCCTTCATTGGCAGGTGGGTTCTTTACCACAAGCGCCACCTGGGACTGCGTCTATTCCCACCCAGCCCCAAGACAGTGCTGCTTGATTTGGAGATTCTTGGCCTGAGACTGAATCTAAGCCTACAGTGAGGAAGACAAAAGTGGGGCTGGAAGAGAAGGAGGTACATAGCATCCGGCAAACCTACCAACCCGACACCCCAGGGTCTGCCCACCAGCAAGCCCTCAAGCCCTAAACACCCCAGTACCCCACGTCTGAAGATTTCTACAAAACTGGCTCTGAGCCCCCACATCTCAGCTGCCGGCAGAAGCGAGTGGAACCGAGTCACAAAGTGTAGATGGCGTCAGTTGAATTTAAAAGACAAAACAATAAATAATCAGCAAGGCTGACGAGGAAGAAAGAGCAGCTGGGACGTGAAGGATGAGGTATGACTTCTCCCCTCTGACGGTCACGTTTCTAGGATGTCCTCACACAGGTGGCCAGGGGGATCTGACCCTGGGGGCAACTGCTGGCTGATGCCCCCTCTCCGCCACAAAGCTCTGGAAGGTTACGGGCACCAAATCCAATAGTCTGTGAAAACAGAATGTATGATCCATGGCTGACAGGCCTCTGGATGGAGCCTAGTTCCAACTGAGCATTCTTGCAGCTCAGACACTGGCTCCGGAAACTAGAACACTCTCCCCAGCTACAGACCGAGGGGGGTGCACGGCTGGGGTCCCCTTCCCCAAGTTGGGGCTTTTGCCACATTTTAGTCAATGCATGCTTTTCTCCCCCCAGTACCAAGGCACATGGAAGCACATAGACTCGTGCTCAGCCGTCATGATAACCACGGAGATAAATTATTCGAGGAAACGTCTGCTTGGGAAAAAGACATCTCCTGGGCATTTAGAGTCTCTGAAGACCTTCAGGGCAGGGACTCCTCCTGGCCATGGTTCAGTGATCTTTGGACAGAAAGGGGAGGTGGGGTGGTTCTCCTGGGGGTCATCTTCACCCAGAAACTTCCCAGCGAGAATCAGAGTATTGGCCCCGGACCCCTCCGCAGTATAGTCCCTGTGCTTCCCCCTGGGAGACCATCCTTTCCTCTAGAACATGGGACTCCTCGGATGGGGTCTCTCCAGAGTCTCCCTGCCTCCCCCAGCCCAGAACAGCAGCGAGGGTGGGGGGGTTCTCCCCTCCCGAGACTGGTTCTGAGACTTGCTCTGCAGCCCTTGCAGGGGTTGGCGACCTTGCTGAGTAGATGCTGCCAAATGTTGGGGTGCAGGAGGCTGCGAGGGGCACCTGGGCACACCCTTGAGGCTGGCCCTCGAAGTTCCTGGAGAAGAACAGCTCCGGTGAGAAGCTGGGGCTGGATGCGAAGTCGCACATGGCGCACTTGTCCTCAGCCCTTCGCAGCGTCATCTTCCCTTGAAGATCCGGATTTTGTTGATGGATGCCAAGGTGGCCGTCACGTTGGACTCGAAGTCCCCATCATGTACCCCAGTCTTCCGAAAAGCCCCCGCCGATGGGTTGTTCTCCCAGTAGTGGTGCCAATTCCCTTTGCTGTCTGCTCCGAAGCCATACAAGTCCACCTGCCAGAGGCAAAGCAAAGGCCAGAGCCGGTCAATGGGGGAAATAGCCTCCAGGAGCCGGGAACTCCCAGGAGCTTGAGGTAGCAAAGGCAAGTTGAGTAAAAGTCAAGTCCAAGGCCCGAAGGCATAATAATGGAAGCCTATTGCTTGTCTGTGCCTGCTGGGTCCACCTCCAGGGAGGTACAACCTCTTCTCCAAGGACTGAAGAGCAGAACTTCCAAGTCTAGCAGTCTGTCCCAGGCCCCAGTTCTGCCTCCTGCTGGTATAACCTGTGAATGCCAAACCACTTCTTGGAGCCTCACTTTCCTCATCTGGGAAATGGGGCCAAGAGTGACGACCATGGAGAGGTGGGTGTGATCCACCAAGAAAAGGTACTGATCTTTTTCTTCCCCTGGGCTAATATTCACCTGGTCCAGGGGTCCTCATTGATGGGTGGGTGGGGGGCAGGCTTCTTACGTGCGACAAGCATTTACTGAGGCTTTATTCTGTGTTAAGTGTGCATTAAACCTGTCAGAGTTCAGGGGAATGCTGGAGAAATTATGGATGAGGGCGTTAGGTCTCAGTCCTCGGAGATTCTTCTTTTTTTAAATTAATATATAATCGTATCTTTATCAACATGCCCTTGCCGGGATGAGTGCTGTTTTAGGGGGGAAAAAATCGTCTACTTAGACAAAAATATATATTTTTGGCTATATGATTCCAGGATGTTTTCTCTTTCTCTAGCTTCTATGATCATATCACCATTTAATAAATTTAAACTGGGATAAAAGACAAACTACATGAGAAAATTTTACTTGTACATTATGCAACGTAAATCCTAACTTTTCTTCCCTCAAACCTCTCCATAAAAGCATTTTTAATTAATGTGCTTCTTGGAGAAACAAGTGTTGATACACAATAATATATTTAATGATCAAATAAGTTAGGAAGTTTAATAGGTGGTTATTTTTTTGCTTTCGTTCTGTTTGAAGATCAGCAGACTTACCCTGTAAAGGGCCAAATACGAAGTGCTTTTTCATATCCTGTCTTTTAGAAACAAATCACAGTCCTGCCCATTTTCAAGAGGAGGTGATGACAAAAAGGTGTAACAGTCCCCTTGAGCTGCAAGCTTACGACAGCCACCAACTGAGCCCTCGAGAGGGGCTGACGCCAGGGCTTCCCCACCGGCCCCCTTCCCTGCCTCCCCGCACCGAGGAGGGCGAGGCGACCGGAGCGGGCAGAGAGCTTGTCCGACAAGGTGACTTTTGAACTGGGTCTTGGAAAATGAGTAGAAGATGACCAGGAAGGGTCTGGCACGCTAATTCACTTCAGTCACGTGCGGCTCTTTGGGACCCTACAGATCCTAGCCCACCAGGCTCCTTTGTCGATAGGACTGTCCAGGCAAGAGTCCTGGAGTGCGTTGCCATGCCCTCCTCCAGGGATCCCAACCTAGGGACTGAACCCGAGTCTCTTACCTCCCCTTCACTGGCAGATGGGTTCTTTAGCACTAGCATCCCCCGGGAAGCCCAAGGGACTGGGGAAGGGGTTTCAGGGAGAGGAACAGCCACGTGGGATGCAGCGTGGCAGACAGATTCCAGGGGTGGGGGCCCGGCAGACTAGGAGACAGCTCTGTGCTGACGGCAAACTTTTCAGGAGATGCCAGCACGGCCCCAGCCACTCCAGGGCAGGAGGGAAGGGCACTCCTGAGGCAGAAGCCCACGGGCTCCGCGACCAGCACACAGGAGGTGGGGGCTGCCGGGGGAGTCGAGAGGCAGATATGGTTTCTGGTAGGGACGCTGGGTTTCTGGCTGAAGGATGGGGGAAGATGGTGGCAGAGCACAGCTCCTACCTGTGATTTCCAGCTCTGAGACTTGCGGGGCAAGGACGGACCGCAGGTGGCAAGAAGGGACATTGGAGGGTCCTGCCTGAACCAGGGCCGGGGAGGAAGTTGGAGGAGAACTGTGGTCCCCCTCCTGTTTCACTGCCCACAGGCAGTGAGCACCCCAGATTGCCGATGGAAACATGGGCACAGCCTGGCAGACGGCGAGACGAGTCCATGATGGGGAAAGGCTGCTGCTGCTGCTGCTCAGTCGCGTCAGTCGCGTCTGACTCTGTGCGACCCCATAGACAGCAGCCCACCAGGCTACCCTCTCCCTGGGATTCTCCAGGCAAGAACACTGGAATCGGGTGCCACTGCCTTCTCCGGATGGGGAAAGGCATGCTTGGCAAAATCACTGGTTCTCAGTCTTGGTGAGCAGAGGAACCCCTGGGTGCTGGGGGAACCCTTGGGTCCCTGGTCCGCACTGCTAGCAGTTCCGGTGGAAGTGGGCTGGGCTGTGGCCTGGGGGCTAGAATTTAGCTGCACAGATGATTCTAATGAGCAAACAAGATGGAAACTGAACCTCCAGACAGCTCCCTCATTACAACCTGCTCCCTTATTCGGCCCCCAGGTCTGAGCTACCTGCTGGGCCTGGCCCTGCCCGGGGCAGCTCCCACAGCAGGAGAACACGGCTCCTTCCTGGAAGGTCCTATGCAGGAGACTGCAAGCCCCACTGTGGAGACAGGACCTGAGCTCCCAGAAGAGGCCTGGGGGTGGGGATGGAGGTCGTGGCCGCAGGTGCTCTCGTGGCCCCCTGGGGAACGCGAGGCAGCGGGGGTGGGGTGCGTCCTACCTCATCACAGACGTGCAGTGAGAAGATAACTGACAGGATACCAGTGGACGGGTACCGCCCGTGGCCCTGCAGCCAGCTGTCGAAGACGTACTTGATGAAGGCCGGGTGGTAAATCAGGATCTGCGGAGGGAAGGGTGCAGCCCAGGGTGAGCGGCTGGGGGAGGACCCCAGGCACGCGTCAGGCACTGCACGCCGCTGCGTCCACGGGGGAAAGCAGTGCCCGGGGCTCATACCCCTACACGGGGCCTGGGAGGGGTACAATCTAGTGGACAATATGGACCCTAACCTAAATCACGGAAGCCTGGGCTGGATGAAGCGGAAGCTGGAATCAAGATTGCAGGGGAAAATATCAATAAACTCAGATATGAAGAAGACATCACCCTTACGGCAGAAAGTGAAGAAGAACTAAAGAGCCTCTTGATGAAGGTGATGAAGGAGAGTGAAAAAGCTGGCTTAAAACTCAACATTCAGAAAACCAAGATCATGGCATCTGGTCCCATCACTTCATGGCAAAAAGATGGAGAAACAATGGAAACAATGACAGACTTTATTTTTGAGGGGTTCCAAAGTCACTGCAGATGGGGACTGCAGGCATGAAATTAAAAGACACTTGCTCCTTGGAAGAAAAGCTATGAGAAACCTAGACCACATTTTATAAAACAGAGACATTACTTTACCAACAAAGGTCCGTATAGTCAAAGCTATGTTTTTTTCCATTAGTCACGTACGGATGTAAGAGTTGGACCATAAAGAAAGCTGAGAGCCGAAGAATTGATGCTTTTGAACTCGAACTGTGTTGGAGAAGACTTTTGAGAGTCCCTTGGACTGCAAAGAGATCAAACCAGTCCATCCTAGAGGAAATCGGTCCTGAATATTCATTGGAAGGAATGATACTGAAGCTGAAGCTCTAATACTTTAGCCACCTGATGCAAAGAACTGACTCATTGGAAAAGACCCTGATGCTGGGAAAGACTGAAGGCAGGAGGAGAAGGGGATGACAGAAGATGAGATGGTTGGATGGCATCACCAACTCAATAGACATGAGTTTGAGCAATCTCGGGGAGTTGGTGATGGACAGGGAAGCCTGGAGTGCTACAGTCCATGGGGGTCGCAAAGAGTCAGACACAACTGAGTGACAGAGCTGAGCTGAACTGAACCTAAATCACGGATACACAGAGGATGCTGGAATAGAGGATGAGACCACAGAGAGAAAGAAAGCAGAGAAAGGTGAGGAAGGAAGGGGTGAGAAGGCGGCATCTGAACGACAGTCAAGGAGGCCAGCAGCAGGACAGGAGGCTGCAGGAGAAGGTTCCAAGGGAGCAGCATGGGCTGGGGATGAGGACACTCCTGGCACCCTGCAGGAAGACACCGAGCCACCCGTCTGGCCTGACGTGGGCCTGAATGACCTGCAGCCCCTAAAATGACCTCACATGCCAGCTGTCCCTCTCTTCATGTCATAGGTGGGGAAATCGAGGCTCAGCGACACTAAGTAACATGCTCAACGTCACACAGCCACCCCCGGGAGGACATCGGCACACAGCATCAGTGAACAAGCTGTGTGTCTCTGGACAAGTTGCCTGGCCTCTCTGAACCTGATCTCTTCATCTCCACGCAGCACTTCACTTCCACCATCCCCCTTCCCTTTGCCCACGTCTCATCCAACCCCACACCAGGGCCTACTGGGGAACATAGCGATACAGAGAGACAGGAGGTGAGGACTGGCTTTGAGATGCTCACACCAGAGGCGCAGTGGCTCTCAAACAGCGTCAGCATCCTTGGGGGGCTTGTAAAAACCCAGAGCTTCTGATTCAGCAGATCTGGGGTGGCCTGAGGACCTGCACTGGTGAACAAGGGCTGGTCCAGGTTTAGGGAAACTTTCCAGGGTTCATCTCTCCACTCTCTAAGTGGGGGCCCACCCACTGCCGCCAACCCTGAAGGCCCAAGGGCTCTCTGCAGCCAGATGTGGGCAGAGCAGGGAGCCTTGAAAGCGAGGCTGAGCTCAGAGGACAAGGCACCTGCGCCTTGACTCACCTTATTCTTTTTCACTTTGATCTTGGCGGGGACAGGAACGTAGGTACTGCAGGAGGAAAAGGCAGGTGGTTAGTATGGGGAGAGGGTCCGCTGCCTGGGCATCGGCTGTGGAGGAGAGGGCTGGAGATGCAGGCGGGCCACGGGGAGAGGCACTCTTTCACCAAGAGGCCCCACCTCCTGCAGTAGCCCACTATGGACACCAGAGGGCGATCGTAGCTAACTCGAGGCCCTTCTGCGGAGGCCAAGCTGAGCCCGTTGATGAAGCCCCTCCTCTGCCCAAGCCTGCTTCCCTCACTGCCTTGCACCCCGAATCCCTCGGGTTTCCTAACCAGGCCTCAGACAAGGAGGCTCTCAACCATTTCGGCACTAAGCTCCTTTTCTTTCAGGCAGGAATGAGACCAGGTGCGAACCTGGCTCTGTGTAGAGGCCAAGCCTCCAGGTCTCCCTGGAGGACAGAGGTCATGAGAAGGACTAGTGTGAGCTCAGCGAGACGCGTGCCAAGTGGCCGGAACAAATCAGATGTGAACTAACTCGCCGATGCTCCAGGCAGGACCGGTGACTCACATCAGAGCCTACATGCTCCTCACCCAGTCTCCCTAGCCGCCTCCCAGCCCAGCTGGGGCCGCTTTGACAGTGTGAGAGGCACGTCGGGGAGGGGTGCTGTCATAACTGGGGAGCAGCACAGAGATGAGAAAGTTCAGCAGGGTCCACTTCCTGGGGGACTCGCAGGGCGTTTGGGGAAGCAAGGGCAACCCGCTCCAGTCTTCTTGCCTGGAGAATCCCCTGGACAGAGGAGCCTGGAGGGTTACAGACCATGGGGTCGCCAAGAGTTGGACACAACTGGGCAACTAACACTTTCACTTTTTACTTTGAGGAAGCAAACCCGGGAGGTCTATGGTGTTGTGGCGTGGGGAGTCATGAGCAGGAGGAAGGCCAGAGCTCGGGGGGCATCGGGGTGATGGGAGGAGGGGTACCAAGAAGAGCTGGAGGCAGCCTGGGGGCGGGGCTCTGCTGTCCAGGATGAGGCCTGGGGAGGTGAGGTGTGCCAGCAGGACAGCGTGAGTGTGGCTGTAGCGGATGGAAGGGCACGGCAGGGGGCTCAGAGGCCCTCACTCAGCAAGGAGGAGCAGTGACCCCCGTCAGCGACCCCCCCGCCGTGCAGACACCTCAAGGGGACTTACTGGGAGATGGTGCCCGTGGTGGTGGCGCTGATCACCCACTCCAGGTCGACAGTCTTGAAGGGGACCAGGACCATGCTGACGTTCTCTGCCAGCTCCCTGAAGCTCTCGGGGTACACGAGGTGGTGGGTGGTCTTCCTCCCGACGTCGGCCTCAAACCCTGCAGTGGGGGCCTTGTTCATCCTGGGAGGGGGAGGGAGAGACGACAGGCATCAGGTCAGCATCAAAGCTGACTTGGAGGGTCAGCTTTAGCTCAGAGAGGCTGTGCTGTGTCCCCTTCACTGTGCCCCAACTTCCTCATCTGTAAAATGGGCACAGGGAGGGCACAGGTCAGATGCTTAGCTACTTTTTTCTCATTTATGATCTCAGATGAGCCTAACCATCCCCACCACCAATAGCTGACTCGGTCCTGGTGCAGTGATGTAACTTGTTGACCTTTAACGATAACTGGTGTGTGTATTTTATGGTCCTATTTTTACGGCCGAACTAATGTGAGCATAAAGAATTTGTCCCAGAACCCAAGAGCTACCCAGTGGCGGCTTTGAACTCAGGGCCTGTTGACCCTAAATCTGACTCTTTCCTCCTCACCATAGACATTCCCACTGGACACAAGTACACTGAGGCTCCCCGAGGCCAGGTAAGAGGTCTAAAGACATAAAGTCAGAGTCCACAGACATGGGGGACAGTTCTAGAAGGGGTCTGAGGATGGCTGCCTGAGTTTCTCACGCTGGGCACTGGTACCCTGGGTCTGATGCCTGGTGTAGGGGTGACGAGAAACCCAGGAGAGAGGTTGACATCTTCCTGGAACATTCATTTTACTTGGAGACAGGGAAACCTATTTTTGCATTAGAAGTTTACGTTATATTATGGCCTAGATGGCCAACCAGGGACGGACTGCAAAGATGAAACAAGAATCTCTTTAGTCTAGTCCTCCAGCCAGGCCGCTCCAGGCCGAGTTCCTGCCCACTGGGTGCTTCTCTCTGGGTTCAGAAAGGCCTTGCTGATTCATCCCCATTCTGCAATGCACATGGGGAAACTGAGGCCCTGGAGAAGTCTGGGCTCTCTGACTGGAGTCCTGACCTCCTGACCCTGAGCCATGACACCCGCTGCAGCTCCAGGGGCCCAGGTGGGGGCGGCGGGGTGGGCCGGGGGCGAGGGGCCACACTCACCTGAGCACAAAGTCGTGACTGTCTATCTGAGGCCCGTACCAGGACTCCCTCAGGTTACCCGAGTTGCCCACAACAGCGCAGCGCCGGCAGCCCACTGAGCCCTTCTCCAGCAGGGGGTCCACGTCCCCGGGCACCACCTGGAACAGCTCCTTGATGGTGTCGTTCAGGTTATTAGGCTGCTTCTCCCGCTGGAGCTTCTGTGGGCAGAGGACGCGGGACGCAAGTCAGCCGGGCCGGACCCCGAGCTCCTCGGGGCTGGTGACCTGGCTCCTCCTGAGGCACCTGGAGACAGAGCTCCACCTCCCCCACAGGAGCCACTCAGGGAGACGGGAAGGCCAGAGATCATTCAGCCTACAAATGCTTCCTGAGCACCCGCTATGCTTGGTGGGTAAAGAATGTGCCTGCAATGCAGAAGACCCAGGTTCAATCCCTGGGTCGGGAAGACCCCCTGGAGAAGGGCATGGCAACCCACTCCAGCAGTCTTGCCTGGAGAATCCCAAGGACAGAGGCTACAGTCCATAGAGTCACAAAGGGTCGGACACAACCGAGCGACTGACACTTTCACTGTCATGAACATGGTGCAGCTCCGGCCTCTTGAGACCGGGTGGTATGAGTGAGGCACGTGGAAGGTCAGGCGACCCTCTGCGCCTGCCTCCCCCACCTTGGCTCTGCTCCCCACCCTACCGCTCGGCAGCCTCAGCCCAGGACCACTGGAGTCTGTCCAGACTTAAGGATCAGCGCTTTGCCGGATGCATCAAGCAGTTCATTGTCGGCTTAACAAATTATTTTCTCGTCCACACTCAAGGTCAACTATCCCGGGAACTCCCTGACCCCCAGGTGCGGGCAAACACTGGGTTTATCCTGAGGGCGACCAGCCACCTGGTTTGCCCAGGGTTAAGGAGTTTCCCTGACTTCCCAGGTAGCTCAGTGGTAAACAATCTGCCTGCCAACGCAGGATACACGGGTTAGATCCCCGACCCAGGAAGACTCCCCTGCAGGAGGAAACGGCAACCCACTCCAGCATTCTTGCCGGGAGAATCCCACGGACAGAGGAGCCTGGTGGGCTACAGTCCACAGGGTCAGACACCTGAGCACTAGCTCTGGGAGTGGGACTCTCAGGGACGAAAGTGGGGCGAGTGGGTTGTCGTAGTGAGGCCCCCTCTGCCTACCCTCGTCCGCCCACCGCCTCTGGGGGAGCTTGGCTGCACTGCATGGTGACCACACGCTGACACAGACCACTCCCCCACTCAGAGTGAAACCTGGAGCGATCTCCTAAGAAGCATTGCATCTCCCGCATCGCCAGGCCACAGTGCTGTGAATTCAGCACAAGGAAGGAGGGTCTGAGTCCGCTGAGCACATGTCCCGAATCCAAAGGGGAATTTGAAGCCAGGCTTTTACAAGCCCACCTTAACGTCTCTCCCCCAACACCACCCCTGTCTCAGAGCCCTGGAACCTCGACCTACGGAAAGCCCAGTCCTTGGGGCTGGACTGGGGGTGGTGGCTGTGGAGTGAGTCCCACCTGCCTCACCAGCTGCAAAGACAGGGGTTGCTGGAGAGAAAGGTGAGGTTAGCTGTTGCTCTGGCCGCTGTCTAGGAAATCAGCGACCGGGCGATTGTGTGGGGAGATCCCCCGGCACCTGGTCCCCACCTGGGACGGGAGGAGCCAGCAGCCACAACGGGAGGCACAGCGGGAGCCCTGGATGGTCCCGTAGGTAGGGCCACCTAGCATCTCCTCTAGTCTAAGACACAGCACATGTGTGGGGAGCCGCAGGCAATGATGTCAGTACCACAGGCACTCGCCTACTGTAAACATCACACAGGATGGTAATCATGAAAAGAAAAAGGAAAACTAACAAATGCTGGTGAGGACCTGGAGGATCCGGAGCCCTCGTGCCTTGCTGGGGGGAACACAGAATAGTGTAGCCACGGTGGCAAACTGCTTGGCGGTTTCTCAGTGATTCCATCGCTAAGTATTAAAAAGAAATGAGCAAGGACGTCCCTGGTGGTTCAGTGGTAAGGACTCGGCGCTTGCACTGTGCTGGTCCAGGTTCAATCCCTGGTCAGGGCATTTAAGGTCCCACAAGCCGCGACCAAGAAAAGAAGAAAGAAACCTGAAATCAGCGTCCTGAACAAGTTCACTTGTGTTCAGAGCAGCATTACTCACAATAGACAGAAGGTGGAGACAACCTCAGGGTCCATTGACAGACGAATGAATAAACAAAATGTGGAGCATCCATGCAATGGGACATCACTCAGTTATTAAAAAAGAAAGAAAGAAAGAAAAGGGACACTTTGTTATACAGTACCAAAGGGTAAATTTTAAAGCACATATGCTAAGTGTTATTTCACTGACTTAACTTGCCAGACGCAGAAGGACATATTTGTATGATTCCACTTACAGGAGATACTAAGTCACCAGATTCATCAAGACAGAAAGTAGAATGGCGGTTGCCTGGGGGATGAGAGGGACGGTATGGGGTTTTCTGGGGTGATGAAAGTGCCAGGTATGGGTAGTGGTGATGGTTACCCAACATCACGAATGCATTTACTGTCACTGAATTGCACACTTATAAAGAGTTAGGATGATAAATACTGTGTGTACGTGGTGATGGTTTAGTCATTCATTCGTGTCCGACTCTTTGTGATCCCACGGACAGTAGCCAACCAGGCGCCTCTGTCCATGGGATTCTCCAGGCAAGAATACTGGAGTGGGTTGCCATGCCCTCTTCCAGGGAATCTTCCCGACCCAAGGATCAAAGCCAAGTCTCTTGAGTCTCCTCCATTGGTAGGTGGATTCTTTACCACTGCCCAGCTAGGGAGCCCATGTGATGTCTATNCCTCTGTCCATGGGATTCTCCAGGCAAGAATACTGGAGTGGGTTGCCATGCCCTCTTCCAGGGAATCTTCCCGACCCAAGGATCAAAGCCAAGTCTCTTGAGTCTCCTCCATTGGTAGGTGGATTCTTTACCACTGCCCAGCTAGGGAGCCCATGTGATGTCTATTCTATCACAAGAAGACCAAAAGCACATCCAGATTAAACACTTGCATAGGACCTCCTGGGGCAGCTCCAGGCTCCTGAATACACGGTCACCTGGGGTCTCGCTAACATGCAAGATCTGGGCGCCAGATTCGGCACTTCTTACAGGCTCTCAGGCGATGCTGCTGCTAAGTGGAGACCACACTCTGACAACCCCTGGGAATGAAGACCACAGCCAAGCTCCCCATCAGGAACCTCCTCTGAGGACAGCCACCCAGGAAGGGCCCGGACATCACGAGGACGCACCCAAGGCCAGAGAGAGTCCTCGGGGAGCATGACGCTGCATGCTGGGCTAAGGAGCCATGTGGCACTCTTTAATCCAGCACCCAGCAGTAGTTACTGAGCGCCTCCTACGTGACACTCATGCCTGCTTTGTCTCAAGGGACTCAGAGTTTGAAGGCTCAGAGCTGGCAGGATACCCGTGTTAGGAGGAATGCCTTTCGTTGTCCCATTCACCCATTAGCGACTCACTCCTTGATTCATTTTAAAACGCTGTTGTTCAGTCATTCAGTCGTGTCCAGCTGTTTGTGACCCCATGGACTGCAGCATGCCAGGCTTCCCTGTCCTTCACCATCTCCCAGAGCCTGCTCAAACTCATGTCTATGAGGTCAGTGATCCCATCCAACCATCTCCTCCTCTATTGCCCCCTTCTCCTGCCCTCAATCTTTTCCAGCATCAGGGTCTTTTTCAATGAGTCAGCTCTTCTCATCAGGTGGCCAAAGTATTGGAGTTTCAGCATCGGTCCTTCCAAGGAATGATCAGAGTTGATTTCCTTTAGGATTGACTGCTTTTGAAGAGTAAGTTTATTTTAAAAGGCAATCTCATATCTCTGCCACACGTGAGAGCCAAGAGTTACTTGGCAGAAGTGAAAAAGTAATTATCCAGTATGATGAAAACAAAATCACCTTATTCACTTCCAGTTCCATCCTGTTGCTTGCCCAGGCAAGCCACCCTGTCCTCACTATTAATAGAACTGAGACGGGCAGGTGTTAAAAGGCTGCATCACGAAACAAGGAGGCACATGTAACCCTTGCAACTTCAAAGACAGAAAGAGAATTAAAGCAGGGATGACTTCCTCCAACCCATGCCTGACATGATGCTCTTAAAGGCCCTGCCCCTCTATCACCAGGAATCACACCCCCGGCCCCAGCTCACATTCCAGGAATCTTGGCTCTGTTCCCGACCTTCATTGGCAGGAGAGAAGACTGAGGTCCAGAGATGGAAAGATCCAGGCCAGTGGGGGAGGGCAGAGCGGGTAGAACCGGGGACAGAGGGCCGGGATCTAGCTGTGTTTCTGGGGATGAGCACCCTAAAGCGTCCCCTCACTGGCTTGGAGAGCTGAGGCTGGTCACAGCCTGCTGCGTCAGTCCTCCCTGGGAAAGAACCTCCCGATTTCTCTGTCTTCTGTAAATGACAATGCAAAGTCCCAGAGGGCTGCTGACAAGCACACAGGAGAGAGTGGGGCAGAGGTTCAAAGTCGCCTCCTCCCCTTCTCCTGACTAGATGCCAAGTACTGTAGTGTATTTCCCTGTCTACAGTCAGGGCTCAGCCAGTGCCTGCCCGCTGCTGGTAGGGCTCGTGTGTTAGGGCAGAGCCTGGAGGCAGAAGCTGAGACGGCCAGCATGACCCTGATATGAAGGACGCGGGGGATTTTGTGATCCCCAAGGCACCTGGGCTGTCGGCTTCCAGCCCCTAAAGCCTCCATCCCCGGTCCGGCCTCCCTGCCCTTGCTCCCATGTGGGTCTGAAGAGGCCACAGTGGGCAAGAAGGCAGAAAACAACGGTGCCTGGGGGCAGACGGCACAGCCCCAGGCCTGGCTTTGTACTGGGCTGGGTGACTTCAGTCAAGTCCTTCACCTCGACCTGGAGACAGAGAAGAGGCAGCAGACCGGAGCAGAGGAGCATTCTAGGCCCAGCCCCGCTGACTTGCGCATCCAGCACCTTCTGTGGCCCCCTGCCAGTCCCCCAGCCTGCAGGGCATTTCTTACTCATCCAGCACCTTCCGTGGCCCCCTGCCAGCCCCATCTCCCCTGCCAGCCCCCCAGCCCGCAGGGCATTTCCTGCCAGGCTCATCACATTTGAAAGGCAGGACTCTGTGTTTAGCATCCTAGATCTGGATCTGTCCTGGATGCCTGGGGGCCTTTAGGCAGTGCTGTGGTGCCTCCCAGGAGCTCCCAGGATAGTTTTGATTTCAGTATTCTGTGTCTCTGCCTGGAGGGACAGAAGTGCTTGTCAGATGTGATGTCCCGACTCTTTATTCAAAACATGTGGTCTGTGTGTTGTCAAGGAACCCAGAAGCTCGAAAGGCCTGCTCCTTTCTGTTGACTTCTATTAGTGAGGCCACTTCTCGCCTCCCCTCCTCCCCTGCAAAGTCCCTACCAAGTGGCTGCCAGAGGCTAAACTCCAGCAAAGAAGGACTGCAGACAAGCACTGGGGTAGGGATTTAAAAAACTGATAAAATGTTAACAGCCATGTGGGAAAATATTCAGCCTTCGTACATGCTGAAAAAAATGCGAATTCATTACCCCTTGGCCATTAAAGCAGCACAAATAAATAAAAATGTTAAAACCTAATGTTTGCAGTGTTGTAGAGAAACGTAGTGAGGAGACTATTCTGACTTCAATCTGAAACTCAGCAAGATGAAGTTCCTCGGAATCATTCTTGATATAATATAGGAAATTAAGAGCAAAAGCCAGGGACCCTGGGTGCCTACCACCCATCACTCAGTCTTGTGACTGTCCATTTTCCCTTCTCTCCCACCATCCCTAAAAAGGGAAAGCTCTCTTTTCCATCTAAATATATTGGCATCTACTAGATGCTCAGTAAATCTTGAACGACTGGGTATTTTTCACTCTCCTTTAATCCATTTCGCATCTGACAATCAGAATGACTTTTCAAACAACTAGACCAGACCATGACCTCTCCTGATTAAAACTCCTGAAGTTTTCTGCTGCACTTAGACACAAATGCCACACTCTTCACGTTGGGTCTTGCACACTCCCAGACCTCCTCTAGAGGCAGCAACCCCCGCTCATGGCCACACAGAGCTCCTCTACTCACCTCCCCCTGCCTCCTAAGACACCAAGCTGATGCAGCCCCAGGGCTCTTGCACCTGCTGTCCCTGTGACCTACCACACTTCCCCCTGATCCTTCCATGGCCTGTATCCTCTCTACCTTTAGTCTCCACTCAAGTCCTGGCTCCTCAGAGACCTTCCCATTGACTCCATTTATAGAGGCGTCTGCCTCAAGCTCCTTCCTATCACAAACCCCTTTGTTCCTCCTCCGAGCACTTCTATCTGAGCCTATCTTGTTTGTTTGTTATCCATCTCTCTCTGCCAGAATATAACTCCATGAGAGGAAGATTCTGTCTTTTTTGCTCCTCAGGAATAGTCAAATAGTGGCCTCTAAAAAGGTATCTCCAAGTCCTGATCCCTGGAACATGTGAATGGGACTTTATTTGGAAAAACAATCTTTGCAGATGTAGTTAAGGAATTCGAGATGAGGTCCTCTTGAATACAGAGAGGGCCCTAAACTCAGTGACAGGCGTCCTTACAGAAGAAGGAAGCTAGGCGCTTAAGACACAGAGAAGGGGTCTGTGTGAAGACTGAAGCAGAGACTGGAGGATGTGTGTATAAGCCAAGGAATTCGCAGGGACCAGCGACCCTCAGAAGCAGGGGGAGAGGCATGAGATTGAGTGTCTCAGAGCCTCTAGAAGAACCCACCCTGCTGATCTCAACCTTGATCTCAGACTCTGCTTTCAGAAACAAGGGGGAACGCATGCCCATAGCTTCAAGCCAGCTTGTATGTCACCTGTTACGGCAGACCCCGGAAACGCCTACAGAACCCTCGGCTCTGATTTATACAGAGTGGATTCTCAACGCATAGATGCTGAATGAATAAATGACTGATATTTCGAATCTCACCAAGCGCCTGGCAGTGTCCCAGGTGCACACCAGGGGCTGAGCATTTGGCTGTCAGAAGCCCCCACCCCACCTCCCACGAGACCCACCCACAGCCCCAGTTCTCACCAGCCACCAGTTGTAGGTGTCTTCCTCCAGGAGCGCGTTCTTGGCCGTCAGCAGGGGCTGCATGGACCGGTTGAATCGCTCGTCGAACCAGGAGGAGACCCTGCGCTGCCCGATGCAGCGAGTACAGGTACAGGGCCTGTTGGAATACTTCATGAGCTTCTTGAAGTTCTCCGAGAGCTCGTGGACCATCTGCTTGGGGAACCAGGTGGTGGCCAGCATGGTGTGCGAGTAGTTCAGGAAGAAGGAGGTGAGGAAGATGAAGAGGAGGAGGAGCGTGAGCACTTTGAGAGTTCTTTTCCTCATGGTCGCCTTTTCTGCTTCCTGAGGGGGCGGGGCAGGGATGGGCTGGAGGAAACCAGGCCTAACTGGGGAAGAACGCCCAAGAAAGAGCCCAGAGACAGAGGCTCAGTCTCAGGGCAGGACAAGACAGGGGCAGCCAGGGAGATTTAGAGCCTCCTGACGGCCACGTCTGCAGGCTGAGGGCCACCAGGCTGTGCCGGACATCACCCGCAATACTCAAAGGCTAAGTGGACCACTCGTGGTGGGTTGGCTCTGCTGGCGTGCAATTTGTCTTTTCAGGAAATAAAGTGGCCTGTTTCATCAGCAATCTTCAAACAGCAGATAACGTCTCTTGATGAAGCTTTAATCAAAACTTAATAACCGTGATTTCCTTTCCCATCCAAGGGGGTGGCGGGGTAATTAATCCTTGTGACAGCCCAGGGTCCCTCGGAGGTGGAGACGTCGCAGGAAGGGCCGTGGTGCGGGACAGAGGGAAGTTGTTTCCGCCACCGCCCTCCGGACAAGGTGGTGCGTGACAGTCCTTAATTAGAACTGGGCCTTGCCCATGCTGTCACCAGAGATGTGGTGCGGAAGCAGCTGGCTTGATGAAGGCACTGGGGGCTGTCTGCCATCTACACAGAGAAAGAGGAAGAAAACAGGATGAATGTCTATTCCCTTCTTTAAAAAAACAAAACACATTTCTCTCTCTCCACTTCCTCCATTTCTGCTCTGTTGCGACACCACCGATATGGCAGGTGACAATTTTTTAACCTTTGGAGCTTCAGTGCATGCATGTGTACAGTGGGATGTTAAGGCCTATTGTGCAAGGTTGCCAGGAGCCACGGAAGGCGTCCCCCCGCATCTTTCCTGCAGCCAGAACCTTGTACATTGAAGCACTCGACCAAAGTTTGTGAAATGAGTTAAAAATGCACGTATGGAGCTGGGCACATAGACCTTGCTGAGCACAGGCTATTTTCTCTCTCCTTCACTCTCTCTTAGATTCTGAAGTTCAACAACAACCAAAATGCTACTCTCAGAGAGTAGCCCAGACTTCTACCTGGCCCAGGTTCAAGTACTGGTTTACCAGTTGAATGGTTTGGGGCAATTTATTCAACCTTCCTGATCTTCAGTTTTCCCTTCTATAAAATGGGACAATAATACCTCCACTTATGGGATGGGCCATGAAAATAAGACAAATACTCTCTGCTGAGTTTCTGGTATTCATTCAGTAATTGCTAAACTTTCTGTCCCCAGTGGCTCAGCTAGTAAAGAACTTGCCTGCCAATGTGGAAGACACAAGAGATTCAGGTTTGATCCCTGGGTTGGGAAGATCCTCTGGAGAAGGAAATGGCAACCCACTCCAGTATTCTTGCCTGGAAAATTCCATGGACAAGAGGAGCCTGGCAGGCTACAGTCCACAGGGTCACAAAGAGTCAGACATGACTATGCACACACACACACACACACACACACAAACTTTCCTTTGCCATTTTCTGTGTATGAATGGATATTCTTGGATGAGCCAGTAAGAGCCAGAGAGGATGGTGCATTTATGCATATCTTATTTCCTCAACTAACAAAGTATATGGTCACCTAGATAGGGGTCTCCCAAGTTATCCAAAGAAGAAACTGAGATTCCAAGAGATTAAGTGGTTTTGCCCAAGGTCATGGGGAGAGGAAGAAGTGAGATCTGAGTCTGGATCCCAGACCTTCTGAGTCCATGCACCTGGAGGGGCCAGGGTACCAAGAACAGGGCAGGAGTGTGCCCTGGATGGACACCCTGTCTGTTAATTGGGCCCCAGATGACCATAGTTGGAGGGGTACAGAGAAAGCTGGGAGCCGTTTATTCAGAGAAAGCACACGGGGACGCCTCAGAGGCTCATAACACAAGTCCCCACACCTCCCTGGCTTTGGGGCTCCTGCACAGCACAGCTGTGGTCACACCTCTGCACTTGAACCTGACTCCCCTTGGTCCTTGCTGAGCATACGCCCCGTCTCTATCCGTCTGATCAATTACCTTCGCCATCCCAACGTGTAGGCTATCAACCANCGCCTCAGAGGCTCATAACACAAGTCCCCACACCTCCCTGGCTTTGGGGCTCCTGCACAGCACAGCTGTGGTCACACCTCTGCACTTGAACCTGACTCCCCTTGGTCCTTGCTGAGCATACGCCCCGTCTCTATCCGTCTGATCAATTACCTTCGCCATCCCAACGTGTAGGCTATCAACCAGCTGGATTTCCGCTCCTGCCCCCCCCACCCACCCAGGGAAGTGACAGTGAAAGGAAGATTGATTACTTTCTAGTAGAAAGAGGGGCAGTTCAAAAATCAGATTAAATCCACAGCGCCGTCCTGGAGATAGCCAGGGGACAAGATGTGTTGTTTCTACTGCTTCCTCGAGGCCTCAGCCCGGGGGGCAAGGTCTCCCCATTTGCCTTCTGCTCCACTTTGTACTTGTCGTGACAGCGAGACTTGTATGGAGAACCTAACGCTGTGCAGAGCCGTCCCTTCCAGCCATCCCCTGCTCCTCCGTCCAGCAACCAGCTCTGACATCTGAGTCAGATTAACCTGCTTATCCTCAAGGGCGGGCTCTGATTTAACTTGGCAGGCAGAGGGTTCCCACCCCTCCTACTGCAGTAATTGGTCCAGGGATGGGCACGCAGCCTAATTCATCTGGAGCGAAACTCCTGACTTTTGCAGAGGAGGGGGGAAAGAGACGTTCTTTGGCTTTGGCCAGTTTGCTGCTTGGATGTGAGGTCTGGAGTTGTACCAGACACTTAGCTCCCTCACTGGAAGAGGCGATCAGTGTTAAGTCCCTACTCGATCATGGCTGCCACCCTCTCTGGGCCTTGACTTTTCCGTGACATCAGAGAATAAATCCCCTTTATTGTGTAAAGCAGACTGCTTGTAACTTGAAGCAACGTGACTGACCCACAGGTCACAGTTGTTCTGGCCTCTGGGTACCCAGCCTGGCCGTCCCCGTCATCCAGAAAATCCACCCCACCCTGCTTGGCTCCCTTGATTCCGGGAGAGAGGTCTCCCCGCGCCTGGCCTGAGCGGGGGCCTCTCCTGTCTTCTGCTGCATCCCGGCTCCTCTCTGCCTGTGCGGTGTGCTGGTCTGTCTCCTCCCTGAGAGGGGCGCTCCATGAGGATGAACACTCAGTCCCACTCATTGTCGTGGCCCTGACATCGGGAACCCACAGGGCATAAAGGGACGCAGACGTAGATGAAGGGAAAGAGCCACTGAGTCAGAGGAGAGAGCTGGGCCAAAAAGCACAGGCTGAGTCTGAAGACTGCGATTCTCACCAGCTGCTCAACCCCATTTGCTGTGTGACTGTGAACAAGTGCCCGACCCTCTCTGAACCACCCCTTCAACTGCAAAAAGGAGCTGACAACACAGATTCTACCCACTTCTTGAGGCTATCAACCAAGGTACGATCTAACCATTCACCTGATTCGCTCAAGGAGTATTTGCCAGGGCTCTGTGCCGTGCCAGGCTTTGGGCTGGGTGGCAGGGATCCATCATGAAAGATTCTAAAGTGGGAACTTCCCAGGCACCTGCAAGGCCCCAGCACCTTTGGAAGAGAGGATGCTGGTGTCCTGGGATCCGAGAGGGGCATGCATGTGGGTGGGGCGGAGGGTGTGCAGGATTCAGAAGTCAGGATCAAGACTGAGTGTCTCTGAGCAACATGGAGGCTCACTGGAGGGTCTGACTCACAAGGTCTCATTACATTTGTCTTTGTAATGAGCAGAGCCCCTGATGCTCTTATGAACTCTGTATCCTGATGCCAGGGGCATCAGTTCACTGAAACAGATAATTACTGAACCATGTTGATCAAATACAACTGTGAATGAGAAGCTAGGTCCCTTACAATGTCCCAGCTCCACGAGACGTATTAACACTCTACTCTGATGCTGGAGGGAGGGGGCAGTGAGAGTTGGGACAGAGGGCAAGGCCTGGCTGCAGAGGCAGGGGGGACCGTGACACCCTCCGCCCATCCATTCATCTGGTACATCCTGGTAGCTGCATCTCCGAGGCCAGGGTGCTGATTCTAAACCCACCTACCAGCAGACCCTTCCAGGCTGGAACCAATTAGTACCCTCAAAATCCCTGGAACAAAACTGCCGTGGAATAGTAGCTGTCTCTTATACACATCTAGTGAGCCTCCATGTTGCTCAGAGACACTCAGTCTTGATCCTGACTTCTGAATCCTGCACACCCTCCGCCCCACCCACATGCATGCCCCTCTCGGATCCCAGGACACCAGCATCCTCTCTTCCAAAGGTGCTGGGGCCTTGCAGGTGCCTGGGAAGTTCCCACTTTAGANCCCACCTTCTCCCCTGCCCCAGGGAAGGAACAAAGAATGCGTGACTTTCTGTTCTCTATTAAGTGAAGCAGCCTGCAACACACGGGGAACGCCAGCCAGGGCCCCTGAGATGGGACCGAGGCCAAGATGCCACGGGCCAAAGATCTCCCTGAGCCAAGTGCACAGCAAGAAGGCTGGCTATGCCTCCCCTAACAAGGACGAGGAGAAGGAACGGGAGGAGGACCCAGCTCCCAGTGCTGTCTGGAGAGAGGCAGTCATGTCTCAGCCACGGACAGGAGTTTTGGGGGACGCACGGAGGAGGTGCACCGAAAAGATGGATAATTTGGAACGGTGGCTCAGAGGGTAAAGCGTCTGCCTGCCATGCGGGAGGCCCAGATTCGATCCCCGGGTTGGGAAGGTCCCCTGGAGAAGGAAATGCAACCCTCCCCAGTATTCTTGGCTAGGGGATCCCAAGGACAGAGGAGCCTGGTGGGCTACAGTCTATAAGGTCGCGAAGAGTTGGACATGACTGATGAACTTCACTGGGGGACGCAGAGAGGAGCATGTCATGGTCCTACAGGGTCACCCCTCAAAGCTGACACAAGTCAGTGCCCCTTCAAGAAATCAGAAAGGATTCCCTGAAGGAGGGTCCCTAATGAAGCTACCCTCCCCTCCTCCACCTCCAACAATAGGGAGATAATGGTGATTACCAGCCACTAAGAGAAGAACTGCTTCTAATACTTGGCAAACCAAATGAATGGACAGATTGGGTTTGTGAATGTTTGGTTAATGCCTGCTAAATTTCCCACTGGGGAAGATCTCCTGGAGGAGGGCATGGCAACCCACTCCAGTATTCTTGTCTGGAGAAACCCATGAACCAAGGAGCCTGGTGGGCTTCAGTCCATGGGGTCACAAAGAGTCAGACGCGACTGAGTGACTAAGTACAAACTGCTTGGTAGCTCTCACAAGGCTGGGATGTCATACTAGCTCTCTGCATAGCCTCCTGCCCTATGTTGGCTGGTGAAGTGACTGAGTGAACACTAGGTTGCTGGTAATATTCACACTTCTGATAAGGAGCTCCCATGACTGCCCTCCATGGGATCCTCAAGTCAACTGGGTGAAATAAGCCAAAGGAGCCACAGGGTCCCGAAGTCAGATACAACTTAGACACAACATCAGACATGTTTCCCTGAAATGAGAAACCAAGGTTCAGAGAAGGCATGGGACTTGTCCAAGGTCATACAGCGAGATGCCAGCAAAGCCGGCACTTTGCTCCAGGCTCCCACATCCTCCTGGGCTGTCTCCGTAAACACAGCTAACTGTTCTACTTTGTCGGGACTTGCCTCATGGCCCTCATTTCTTTTCTTGTCATTTCTGTGGGTTTCAAATCTGTCATCTTTCTGACTTCCTGAGATGGATACTACCTTGTCCATCCTCTCTTCTGTTGTGTCCACTCTGTTTAAATTATATACTACATTTATTTCGGTTACTGTATTTTTTCAGTTTTAGAATTGCCACCTGAGTAATATTTTAAATAAGTTCCAGTTTTTGGGTGAAAATCTGCACCTTGTTGCCTCTCTGCCTGCAATGATCCATCATGGTTATTTTAAAACCATGTCTTGCCCTCGTGACATCTGGAGATGAAGGTCTATTTCTGTTGTCTGTTTTCTCTCCTTATCTCTCTTTGGTCACTTGGTTCTGTCTCCCAGCATGCCTGGTTAACAGTGGACAGAGCACAGGCCAGAAGCGTAGCAGCTGAGGACAAGGCGGTCCTTAGACAGGAAGGAATCTGTTTGCCCCTGGAGGCAGGTAGAGCACAGGCACAATCCCCCTGTCCCAGCTGGTGACCAGACAACCAGGCTGCACAGTCTTCATGATGACTAGTTCGATCCCTGGGTCGAGAAGATCCCCTGGAGAAGGAAATGGCAACCCACTCCAGTACTCTTGCCTGGAAAAGCCCATGGATGGAAGAGCCTGGTGGGCTACAGTCCATGGGGTTGCAAAGAGTCAGGCATGACTGAGCGACTTCACTTTCTCCTTCTTTCTCTAGCTGTGGTGAATGGGGCTACTCTCTAGCTGTGCCGCACGGCCTTCTCACTGTGGCGGCCACTCCTGCTGTGGNGCCCATGGATGGAAGAGCCTGGTGGGCTACAGTCCATGGGGTTGCAAAGAGTCAGGCATGACTGAGCGACTTCACTTTCTCCTTCTTTCTCTAGCTGTGGTGAATGGGGCTACTCTCTAGCTGTGCCGCACGGCCTTCTCACTGTGGCGGCCACTCCTGCTGTGGGCTTCAGTGTTGCAGCTCCCAGGCTCCAGAGCACAGGCTCAATAGTTGTGGCACGTGGGCTTCTCCCACGGAGAAGGAAACGGCAACCCACATCAGTATTCTCGCCTGGGAAATCCCTAAGGACAGAGGAGCCTAGAGTCAGACTCAACTCAGCGACTGACTACCATGCACGGATATTTGAATTGCTTCCACCTTCAGTGGACTGCCACCTTTACTGGACTATTGAGCCACTTTATTGGTGGCTCAGCGGTAGAGAATCCGCCTGCCAATGCAGGAGACCCAGGTTCGACCCCTGGGTTGGGAAGATCTCCTGGTGTAGGAAAGGGCAACCTACTCCAGTATTCTTGCCTGAAGAATTCCATGGACAGAGGAGTCTGCTGGGCTACAGTCTAGTGGATCATGAAGAGTCAGACATGGCTGAGTGACTGAGCACATGAGCTTAGTTGCTCCATAGCCTGTGGGATCTTCCAGGACCAGGGATCCAACCAGAGTCTCCTGCACTGAGCCACAAGGAAGCCCAGGGCATAGTCCTTCTTAAAGGAAAGCTGGGAGGGCTATGAATTTGGTAGGCATGCCTCCTCCATGGACTCTCTCACTTCCAATTTCTGTCTCCCCTATACTGTGAGAAAGCTCAGTCTAGCTTTTCAAAAGCTCAGTCTAGCTTTTCAATCTCTTAGTTGCTGTTTTCAGCTTGTTTCCTTAGGCTCTGGTCCCATGCAACTTAAATTCTGCCAAATGCCTCGAAAGGAATAAAAAAGGTCCAGAATAATGGCCCTCTTCCTGAGGTTTCTGTTGCTTTGCTTCTTGGCCCCTTCATTTTAGCTGACCTGGGAGTACTGTTCTATGTCTTTATTTCGTTTCATTATTACTATTTTTCACTCCTCACCTCTTGAGACTGCTCAACGCTGAGCTGCTTCTCTCTGCTTGTCTTCTGGAGCCGCTGGTCAATGGACACTTGGAATCCATCTGTTCTGGTTCTGTGCCAGTGGATCACAGCCAGTGGTTGTTGGAATAAGAAAATGGCCTGGACATACCTGGGTTCAAATCCCAGCTCTTCCTATTCCCAGTTCTGTTCTCAGGGGTAAGGCACGGCAGCTCTCTGACACTTGGTTTCTGAATCCACTAAGTGGGACTGTGTGCGTGCTCACTGGTTTCAGTTATGTCTGACTCTTTGTGATCCCATGGGCTGTAGCCCACCAGGCTCCTCAGTCCATGGACTTCTCTAGGCAAGAATACTGGAGTGGGTTGCCATTTCCTCCTCCAGGGCAATTTCCTGACACAGGGATCGAACCTGCATCTCCCGCATTGCGGGCAGATTCTTCACCCCTGAGCTACTGGGGAAGCCCACACAGTGAGACTTGTAACGCCCGAAGGCAGGGCTGCTGTGGGATAAAGGGATTTGCACAAAAGCGAGCAGCTTGGTTTGAGGGCACAGAGCAGGCACCTTGTAAATGTCAGTTCTCTTCCCTCCCTGAGTTTCAGGTTCCTCATGTGTAAAAAGTCCAACAGATTCCCTAGCTTGCCATACTGGTGGGGTTATTTAAAAGACTGAGTGAAATCAGGCATGAAAGAACAAACCGGGAGAATGAGGAAAATGATGATTCCGACTTGCTTCATTAGCGTCGAGGGATGGGACAACCAGCCCTTCACTTCTTCCTGCTCTACTGGCCAGGACCTCTGAGGATCTGCAGGGAGGAGGGTCCCAGAGCAATGCATAGGCTAGAGTGTACTGGGTTTCTGTGGTCATTCACGGGGCCCTTCTCTCTTCAAAGGGTTAACTGTTGGTGCATTAACCTGTGTGCAATGCGAGGGCTTTTAGGGCATCCTGATTCTTCCTGCTTGCACGGTCCCTGCCGGCTAGCATCTTCTGGACTGGGGATTCTGTCTCTGCTCTCTCCTGCATCGTAGGGGCTGGAAGGTTAGAAATGACACTTCCCAGCTTCCCCTGACCAGGGGGCTCTGCAATAACAGAAGGATAATCAGCATGGAGGTAGGCTTGTCCTCCTTCCTGTGGGGGCAGAGGCTGCTCTGTGGACCAACCCTTCTGCCTCTCTCCACCTTCCAGTTTACAGGGCATCTCCACACTCTGGGCTGGCATCTTTTTTTTTTTTTTTTAAGAGTTACTTTTTAAATTTTATCTTATTTTTGGCCGTACTGGGTCTTCATTGCTGTGCTCAGGCTTTCTCTAGTTGTGGCAAGCAGGGGTTACTTTTTGTCATGGTGCACACGTTTCCCCTTGTGTGGCTTCTCTTGTTGCAGAACAGGGGCACTAGGGAGTGGGCTCAGGAGTTCTGGTGCGTGGGCTTGGCTGCCCCTCAGTATGTGGGATCCTCCTGAAGCAGAAATCGAACCCGTATTCCCTTCACTGGCAGGTGGATTCTTAACCACAGGAGCACCAGGGAATCCCTGTGATGGCTTCTTGTGGCTTCCTGGCCTCTGGGCTCCAGCCTTCAGCATCAGGACTGATATACCTGAGGGCACGGCTCCCATCACCTTTCCAATGACTGTCTAAGCCCCAGATCCTCTGAACCAAATCCTTCTTAAGCTTCTGCCTCAGTGAAGCTTCATCTTCACCTGGGAATAAGGCAGTGCCTACCTCACGGGCTTCCCTTGTGGCTCAGCTGGTAAAGAGTCTGCCTGCAATGTGGGAGACCTGGGTTCGATCCCTGGGTTAAGAAGATCCCCTGGAAAAGGGAAAGGCTACCCACTCCAGTATTCTGGCCTGGAGAATCCCATGGTCAGAGGAGCCTGGCGGGTTACAGAGTNCTTCCCTTGTGGCTCAGCTGGTAAAGAGTCTGCCTGCAATGTGGGAGACCTGGGTTCGATCCCTGGGTTAAGAAGATCCCCTGGAAAAGGGAAAGGCTACCCACTCCAGTATTCTGGCCTGGAGAATCCCATGGTCAGAGGAGCCTGGCGGGTTACAGAGTTCATGTGACCACGGGGTCACAGTTGGACGCGACTGAGGGACTTTCATTTCACTTTACACTTCACACACGCCTCACGGGGCTGGCCTGAGAAAGGCTCCAATCAGTGCAGACAGAGCTCAGAGGTCTGTGCCCAGCACACAGTGAGCACTCCCTGAATGTTGGGCTTGACTTCTGACATTCTCCAGCGGCTTCTGGTTTCCTGCAAGGAGCGCCGTCTAACACCCCCACCTGGCCCTCTCCTTTCTGCCCACTTCACTGAACAGACGCAGAGACTGAGCTCAGAAAGGGGAAGCGACGCATCCAAAGACACATGGCAAAGTCCAGAACCGAGAGGGCAGCCAGGCGCCTGACTCCAAGACCGCCTGGATCCTTAGAAGGAGCCTGTTCTGTTCACGCAGCTGCCCTGGCGTGGCTGTTTCCACACTTGCCAGGGGCAGGAGGGTGGAGGGCGTCACAGGCTGGGATGGACAGGGAAAGGAGCCAGCAGGGGCTGAGGGGGCCGCATCAGGCACTGATTAATCTGTCATCAGGGGACATCACCTGCTTATGGAGGCTCTCCCTTTGCAGACCGTGTTTACCCACAGTACTGGACAGTCACAGCTCTAGGGCTGGGTGCCAGGTCCATCTTTCAGAAGTGGGAACAGAGGCTCACAGCTGTCAAGGGACAGAATCCCAAGGAGATGGGGTGCTGGAGAGGGGGAGTGCAGCAGGTGGGGCCCTGCCCGGAGCCCCCCGTGACGTCCGAGCTGAGGGAGACCGACAGTGACCACGCCACAGTGGCAACATGAGCATCCGCGTGCAGCCAGTTCGGGGCCTGGCAGAGGGCAGATGTGACCTCTCCTCTTCCAGCTTTTGCTTCCTCCTTGGTCAGGATCTCCAGGCCAGCCCCACCCTCTGAGTCACACACAAAGTTGGCAGCCAGGCTCGTGTAGCCCAGCCTGGACCTGGACTAGCTCTGTGTCTGTCCCTCTCACCCCTGGCTCAAGAAGGACCAGCCTTGGCTGCAGCCAGACCCAGATCGCTCCAGAAAGCATCATCCAAGAGCAGCCCAGCTTGGGTGAGGTGAGGCCTGAGAGATGGCCTCAGGGAGAGGCAAACAGGCTGTGACGATAAGTAACACAGAAATCCTGCCTGGCTTGCCAGCCTGCCAGCTGGCCATATAGAGTTCACACTTACGGCTGCAGCATCAACCACAACTGCATCACCAGCTCCTGCCTGAGGCTCCAGGCTGTAGGTCTGCCACCCAGATTTTGAATCTGCCAGCCCAGCGTTGCATGTTGTTGTTTTTCAGTCGCTAAGTCATGTATGACTCTTTGCGACCCCACGGATTATAACCTGCCAGGCACCACTGTCCATGGGATTATTTCCCAGCAAGAATACTGGAGTAGGTTGCTATTTCCCTCTCCAGGGGATCTCCCCAACCCATGGATCAAACCCGCATCTCCTGCTTTGGCAAGCAGGTTCTTTACCACTGAGCCACCAGGGAACCCCACGCCCCCCGCCACCGCCCACCCACATGGCATGAGCCAATTCCTAAAATTTAATCTCTCAATATACACACACATCTATTGTATTGGTTTTTTTCCTCTGGAGAACCAGCTGTTACCCTTTGCTTCGTGTGATTGAAGAGAGAGTCAGGGATGAGTCAGGGGCCCCCTAAGAAAGTGGTAACGGCCAGAGGACCACAAGATGGGCCAGTAACTGGGCAGAGAGGACAGGGGCCTCTGGGCAAAGGAAGCTGCAGGTGCAAAGGCCTGTCAGGAAAGCAGGTGGGTTGGCAGGAACTGAAAGAGATGGTCAAGGCAAGCAGAAACCCAGAGAGGAAGATGCAAGATGGGGTAGGCGTGGGGGTGGGTCAGGCAAGGACTGAAGCCACATACCAGGAGCCAGGGGAAGTCTCTGCAGGCTTTGCAGCAGAGGGGAGGTCAGGCTCTGGAGGGTCCCGACTTGCCAAAGTCTTCTGGGTTGGGGCGCCCACAGGGCACCTCCCACGTGGCCGGCCCTGGGTTCCTGGAAGGGTCGAAGCTGTGTGGCCCGGCTTCCCCGGGGCTCGGGTGGTGAGCTGGGCACCTTGGCTTTCCTTACCTCCACTCCTGGCACTCTGCTCTGTGCCCAAGGCTGCCCTGGGACCTCACCCGTGAGTTCCCATGCTGGTTGGCTCTGGGCCATGTGGGCACAGACAGGAGACTGGAAGAAGGATGGGGGCTGAGGCCAGACGCTTACGGCTCTGGCCCCTCCTGACCCCTGTGGGGCAGCCAAGACCTGGCGGCCTCTGGCTCCTGGTCAATGGCCCTCTTCATGCGATGGCTCTGTTTGCGGGTCTCAGTCCTCTTCAGCCCCAGGATGAGAAAACCCCATGGTTTTTCATCCCCAGGGGCCACACCACACCCACACCCACCTGCCCTGGGTGGCCCACTCTGAACTGACCCTGTACATTTTGCAAAGATCATCCCCTGGAGCTGTGGTCCGCGGGGAGCCCCGCCCCCATGGAGCCCCGCCCCTACCCCTTCCCTCCCCAGAGAAACAGCTGCTTCAAGAACAGCCGCGGCAGCTCGGAGGGCTTTTCAGGAAGTTGGCTCAGGCTCTTTCTGGAATCCTCCCAACGCTGCTCCCAACGCTGCCAGGGACTCACCCACCAAGAAGCCTCCCTGTCCTCCTCCGGCCAATGAGACAGCCTGGGGCAGGGACAGCACTGGGGTGGGCGTCCCAATGGGTGCCATGCAGGCTCCAGGCTCACCACATTCCAGGTTCCACCAGGGGGCACCCTAACAAGCCCTGCCTCCAGGCTCCCCGGGGTAACACCCACCAGCTTTCTCGCAACGCTGCCTCCTGCTGGATCACAGGTGAGTTACAGGACCAGGCCCCTTTAGCCCTTGACTGCTCTGGGTGGTGCCTGGGATTTGACCCCACCTATTCCCAAAGCCCTGTCTGAACGATTCACCGGCTGTCTCCCACTCGTCAACTCTCTGACTTCTGCTGGACTTAAATATCCAGGTATCAGACAGAATCCTCATTGTTTTCCCCGCGGACCAAGGCTTTTGAGCTGTGGTGTTAGAGAAGACTCTTGAGAGTCCCTTAGACTGAAGGAGATCAAACCAGTCCATCCTAAAGGAAATCAACCTTGAATAGTCATGGGAAGGACTGATGCTGAAGCTGACAGTCCAGTGCTTTTGCCACCTGATGCAAAAAGCCGACTCGTCGGAAAGAGACCCAATGCTGGGAAAGATTGAAGGCAAGAGGAGAAGGGGTGACGGAGGATGAGATGGCTGGATGGCATCACTGACTCAATGGACAGGAGTTTGGGCAAGCTCTGGGAGATCGGGAAGGACAGGGAAGCCTGGCGTGCTGCAGTCCATGGGGTCACAAAGAGTCGGACACAACTGAGCAACTGAACAACAACAAGGCTCATAGAACATCCCTAACCAGATCTGGTGGCCACGGGTAGTGACCTTCATCCTATCTCCCCGNGAAGGACAGGGAAGCCTGGCGTGCTGCAGTCCATGGGGTCACAAAGAGTCGGACACAACTGAGCAACTGAACAACAACAAGGCTCATAGAACATCCCTAACCAGATCTGGTGGCCACGGGTAGTGACCTTCATCCTATCTCCCCGTCTATTCACGCAATCCACCCATCCAGCTATGTCAGTATCTGACGCTTTCTTTGCTGGACACCTGGCAAGGCACCTAGAGGCTCTCTGGGGTGGACATCCTTCAAAGACATGTGGCTTCTTAGGGACCAGCCTGGGTGTGAGTGAGACAGTCACAAGTCGCCTGCGGAAGGTAGTATTATCATCACCTCCTTGGTACAGGGCAGAGCTGGGGTCACATGACCGTGGAGGAGCTCTTCAATGCCACGCCCCTGGCTTCTCACCTGGGCACGTGAGGACACCTGTAACACCTCACTGCGCACCACCACCTCTCTTCACTGCTAGATAGAGAAGCCCGCCTGGGCAGCAGCCCAAGAGGGGCCAGCATCACGAAAGATGGAATGCCAAGGGTCCCAGGGATTTGGAAGCGGCGGGTTGGGAACAACTGGAGAAGGGACACACCTTCTGTGGATGTGGGCATGTAGCTGGACCTTGAACACAGCAGGGGCCTGGGGCTGATGGAGGTGATCAGAGAGGTGGCGGAAACCAGGTGGCTTCCAAACAGTGAGTTGGTGGAGGTGGTGGTTATGGGGGGGCACAGTTCTGGAAAACGGGGTGCCCTTAGGAGTGACTGTGGTAGGTGGGGACCCAGTGATGGAGGTCTGTAGGAATGCGGACTTTGGGATGAAGGCAAAGGGGAGCCAGCGATGGTCTGTGAGCAGCAGAAGGCATCCACACAACCAGCACGGGGAGGCTGGACTGGACAGTGTGCACACCGCGCCCCCTGGAGTCTGGAGAGCAGCCCTGCCTCCATCTTGGTGCGTTGGGAAGCCCGTCTGGGGGGACTTCACTTTCCTCCGCTCCTTCCTGCAATGACTTTGCCCATTTCCTGCACACCCAAGAAGTGCGGCAGGTTGGGGGAACCTCTCTAGGACTTGTGAATTCTCCTCACCCTAGTACTTCTTGCTTGCTCCTGTGCTGGGAAGCTGGAGGACATAGCAGAGATTCCCGGACGCACCAGCTGGACTTCAGAACAGGCAGTTTGGAGAAGCACCCGTGAGAAACACGATTAACCAGGATTAGGGTCATATGAGAAGGAGCTAGATCAACTTTCATGCTTTCAGCTGCACAAAAGGGAATTTAAATCCACAAATCTCCTTATGTGTGTAGACTGAGGGATGCTCAAATCGGAGTCCAAAGACATCCACACAATATCCAAAGTGTGTAACATGGTCAGGAATCTCAGGAGTCGCCCTGTGTAGGCACCTCCAGGCAGACACCAGGTCCCAGAAGAAAGAGGGGTTTCCCTGATTTGGGTGGCGGAGAAGTCACGACAAAGGAAGGGCTATTCAGAAGGGTGAAGCCCCCACCACACCCTCACCTCGGGGGTCTGCCCTTGGTTCTAAAGAGCTGGAGGTTCCCTGACTTCCTCCCAGGCCCCCTGACTTCAAGGGGAGATCTGAACTCTAACAATTAACAAGGGGCATCCAATCAGCTCCTGAAGAGGGTTGAGGGGGTTGATCTCTGGTGATGCCCAGAATGGGGGTTCAGATTGCAGGATAAGCCCAGCAGCCAAAGAAGCAAGGAACCCAGCACCCACCTGTGTTCTGGGGTAGGCAGGAGCCCCAGAAAAGCATGTGTCTGGTACAAACCATCCCTGGAAGTCAAGGGTCGGAGGACTGTCATGGTGTCCAGTGGGGTGACTGGGATAGAACTGGCCCAGCTCCCCACCCCTGGCCAAGCCCCATTTGGGAAGAGAGGAGGGGCTACTCTGTGTATTCAACCCTGCAGCACTCTGGGCCCAAGTCACCCACGTGGGGCCCCCTCCCAAGCCCAGAACTTGGGGAAGGAGGGGCACCTTGCCCCCTTGATGAGGGGCTGTGCAGCTGTCCACCGGAAAGACTGAGAGCAAAGGTGTCTGAGCAGATGCGCAAGGATGGTGTCAGGGGCTGCAGCGAGCTCCCAAGGCAGCTGAGATCAGACAGCTTACAGGCAGCAGAGGCCCAGCGAGCTGGGCAAGAGCAGAGAGACCAGGGACGACCCGCACACATGGAGGGCGTGGCAGGAGTCCTCAGAGCCGGGAGCAGCAGGGAGGCTTGGAGCCAGGGGCGAGGGGGGATCCCCAAGTGAGTATTCCCCACTTGCTCCCACAGCTGGAGAGTCCCAGAGAAACCAGTGCTGGTGTGTGTGTCAGGGAAGAGGCAGGGGACCTGTCTCTAACATCCACAGCTGTGCGTCAGGCACTGAGCTGGGTGCTTCTCCCAGGCCGTGAGGGGATGATGCTGCCTCTGTCAAGGTCAAGGCTGAGGGCTCTTGTTCAAGGGCACCTGGGCAGGGATGAGCCTGAGATGCAACCGAGGGTCAGAGCCTTCCTGAGGCTGTCATGCCTGTGGGAGGCCCTGCCCTGCATCTTAATCCTCCTTGGGAGGTGTGAGGGATGCCCACAGCCAGGTGGCCCTCTCCTGCTCCTGGAGTTTTGGACCCTTGGCCTTGTATCTCACTGTCTGTAATTAATGAATGCCATCTACTAATAATAAGTGCTCATTGTCCAAGGCCTTGTTTGACCAAGGGGGCTCAAGCAGTTAAAGCACACGATCATGGTCAGCCATCGGACAAGCAGGGGATGGAGACAGAGAACTCAGGCCAGTTTCTGTTTCCTGTGAGGGAAGTAGAAAGAGGACGGAGGGCTGAAGCGCCAAAGCATGATTAGCTATGTGACGAGCCACCCTGACTACAATGATCCTTTGTGTGCAAAATAGGAACCGTAAAAACCCAAGCCTTGGAAATGAGACAGAGACGAGCTGTGACCTCCACAGGGTCCAGTAGCCTACCTGACTCCTCCTCTGTATCGAGCCTGTGAAGAGCAGACATACCTTGTGCCCTGTGTGCTAAGTGTACCTCTCAGGATTGGTCTAAGAGCTTTCTTCCTGTGAACTTACTGAACCTATTAATATGCCCATTTTACAGATAAGGAAAATAGAGGCTCAGGGAGGTTAAGCCATTTGGCCCAAGGCTGTACATGTGGAAAGAGGGACACTAAAAGGTGATCTAGGATTCAAGAGCCTGAGCTCTGCACCTAAGCATCTACCCCCCAGCCTGAGTTGCTCTCACAACTGGAGTCCTCGCTGGAGCCCAACACCCCTGCTGTGGGTGTATCCATGCTGCCTGGAAGGTCACACACCCACTCAGCCCTACCCCCATTCCCACTCCTCCCTACAAAGTGCTCACAGCTACTACCCGTCCTCTATGCAATGGGGGAGGCAAGTCAAGCAGAAAGGCAGGAAAGAATGAGCCATGCTGACCACCCCCTCTCAGATGGCGAATACTCCCCTTGTGGCCACAGGTGCTTGGGGACAAAGCCGTTCTGCTCCAGCTCCCCAGGCTGAGGGCGGGAGACTGCAGGGTCTGTCCCCGGTTGCCCATCAAAGAGCCTCCCACTTGGGGAGCGTGGCACTTTGAAACCCTCTTGTTCTGCCTAATTTGCTTTAAAGCACAGACTTCCTTTCATCTCTTCCTGAAATGCTGTGGTGAGAAGCAGGCTTTAAAGAGGCTGGCTGCTGCCCTGGGGTCTCAGAGGCTGGCCAGGGTGGCGGGTCCAGGCATGTCTTGGGGTCTAGTGGAGCGTACCTGACACCAGGCAGGGTCTCCATCCGAGAGTCCCAGCGCTTCTATTCTGCCAGCTGGGAGACCTCACCCAGCCATGTGGCAATGCGCATCCTTGTGTTTGAGTCTCCTGAGCTGACACAGGGACCATTGGAGTTTGTGGGAGGGACACTGGGGTAACTACAGCCCTCCCCAGATATACAATACAGGGTAAGAGTGATGAATAACGAAATCAAGCCTGTTTTACGGCAAGACAAGAAAATTTTCCTCTGGAGAAAAATTTAAACACAAAATCTTTGTCCATGTGGGCCTGCTCCTTCCATTATAGTGTGCGCTGTGCGTCGCTGCTAACCAGACCATCTTCCTAACCCGGGGATCGAACCCAGGTCTCCCGCACTGCAGGCAGATTCTTCACCCTCTGAGCCACCAGGGAAGCCCGACTAACACTTTCATTTTAGTGTGTGTGTTTCGCATCTGTATTGACCAGATCTGCTTAGAAGATGGGAGGTCCTGATGGCTCAGAGGGTAAAGAATCTGCCTGCAGTGCAGAAGACCTGAGTTCAAGCTCTGGGTCGGAAAGATCCTCTGGAGAAGCAAATGGCAACCCACTCCAGGATTCTTGCCTGGAGAATCCCATGGATAGAGGGGGCTACAGTCCATGGGGTTGAAAAGAGTCACACACGACTGAGCGACAACACTTTCACCTTCTTTCACTTCCTTAGAAGATTCCTCCTTCATCTCATCAAGGGCCACCACATTCCTCAGGAAATAACCTTTCTTCTTAATCTTGTGAGGGTTCACAAAGACCCATAACCCATTGCTTGCTTTGGATGTATAGATCTGGATTGTGTAAACTGTCCATAACATGTCATCTGACGTAGAACTTTTTGTCTCTAAAACGTGTATAACTGTGCTCTGACTTCTAACATGAGGAATAGTCCTTCGAGCTTTCTGAAAGACTGTCTCCTGGGTTATGATCCTCCTGCTGTGCTGAGTTGCTTCAGTTGTGTTGAAGAAGAGTCAGTTCTTCACATCAGGTGGCCAAAGTATTGGGGTTTCAGCTTCAGCATCAGTCCTTCCAAAGAACACCCAGGACTGATCTCTTTTAGGACAGATTGGCTGGATCTCCTTGCAGTCCAAGGGACTCTCAAGAGTCTTCTCCAACATCACAGTTCAAGAGCATCAATTCTTCAGCTCTCAGCTTTCTTTATGGTCCAACTCTCACATCCATACATGACTACTGGAAAAACCATAGTTTTGACTAGATGGACCTTTGTCAGCAAAATAATATCTCTGCTTTTCAATATGCTATCTAGGTTGGTCCTAGCTTTTCTTCCAAGGAGCAAGCGTCTTTTAATTTCATAGCTGCAGTTACCATCTGCAGTGATTTTGGAGCCCAAGAAAATAAAGTCTCTCACTATTTCCATTGTCTCCTATCTATGTGCCATGAAGTGATGGGACCAGATGCCATGATCTTAGTTTTTTGAATGTTGAGTTTTAAGCCAACATGTGATCCTCAGGTTGGCTCAAATAAAATTTTCCATTTCTTTCTTAGATGGACTATTGAAGATGTGTATAAGAGACAGGGGTAAGAGTGATGAATAACGAAATCAAGCCTGTTTTACGGCAAGACAAGAAAATTTTCCTCTGGAGAAAAATTTAAACACAAAATNACATGTGATCCTCAGGTTGGCTCAAATAAAATTTTCCATTTCTTTCTTAGATGGACTATTGATGATGCTTTTTTTTTTTTTTTCATCCACTGGAGCAAGATCTGAAGAGGCGCTGCCTCAGCTGTTTTTTCTCTTGCTGTATTCTTTTGCTCTCTGGGAGCCTGACCCTTTTCACCTTCACGTCCTCCCTTCTCCCAGTGAATGACCAGCATCTTTATCAGGGAAGATCCTGGCAGGTGAATTCTACGCAAGTGTCTGCATATGTGCTGTGAACTAGAGCTTCAACTCAAACAATTTCAGTTTCAGTTAAGAAAGGAATAATCCAAAACCTAGAAGGCTGAATCATCAGGGTGAGTTTGCTTCCTCACATTAATGCAGATAATAAGTACTGGTCTTCTGATTCAACATATATGCCTAGGTGCTTAGTTCCTTCCTATTTTACAGGTAGATAACAGGTGTAGAGAATAAGTGCCTACTGATAAGCCATGACCTAGGAAATGGTACCAAGAACCTTCACTCCCTTTTGTTTCCTGAGCTCAACCTCTGAAATTATTGACTAAGTTATGTTGTTGTTATTCAGTCGCTAAGTTGTGTCCCACTCTCTGTGACCCCATGGACTGCAACATGCCAGACTCCTCTGTCCTTCACCGTCTCCCAGAGTTTGTTCAAATTCATGTACATGGAGTTGGTGATGCCATCCAACCATCTCATCCTCTGTCGTCTCCTTCTCCTCCTGCCTTTTCCAGCATCAGGGTCTTTTCCAAGGAGTCAGTTCTTTGCATCAGGTGGCCAAAGTACTGGAGTTTCACCTTCAGCATCAGTCCTTCCAATGAATATTCAGGACTGATTTCCTATAGGATTGACTGGTTAGATCTCCTTGCAGTCCAAGGGACTCTCCAGAGTCTTCTCCAACACCACAATTTGAAAGCACCAATTCTTTGGTGCTCAAACTTCTTTATGATCCAACTCTCACATCCATACATGACTACTGGAAAAATCACAGCTTTGACTGTTCAGAAGAACCCATCCTGAGATGAGGCTCCAGGCATGAAAGGAATAGGGTCAAAGGAGTAGGGTCTCCCCCACTTCACAAGTCTCTTATTTCTGACCTAGAACTCCTCTGTGTTCCGCCAGCATCCCCGAAACACTAACAAGTTAGCTATTACCTCATAAGTGGAATAAATCAAACCCCAGACTGTACACCCATTAGCTTGTAAGTGGAATAAATCAAACCCCAGAGCTTACTTTCCATATCTTAAAGTATTTTGCTATCAGCCCAAATCCCTTGATGATGGAATGGCTGTTTCCTGTCCCCTCCCAGCTGGTGAATTCCATGTCTCCAGCACCACTTTCCCAACAGCTTCCCTGGTTGCCCTCGCCCCTCCTTTTCCCAAGAATTCACATGAGGCTAGGATGCACTGGATGGAATGGAATGGACCAGAAGAAAATTTGCACTGATTAAAGGAGAGACAGACATTAGCTTTAGTTAGTAAACAAAGAATGTGTTGAGCCAATGAATTTGGAGTAAACATTGTGGAAAACAGAAAACATAGAAAAGAGAAAGTTTCTGAATGTTCACATTTTTGTGACCTTGAGAGTCACAGACTCTCTAGAGTTCGACCAGATGTAGAAAACTGTCAGATTGAGCCTTAACTGCTCTGAATACACAGGCTATGTCTCTGGTGCCCTTGGCCCTGGCCCCTCATGGGGGCCTGTTATGGGCAGATGGACAGATGAATAGCCCAGTGATGTGGATGGGCTTGCTGGTCGACCACGAGGCTGCCTGCTTCCTGCACAGGAAGCAGGGAGGGCTGAGCCTCATGGTACAGGAGCTTTTGGACCCATTCTTATGAGAAATGTTCAACTAACCAGGCGGAACTGCTCTTTGATTATTCTTTTTCCAGCTGAATGAAATTCAGTTCATGGAAGACTTAATAAGTCCTTTTGGGCCCTGAAGAAACAGACATATTCCTCTGCTCCGGTAAATGAGTTTCTGGCTCTGCAGCCCCAGGTCTCAGATCAGGGGGAGGTGAGGACTATCTGAACCTCTAATCTGAATGCCTGAGGCAGGACGGCCAAGGTCGTGCCCTCTTCACTGGGCACCTCTCCGCTGAGAGCTCCAGGTCTACAGAATCAAAGGGGCGCTGCAAGAAGGCTCTGTCCCTGGGCTGGTCTGCTGCCTGCCTTGGAGGCAAAGGCTTGTGGCATTTCAAGTTCGCAGAGGATCACAGGGAGGATCAGGCCTTTCCACTTTTTCTTCCCCCCAGGTGCAGACACGAAGTCTCTAGGAGAGGAAGTGACCTGTCCAAGGTGGTAAATGTGGTAGCAGCAGGAAGATTAGAAGCTGGTGTCCCTCACTCCCAAAGCATGTCCTTTCTGGCACACTGGGGCTGTGAGCTGCTCCGGAAGGAGCGAGACAAGCGTCAGCACCAACAGGGATGCACAGGAAGCAAACAGAGCCCGGAGGGGACAGGGTCTGCTCAAGATCACAGCCCGCTAATGGCCAGGCCCATGCCCCCACCCCCACCCCCGGCCCTGCTCCGTGCGCTGGAACCTCCTCTCCTGCGCTCAGCTTGAGGTCAGCGGTCCAGCCCCAGCCTACTTTCTTGCTCTGTTCCTGTGATTTTGGGATCCAGGTTCCTGCCCTGCTTGGAAAGATGAGCTTGAACTAGTGCACCACAGCACGCTGAAAACTCAGTCTTGGTTCAAATATGCATTATGAGAATAAATGCAAAGCAATAAGGTGAAACTATTTCAAGTGTCACCCAAGAGCACTGTGCCCTGTGCTTAGTAGCTCAGTGGTGTCAGACTCATGGACTGCAGCCCACAAGGCTCCTCTGTCCATGGGGATTCTCCAGGCAAGAATACTGGCTTGCCATGCCCTCCTCCAGGGGATCTTCCCCACCCAGGGGTTGAACCCCTGTCTCCTGCATGGCAGGCGGATTCTTTACCGACTGAGCCACTAGAGAAGCCACCCAGGGGTGAACTGTGCAAAGAAGATGAAGGAACGAGACCAGCAATTTCTTGTTTTAGTCGCACCTTCCCTCGGCCCCATTCAGTTCTGTCTGATTTTTCTTACCATGCAACAGCTACTCCCTGCCACAGCCCTAGACACGTGGAGGTGATGGATGGAGGGAATAATGGTGATGATCAGGAGCTGTGTTGCTGGGAAGGTGGGGAGGCAAACACCCAGACCATCAGATGCCAAGGGTGTGAGGTACAGTAAGCACATGCCCTGCCCCAGGGCCTCTGCACATGCTCTTCCCTCCACCTAGACTGTCTTAGAGTGGAGCCCACAGGACTCGCTCCCTCACTGCATGCATGCTTCTGCCCAGCCGCTTTCCTTGGAAAGGCCTTCTCCAATCACCTTAAGACAGGATCGCTCTAGGGATCACTCTTGTCACTAGCCCTTTGTTCAGCTGTATTTTCCCTCACAGCCTTAATCACAGAAGGACACCCCATTGTATGCTGAGTTCCTTCTTTCTTTGTCTATCTGTCTCCCCACCAACCAGGGGGGCAGGAACTTCACCAGCGTCCCTTATTGCTGCGTGGATCCTGCTGAGAACCATACTGGGGCCTCAACTGATCCGTGTGGACTGACGGCAGGGTGAGAGGTGGTCCAAGCTTGGGGAGCAGAGGTTCATTCTGGTGTGTGCACAGTGTGAGTGAGGGGTCTCGGTCACTTCCCAACCTCGGTGTCCTCACATGGCGAATGGGACAATTTCAATGACAACTCAGTAGGCCTGATCCGTGAAGGGGTGGGAGCAGGTGCCCTCTGATACCTAGACCTTGTGTCTGGAGGTTTCCGGTCCTCGCTAAGCTCTGCTGGTCCCTGCCCAAGCAGATCGGCCATTCTCAGGGAGAGGAAGTCAGAGCCCGGCCTACAGACTTCCTTTAGGTTTTTGCAAAAGCAGCAAAGCTCAAAATACTGCAAAACCGCAGTGTGTTTGTACGGCACTCAGAGGTGTGGCCTGCAGGTGTGAGAGCTGCCTGCTGAGTCCCTCTGTGGCTGGAATACGATGCAGGTACACTGCCTGTGCAGAGAGGCCCACTGTGGGGCCCACAGGTCTGGTCTGAGCCTCTGACTGACCTCCCCGGAGTGGGGGGATGGCCTTTGTGGGTCACGGGAGGCTCATCCCCGAACCCACATGTGCATCTGGCTCTGGGCCTGTCTTGATCAGGGTCCAGCATTGTTTTGATCATACGCCACGTCTCCCTCAGTCCTCCGCCCCCGTGGCTCTTCCCCGAAAACCCAGGAATCTGCAAGATCATCATCAAAGGCTCACCGATGCCGCAGCTGAGAAACCACAGCCAGGGGTCAGTCTTAGCTGTACTTGGTCCATAACCCACTGTACAGGTGGACAACCTGAAGCCTCCATGAAGAAGGGACTTAGCAAAGTCCACACTGGGTGATGTGGCAGAATCAGGCTTAGAATCAGCTTTCCAGACTTCCGGACAAGCACATCCATTGTGGTTTTCACGTTTTCTTTAAACAGAATCTCACCCAGGCAGAAACGAGCTACTGAAACCCAGCTTTACTGGGTCGCATGGCTCGGGGTGTAGGACCCCTGGCCCAGCTGCTGGGCCTCCTCATTACCACTATGGGGGTTTAAAAACCAAAACGGTTAGCAGACCACACCCAAGGTCCACCCTGGTGGCCTATGAACATCACACCCACTTCCACCCCAACTCCAGGGTTTTACTTTGAGGAGTTTGGAAACCAAATCAGGTAGTTTGCATATAGTCGTGTTACTAAATGGGGCTTGATCATATTCAAAGGGTTCTCAAAGATGAGTTCTAGGAAATCTTCTGAAAAGGCAGAGACTGGCTTCAAGGATGAGAAAGGAGATGGAAGAGAAGAGACGTGGTAAGCAGGGGGACCAGCGCAAAGTGGATGTAGTCAGAGCCAAGGCGAGACTGCAGGAGGGAGGCTGGGAGACAGCATCAGTACCCAGTGAGGGCCCATTTAGATGCAGGGGGAGGAACAGGGGGCTCCAGCCTGCACTCGCCATCCTGCCCTCCGTCCCACAGTGGGGGACGTTCCTACTTCTGGAATCACAAAAAGAAGACCCATTCATCTTCAAAATAGTCTATGGATACAGTCCGCATGTAGGGTATCTGATCTTTACAATAAGGGGGTATAACGCATTTCTTATTTGTACCTGTTGGAGACATTGATGAACTTGTGTGTCTTAGACGCTCAGTCCTGTCTGACCCTTTGTGACCCCATGGAAACTGTAGCTCCCTAGGCTCCTCTGTCCATGGGATTCTCCAGGCAAGAATACTGGAGATGCTGATGTATTTGAACGTGGCAAAAAGTGGAAGTAGTTAACCAGGACAGTTCAGTGAGTAGACACACACCCTATTACCTGAACACTGAACAACAAAGTATGATCAGAAAGGCTTGCCTTCTAAATGCCCTGTAGGCATGGATAGCCTACTCTGTTCTGGATGCTGCAGGAAGCACAGGAAGAAATAAAATAGTCACCAAGTCACAGGTCTCCCACACTCTGGTGGAAGAGGATGATCCAACAGCTTAAGGCACAGAAAACAAGGCAATTAAGAGCACAGATTCTGGTGTCAGAGAGCTGGGTTCAAAGTCCAACTCTGCCACTTACCGGCTGTGTGATCTCGGGGGAGTCCTTTAACTTTGAGCCTCTGTTTTTTCATCTGAAAAATGGCCAAAAGAAAGAGAGAGAGAGAGAAACGAAACTCAGTCTTACAGAGAGGGCATGAAGATCTAAGGAGAGAGCCTGACTCATGCTCAGCTCAGACACAGAGTGAATGCTGAGCGCTGATGAGAAGCAACAGAGATGTGGAGGGCAGAGGCCACGCAGTCACCTTCAGAGTCCCGGGGGTGGGGGGAGTCGGGAGACCCGAGAGTGCAGGCTTCCTGTTCCACACCGCACATGAAAGCTCCGTGCTGCCTGATCACTAAGCCGGCTTCCTGCTCTAGAGCGAAGACAGGAGGGCGTGCTTGGACCCGGCGAATGCTGTGCGCCCTGCACTGAGTTTAAGACACTTCACACGTGGGTTAACCTACAGCTTCCTGTGGGACAGAGGAGGAGACTGAGGACCGTCAGGCAAAGCCTGTGGGGTCGAAGCCCTTCTCTACCCAGAGGACAGACACGGGCAGGTGGCACTTGTGGGTGAACTGGTGGCAAGACCCAGATTACGTGTGGAGGAGGGGGACTGGATCTGATTCTGGAACATTCTAACCAGCAGCAGACAGGTGGGTGTTTTGGGAAGAGAGAGAGAGCTTGAATCTGAGAAATCAGAAGGCATCATTGCTATTTAGCTGCTTTTCCTAAACGTGGGGGAGCCACATTATTTAGGGAAGGCCCTCCCTAAATAACAACGACAACATCCTATGGTGTTATTATTATTACACATAAGCCTGCGGGCTTGTAGCAGCTCCAGCCTCATGCTCCACCAGCTCCCGTCACCTGTGAGGTGTGCAAAGTGCTGTCCCTCCTGAGGGTGGGGTTGAAAACCCAACCCCCCAGTGCCACTTTCTCTCCCCCTGGCCTGAGCTCGCTGACCTCTGCCCATCAATAATGGATGACCTGTACATGTTAGTGTCTGCACGGCAGTGGCCCGGCGGGCAGGAGGGAGTCACTGCCTAGGGTGGGGCCAGCCTACCTCCGACTCTCCATGGAAACCATATGAAAGGAGGACTTTTTCTCACTGAAGCCCTAGTGGTAAAGAATCCTCCTGCCAATGCAGGAAGCATAAGAGATGTGGTTTCGAACCCTGGGTCAGGAAGACCCCCTGGAGAAAGAAATGGCAACCCACTCCAGTATTCTTGCCTGGAGAATCCCATGGACTAGAGGAGCCTGGTGGGTTACAGTCCATGGGGCTGCAAAGACCTGGACATGATTGAAGCGACTTAGTACACGCACATAGTTAATTTACGGGGTTGNTCAGGAAGACCCCCTGGAGAAAGAAATGGCAACCCACTCCAGTATTCTTGCCTGGAGAATCCCATGGACTAGAGGAGCCTGGTGGGTTACAGTCCATGGGGCTGCAAAGACCTGGACATGATTGAAGCGACTTAGTACACGCACATAGTTAATTTACGGGGTTGATACCTGTGCTGTGAGCCCCACCTCTCGGGGTTGGTGGGAGAGGTAGATTTTCAGTTCATACCCTTAAGGCTTCCAGAACCATTCCTGGCACGTAGTAGGGACGTTAAGAAAGGAGAAACCAGTACTTCTTTCCTCCGTGGGGCCGTCCTGGAGGACAGGCAGGAAACCTGAGTGCCTGCAGGAGCAAGTGTTGGTAACTAGAAGCTGCTGGCCCTTCCACAGGTAGCAAACGACTCCCAGTGATCCTCGGAGTCACTTCACCGGGTGGGGCAGTTCTTGGGTTTGAATTTCCTCAGTGAGGGTCAGGCAGGGGGACGGGGCTGGGTCCCTGGAGAGTGGCTCTCTTGGCACCCAGCCCAGAGAGCCTTTCCTGGGAGGCTGCTGTGTCTATTGGCTGCTGGCAGCTGCCTCTTCCTCCAAAGGGCTGTCCTGGCCAAACAGGAGCTGCCCAGCCAGGGAGGAGACCACCTCTGGCCTCCAGTCTATGACAGAGGGAATCAGAGCTGCTTGACAGTGACCCCTCTTTGCCTCCACATGGAATTAGCCCTTGGTGGTTGCCCTGTGCCCCTGTGGTCAGGCTGAAGCTTGATTCCATCCCGAGACACCTCCCTGCCCAGCTTGTCTTCCCCCTGCCCTGTCAGTCTCCTCTCACTGCCTCCTCAGTAACCCACATCCCCCAAATCCTGGCCTCAGGCTCTGCTGGGAGAGACCTGGGTGGGCCCTCTTGGGTGAGGCAGGTCTGACGTCAGGAAGAGAAAGCCTCAACATGAAGTGCTATGAAGTTACGAGAACTTCTTTTGCAGAGCAAGGAGGCTCCCAGGGCCACCGTCTGGTCCAAACTCCTGGCTTTATAGAGAGCAATAGAATGGTGCTGGTGACCCCACGGTGAACGAGGAAACAGCCTTCTCCTCTGGGAGCTTGGTCATCACACAGAGCGGAACACGGGAAACACTTGGGCAGCCAAGTCAGGGGGATGGCGTGATAGTGGGGGACAGGGAAGTGGGCCGTGGGGTGAACTCCAAGCTGAGCTCCTGAATGAGCTGGCCATGCAAAGGCAGTGGTGAGGAGAGCAGAGAGCAGGAGGAGGGGAGAGTCCGTGCAAGGTTGTAAGGCGGGAACGAGCCAGCCGTACTTCGCCTGAAACCCAGCACTTTGAGCCAAGGGATGACTTTACAGGACGGGGAAGTAGGGCCTGATCATGCGGCTCCCCTCCCCCGGGGCGGGGGGAGCAGAGGCTTGTCACCCAGCAAATTAGCAAAGACGAGCAACTCTTTATGACCTCAACCTAGTCACCTCCTCTAGTTGAGCTCTGTCCTTGGAGAACCAGTCCATGCCTGTCCCACCGGGTTTTCCCAGGCCAAGTCCATCTTTCACATCGAATATTTCAAGCCAGTGATTAAGGCTCGTGAGTCAACCAATTAGTGGCCCTCAGAACATCAGCTCCGCTTTCCAAAGAGTTTCTTGGGCTTTCACGTGAAGGTGCCCGGCAGACATGAGGCTGATAAGCATTTCCACAGAGCCCATAAATCTGCCCCCCTTCGTGTCATCCCACATCAAATGGACGGGGCATAGGAAGCGTGGGGAGCATCTGCTCGGGAGAGGAGTCAGGGCAGAGTACAGGCTTTTGGGCGGGGTGCTCACGGCCATCCAAAGGAAGCTACAGGTCCTGTCGCTCGGTGGCTGGGCAACCCGAAGCCAGAGCTGAAAGCATCTGGAGCCTCAGTCTCCTCCTCTGGAAAATGGGGACAGCAGGAACCACGAGAGAGTGGACTGAAGGCAGCAGGAAAGTTGGGGACAGGTGACTGATCTTCATCACTGATAGTATCATGAGCCTGGACGTGGCGGTCCTCCTCTGCCCGGGGCACCTACCCCAGCTGGGAGCAGCACGGGGACACAGGGCAAAATCCATCAGGGGTTATGGACAGAGCCTGGAGTAGAAATCTGAGGGCACCCGCCTCCTATTCTTCCTTTCTGAGTCCTCAAACTGTACTTCACACAAATAACCTCTGACCTTTTCAGATAGGATTTCAAGTGATAAACAAAAGTGTTTGTTGCCACAAGCACACAAAGGGCAAAGAAAGGAAATTCTTATTTCCCTCTTTAAATCTGCAGGCTTAATATCCAGCACCCTGAATTAAATCTTTCTGATATACTTGCACATTCGGGCAGTAAATACTCATCTCGGGTTTCAAAAGATCGACAAACACATTTTGAAAATTCTCATCAAGGCAAAGCTTACTAAGGGGCAGGAAAGCACGGTTATCTGGTCTTGGAACTTTCATCAATCGTGTATGGGGAGGTAGATATGCAGGAAATCTGCAGTCCTGGTGAGAGTGGCAAAGATTAACAGAATGGAATTGTTCCGGAGCATCTAATAACACAGAAGAGTGACTGTCTTCAACGAGCACCTACTATGTGTGTGGCAATTTTTACAATAGAACGTTTTAGTGGATGTTTCACTGTGTCGAACACTTTATGTGGATAAAGCTATTCAATCTTCCAAACAGCCTAGTATCAGGTACCTTTTCATCACCCCGTATTTGGGCAAGCACAGAGAGGTGAAGTCACCTGTCCAAGGTCACACAGCGCGTCACGGCAGAGTCAATACCAGAAGCCAGGTTGCCAGGCTCTGGAGCTGACGCCAACAGTGACAAACGATCCTAAGTTCTCTCCCCTGCTCTTTCTACAGACCTTGATGGTGATATATCATTGTTTCCACTCTTAGGAAAGCCCATTGAGTTGCAGAAGGTGAAGGGCTTTTCCCAGGTCACAGGCCAGTTATGAGTCAACTCAGGGACAGTCCAGGTCCCAAGCCTCATTTCTGCCACGTGTCCCGAGGCTAACCAAACTGGAAGTGGGTCAGAAGTGAGCTGGGAGGAAAGAGCAAAACCATTCAGCCTGTTCAAATTCAGAGAATCAAATGGCTCTGCCCTTTGCCAAAACAGTTTGGGTTTTCACATGAACAATTAAAATTCTTTAACAGGAAATTTGTATCTTAGGCACAGCACAGGGTATAAGGAGATCTTTGAAACTAATACTTTCACTTTTCACTAATTAGAATGATTCAAACAGCAAAGTGACGTCATTTCAAACCTATCAGAATCTCGAGGATGACAACATCTGACCTACCCCTGACCTCTAGTTCCTCCCGCCTCGAAAGGCACACACCCAGGAAAACCTCCAACTGCGATTTGGGGCTCGCAGACTCTCCCAGAGTGGACCAGAGTCTACGCACTGGCCCAGCATCTCCCGGGAGCATGGTGCTCAGAGTGGCTGTGCCCTCCTCGTTGTGGGAGGGGAGTCATCGGGTGAGACCAGGAGGAGTGAGCTCCGGCTTGTCCCCTTTCTCCCTTCTAACAGATGCCCAGGCTCCTTCAGGTGGCTCCCCCCCTTCTTCCGAGTGCCCTCTATGGGGTGGTAAATACCCAAGCCACCTGCCTACAACATGAGCATAAAGGGTCCCTGGAGACTCCTCAGACTTCTGTGTTCCCTGGGCAGTGAGATGCCCTCCTGGAGCCCTGACCTCTGAGCACATGTGCGAGGCTGGAAGGAATGAGGTTGTGGGGGGTGTAAGAGCCTGCATTCCAGGTCCAGACATCACTTGGGTCTGCCCTCTGAGACCCTGCCTTCCTAGTCCAGGGCTCAGGGTTGTCTCTGGCATCCTGTGGCTCCGCCAGTTTCACAGAAAGGGAGGCCACACTGCTAACGTCCACACTGGCCTCCACCCATACTGTCAGCAAAATCCAACTCCCTCTCACTGTCCAGCCCACCCTCCTCACACCTCACCGTCTGGATCACTCAGCTTCCCTTCCTTGATGTCTTCTGGGATGATCCAGCCTCCTTCCCCTACCCCACTGTCTTCATTTCCTGGACCTCTTGTTGCCCCACCCACAGTCTTGGCCTTGCAAGAAGGGCCTGTCTCGAGGGTGAGATCCTTGCTATTTTCTCGGAGAGCACCTCCCTTGAAAGGCCAGGCAGCTGGCCCCCCCTCCAGGGACCATATTCCTAGAGCCCCCAGCCACCTCCGTCTGCCTCGCCCTCACACATGCTCCCCTGCCCTCTTTGCTCTCTTCTGGCTAACTCCACAACTGCACTTGAACTCACCAAGTTCAACCTGCCTCAGGGCCTTTGAACTTGCTGACTGGGCTGACTCTTTCTCATCCTTCCTTTCCCAGCTCAGATGTCACCCTTTGGTGAGAAGGAATAGAAGGGCAAAGAGTTTACATTTCTCCAGCTTTTTCTTTGTCAGTTTACACCCATCCACTTGATTATACTGACAATAACTCCGCGACAGCAGCAGGGCAACAGTGATGAACACAGGCAGCCCAGGGTCACAGCCGCCACATGGGGAACCGGAACTGCGCATGACCAACTCCAAGCTCAGGTTCACTTCTCGAAGCCATGTGGCTGACCACAAAGGAGAGGAAACATCCCCCCAGACCGCCTGAGATTTCATAGGCAGACTCTAAAGACACCAATTCAAGGGCAATCAGACTGCCCAGGCATTCGGTTGGAGGGATCCTTCAGAACGAGGCCAGAGCTGGTCTCTGCACCCTCGGAGCTGAAAGCATTAGTTCAGCAAGTACACAAAAAGCTCCCCTGGGGGCAGGAGTGCCCTGGCCACCCTGCCCACTGCACGCCAGCTGTTTCCTGCTGATTGGTGATGGGTCAGAATGTGCTGTCTGCTACATTCTTTTTCAAGCTTTTATAGAAACCATTCCAGGGTTGCTTACGACAGCCCAGTCGCTGAACAGTCCCAGGGAGGAGGCCTAGAAGCCCTGGTCTTACCCCCAGACTCTGCCATTACCAGCTGTGTGACTTAGAGCTGGTGGTGCCTTTCCTTCTCTGGGCTTCAGGTCCTGCCTCAGAACAAGGTGAAGTCAGGAGCCCATTGGGATGGGCTCAGTCGTGTCGCTCAGTCATGTCTGACTCTTTGTGATCCCCTGTATTGTAGCCTGCCAGGCTCCTCTGTCCATGGGATTCTCCAGGCAAGACCACTGGAGTGGGTTGCCATTCCCTTCTCCAGATGATCTTCTTGACCCAGGGACTGAACCCAGGTCTCCTGTATTGCAGGCAGATTCTTTACCACTTAGGCACTGGGAAAGCCCACTGGGATGTCAGACCACGACTTATCTACCCAGGAACTTTGACTCTGAGACTCAGTTTCCGGATCTGTCAAATGTGCTAAATCAGAGGTGGAAACTTCTGCCTCACAAAGGTACTTTGTCTGTGCCATACGTGTGTGTGTGTGCACACGCTCAGTCACTCAGTTGTGTCCACCTTTTTTGTGACCCCATGGACTGCAGCCCGTCAGGCTCTGTCCATGGGATTTTCTAGGCAAGAATACTGGAGTGGGTTGCCAGTTCTTCCCACAGAGGATCTTCCCAATCCAAGGACTGAACCCAAGTCTCCAGTGTCTGTTGCACCGTAGGCAGATTCTTTATCGCTGAGCCACCAGGGAAGGCCCCTGTGTCGTATAGCCATTGACAAAACTCTGAATTAGCTACAACTTTAAAAAACCAGAAAGCTTATCATAAAAATCTGGCTCTCTAGCTTCTTTCAATAAAGGAGAAGAAAATTATGGAAGTCTGAGCTCCCATTCCCCAGAGCAACAATTCCCTGCAGTGAGCAGCAGCCACGACCTTTGGTCAGAACTCGCTCGGTTTCCCAATTTGCTGCAGGCCTTACTCTTCCCTATCGTCCTTGTACCACCCACCTGGTCACTGTGAACAGAGGGGACCAGGACTCCTGGATAAAAGGTCCTGAAGGTCCCCTTTGCTCCTGCTTTTGGTGACTTTCCTGATATTTTTCATCCTCACTAGTGCTCCCCTGCCATCCCCTGGGGTAGACAGTGGAGGGCCACCAGCTTGAGGCTATAACCTCCAGGGCTGTCTCCCCTGTGCTACAGAAGAGGGAGGTCCTGCCTCTGCCAGGATTCTGATCCCCTGGTCAGTGGAAAGATGATCGCCTCCAGAACACACCAACCAGCCATCAGGCCACAGGGAGCTCCTTGCTGCCGCTGCAGCCTCCTATAATTACCTGCAGTGTGTAATAAAGCCCCGCTGAGAAACCTTAGAAAGGACCCCACAAGGAGAAGTGTTTCCTGGGTAATTTCCTGATCATAGAATTTCAGGGTTAGAAGGGACTTTATCAAAGCTTCTAGACCAACCCATCATCTGATGCTTCAATCTCCTCCAGAGCGGCTGACACGATACCTTCCATCAAATCCTGATGATCTGCCCATCAGGAGATGAAAATATAAAAAAGGCAGCAAAGGCAGCCCTGCCTGCAAGTCTTCCTAGGCTGGGGAGGCCAGTCTGGCAAACAGACAATGAGGAGGCAGGATGTGCTCAGTGGTGTCCGACTCTTTGGGACCCCATGGGCTGTAGCCCACCAAGCCCCTCTGTCCATGGGGATTCTCCAGGTGAGAATACTGGAATGAGTTGCCATTTCCTTCTCCAGGACACAGGATGGCATGGGCTCTGATTCTCAACAGCCACCACGAACTCAGCCCATACTATACACCAAAAGCTCTGCATAAATCATCTCAGTGAATTCTCAAGAAAACGCTTCCTTGTTTGCAGGTGAGGACTCTGAAGCTCAGAGAGGTTAAGGGCCTTGGTCAAGGTTGCACAGCTTATAGGTGTTGGAGCAGGCTTTGAACCCAGCGATATGAGACTCCAGAACTGGGTCTGTAAACACCACCTTAGCCTACAATTCTGGAAGGGTGGCTGGGGAGCAGAGAGGGGAGGCTGGGACCCAGAGACTGCCGAAGGGATAGATGTCTGTCCTGAGTCCAGAAACACACACAGAGGAGAGAGTGAGCCCAGAGTGGGAGAGGAGTCAGGCTGAGGGCAAGACAAGTCCAGGGGTCTGGGGCCTCAGTAACAATCAGAGAAATGCCAGTATAAACAGAATGAGGCATCACTTGACACCTATTAGCCTGGCAAAAAATTAGCAGGCACTGTGATGCCAAGTGTTGGTGGGTGGATGGGAAGGCGGACTTGGCAGTGGCCTCAGACACGACCTGACGGTGCTGTGGCAAAAGTTGCAAAAGTTACACATAGGCATCCTCTATGGCCCAGCAGTTCCGTTCCCAGCTATGCAAAGTGTTCGGGAGTCTATCTGGAACGCTCTCGTGCATGGAAGAAAAATTCTGGTTCACAAATAATTTTTTAAAACATGAGGAAGTGTTTCTGTTGTAATGCCAAGGGGGCAGGAGGCAGAAAATACATGGGATGAAAACAGAGCCACCTCGTAGGGTAACCCAAGAAGGGCCCAGGATTATATGCTAGGCACGTTTAATTCAATAAATCAATGTGGTCAAATCTTGTTACTACAAATAATCATGTTTTAGGGATCTTTGATTTGAAATTTCCAGTTTCCCCTGTTCATTCAATACATATTTACTGAACACCTGTTGTATGCAGGTAACGGATCAGGTAGAAGGGCAATGTGGGTGTTCAGTTGCTCAGTCAAGCTCAATTCTTTGCAAATCAGACAAAGGATTTCCAAAGTCTGTCCCATTGACTGTACCCTGCCAAGCTCCGCTGTCCATGAGATTTCCCAGGCAAAAATACTAGAGCGGGTAGCCATTTCCTTCTCCAGGGGACCTCAGTCCTGGGATTGAACCCACTTTGAACCCACATCCTGCATTGGGAGGCAGATTCTTTACCACTGAGTCACCTGGAAGGCCCTACAGCAAGGAGTAAAATGGGTGAAGAGAGCTTAAGTTCCAGGTGAAAGAGAGAATCATCAGAGAAGTAAATGAGTAACAGGTCAGATGTCCGGAGACCATCCACAGAGAATAACGAACGGAGGATGGGCGGAGAAGGCAGGGAGTGGGTGTGTGCCCACACAGCTGCACTGCTTGGTGAATGAAAGTGTTAGTTGCTCAGGGTATCTGACTCTTTCCAACTTCATCAACAGTAGCCCACCAGGCTCCTCTGTCCATGGAATTCTCTAGGCAAGAATATGGGATTGGGTTGCCATTCCCTTCTCCAAGGGATCTTCCCCACCCAAGGATGGAACCCAGGTCTCCTGCACTGCAGGCAGATTCTTTACCATCTGAGTCACCACGGAAGCGATTTTCGACAGTGAACCCCATCTTGCTGGAGGCAGCGCCCTACGCCAGCAGCACAAAAGCTTCAGTGTCCTGCCTCGCCTGCCTTCCGGGGGGTTCTAGTCATTCTCACTTCACGTGCAACTTAACTGAGCTCATCAGGACGCCTAGAGCTGCTTCGCATTCATCAGAAAGAGGCTGAATCTCATCCAACTGGTACCTTTCCTTTGAGTTGGGTACAGGTGGTTTCAGATTCTTTCAGCAGCAGCGCGAGCCCCGCGCAGCAGAGGCACGGTTCCTGCCAGCTCTGCTCACCAGTCTCCAACAAGAGGACCTCCACCTGCAGCATCCAAAGCCTCAACAAGCGCTCAGCTTCTGCCCCTGGGGTCGCCGGCTAGGAATCTGCTCTCAGAAACGACTCGACGTGTGGACAGAGTTTTGTACCCGGAGAGGTTTACCATCATGTTATTTTTTTTTCTTTCAGTCTCATTGAGATGTAACTGACAAAAAACACTGTATAAGTTTAAGGTGTACGACATCATGGTTTGACTTACATACATCAGGAAATGATAAGTTTAATGAACATCCATCTTCTCATATAGATACAAAATTAAAAGAAACAGAATAAAACTTTGTAATGAGAACTTTTAGGATTGAGCCTCTTAACATTTTTTATATCAGTATATATAATACATGGGCTTCCCAGGTGGCGCTAGTGGTAAAGAACTCGCCTGCCAAGGCAGGAGACATAATGAGAGGCGAGTTTGATACCTGGGTCGGGAAGATTCCCTGGAGGAGGGCATGGCAACCCACTCCAATATTCTTGTCTGAGAAAATCCCATGGACAGAGGAGCCTGGTGGGCTACAGTCCATAAGGGTCACAAAGAGTCGGACATGACGGAAGCGACTTAGCATGCTTACATATAATACACAGCAGTGTTAATTATAGCTTCCCCAATGGCTTAGCAGTGAAGAATCTGCCTACAATGCAGGAACTTCAGATGAGGGTTTGATCCCTGGTCGGGAAGATGCCCTGGAGGAGGAACTGGCAATCTGCTCCAGGATTCTTCCCTGAACTCCCATGGACAGAGGAGCCTGGCGGGCTGCAGCCTGTAGGGTTGCAAAGAGTCAGACACGACTGACCAGGAACACAATGAGTGTTAGTTATATTTATCATGCTGCACATTACATCCCTAGGACTAATTTATGTTATAACTGGAAGTTTTTACGTTTTTCTTTCATTCAAGTCTCTCTCCTTTACCTTCCCACCTCTGGTAACCACAAATCTGATCTCTTGTTTGAAGTGCAATTTTCTTTATTATTTTTGAAGTGTAATTGACCTACAGTGCCATGTTAGTTTCTGATGCATAACATGGAGACATTTTTCTTTATATTTCAAAACGATCACCATGATAAGTCTAGTTTTGATATGTCACAATACAAAGATATTATATAGTTAGTGCCTATATTCCCCACACTGAATATTTCATACCTGTGACATTTACTTTGCAACTGGAAGTGTGAACCTCTTAATCTCCTTCACCTATTTCTTTTCTCCCTTCCCGCCTTCTCCTTGGCAACTGCTAGTTTGTTCTCTGTTTTAATATCTCTGCTTCTGTTTCATTATGTTCATTTGTTTAATGTTTTTAGATTCCACATAAGTGAAATCATACAGTATTTATCTTTCTGTCTGACTTATTTCACTTAGCATAATACCCTCTAAGTCCACCCACTTTAGGTGGCAATATTTCATTTTTTTATGGCTGAGTAATATCCCAGTATGTGTGTGTGTTTGTGTGTGTATACACCACATATAATATGTATATACAGATCACATCTTCTTTATCCATTATCATGTTATTTTTAATAGTAAAATGCCACAGAGCTCCAACATGCACCACCTTAAGGAAATTACTAAGTGCACCGCAGTCTGCGCAAATATCTGTTATACCATGCAAAATGCTGCATCTTTAACAATGCTCATGAAGAATTTAAAACAAGAGGAAATATTTGCTATGCTCTTAAATTGTTAAAAGACAATGGAAACAGTATTAGAATCAGATGACAGCTTTAACACTAGAGGAACCGAAACATACACAGTGAAAGAGAATTCTCTGAAATGCTAAAATAGGTACTTCCCTGGAGGGGTGGTTCTGTGGGAATTTTTTTCCCCCCATATTTTCTTCTCTTTTCAGGATTCTCTTCACTGATCACGGCTACTTTTATGATCATTAGCTAGAAATACCAATGTTCCCCAACCCTAAAAACTGCTCCTACCTTCAAAATCTTCTCTGGCCACCCAATGCTTGGCCCTGGCACCCTGACCTAGCAATCTCCCAAGGCTGTATTTATTAAGAAAATCTCCCAGGATTTGGGATTTCATTTCCAGAAGCTTAGACCCAAAGAAGAGAAGGAAAAACACGATGCAATATACGATGTCAGCAAAGGCCTGTGAGAATGCAGGCCCAGCCACGGTGGACCTGGCTTCCAGGAAGGGGGGCTTGGACACATCATCTCTGGATTCTGAGGCTCCCTAGAGCCCACCCAGCCCCCAGAACCTCTCTCCAATCCCAACCGAAAGCCCGGGACAGCGTCACTTTCACCCAGGAGCACAGAAGAAGTCCTTCCTCATCTTTCAAAGCTCCATCAGGGCTCCACATAGGTGAAGCTCCTTGCACTGTCCTTGTGGGGATATATTCCAGTGTCACGTATCGTGTGCCACAGTAGAAGTTCCGAGGCTCAGAGAGGTCTATCAACTCACCCGAGGCCACACAGCTGGTAAGAGACAAGATCTGGGACTCAGGTTTCTGCTCTGACGCCTGGAGGACTTCACCCCACGCCATAGCTGGCCCAGGAGCCCGGTGCTGGCATCCAGAAGCCTGGGTTCCACTCCCAGCAGAGTCGCTCAGCAGCTGTGGAGGCTGTGCTAGCTAACCCCGGGGAGACCAGGTTCCATCCGAGAGCTGGAGGCAGATCTGATGCTGACCCTAGGGCTTAACTGTAAGCCGCTGATACATTGTTAAGCACATGATCAATGCTGTCGCTCTAGTCACTTTCGTCCTCCCTGGAGTAAGGTGGCTCTCTATCCTCACGGTGTTCGCGAGGACACTGCCTCCCACCCTCCTAAGCCCCTCACCCCAGGCCAAGGAAAGAGCATCCCTGGATCTGTCCCCAGTCCTGATGGCTCATCGGGTAAAGAATCCACCGGCAATGCAGGAGACACAGGTTCAGTCCTTGGGTGGGGGAAGATCCCTTGGAGAAGGAAATGGCCACTCACTCCAGCATTCTTGTCTGGGAGCGCTCCAGTAAAGAGACCGGGACAGAATCACAAGAGAGTCAACTCTGAGACATGAGCAGAGTGTTTCCAAACTGTTTCTTGGCTCAGTGTGGCTGCCTTCTGGCCAACTGTGCTCCGTTCCTGTCTAATTCCAAACAGATGGGCTGGGGCCCCACCCCCACCCTGCTCAGTTGCACCCCCTCTAGGGGCCTCCAGCCTTTGGACCAGAACTGCTGAGAGCTGCCCAGCTTCCTGGGAAGGGTGTGGTGCAGCCCTTCCTGTGGGGGGGGGGGGTTGCGCTGTCCTTCGAACATCACGCGGAGGACAGACAGGCTTGCCCTGCCCCGGGCGTGCCTTTGCACACGGCACATGGTGACAACCACACAGGTGCACGGCTGTCGCTCCCTCCATGCTGAGAGGCAGGAAAGCCTAGCGGTTAAGCACATGAACTCCTGGGCCAACTTCTCCAAGTCTGAATCTCGCACTGCCAAATCTTTGCTGGGCACCCCTGGGCAAGTCTCTCCACCTCTCTGTCCTTTCCCCCTCTCTGTGTGAAGAAGGGATGGTGATGCTAAAACTAGCACCTACCTCAAAGGGGGCCCTGCAAGGATGGAACGCCCAGCTGGAAAGTGGTAGAACCAGGACACAACCCAGTGGTGTGCCCAGGACAGCGCTTTAACCACCAGGCAGCACTGCCGCCTCCAGCTGACATTACCGTTGCACAGGCAAGCTGACCCTCCAGCTTCCTTTAGTCCTTCCAAAGGTAGCCTTACCTTGCTTGGAAGGCAGGTATGAGCCATGAGCAACGTGCATTCTGACAAGTCCCTAAGCTGAAGATTCTACCACCTTTGCAGACACAACAACTTGCCAGCCCTGGGTACCAGAGACCCTCACCCTCCTGTTCCCTCTTCATCAATCATTGCCTAGCAAGCACCCAGGGTTTGGGCTCCCGTAGATTGTCCAAGATCAAGGGGAAGGAAGCTGGAAAGAGTGGATGATGACTTCAAGGCTCACCAGGCATCCGGAGCTAGCAAATCCATGCAGAGGCTTTATGAAAGGCTTGGTCTAATCACAGAGTTCGCTTCAACAAGCTAACGTCTTCCTTTCCATCCAGACATCTGTCTCCACACAAAGAGGGCTTCCACCCGGGGCTGGGGGCCTAATTGCTGCGGGTTCCTGAGATACAATTACTTGTCAAAGAGAAACAGGGCGAATCCTGGGACTTGCAGGCAACAGAGAAACCACTGTAAAACCCTGCAATTACAGGGCAGGAACAAAAAAGGGAGCTGTCATGGCCCCAGGGGTGGAAATAGCTCAGCGCGGTTTCCTGGGTTTGCAGTACTGCCCAAGCCGAGGTCAGAGAGGCCACTCACGGGAGGAATCATGGGAGAGGTTCTGCAGCAGAG
>SJYA01002071.1:167347-486536 GCA_006410615.1 Neotragus moschatus
AGGTCCATTTGGGGACAGGATGAAAAGGGTCCTAGAGGACAGATGGAATTTGAGAAAGTCCCTAGGGGCTTAAAGGTTGGGGGTGGTGCTCCTGAACAAGGGTAGGAGGTCATGAAACCCAAGACCAGCTGCCGCCCACTTGGTGGACAGAAAATTGAAACACCCAGCTAATGGGCCTTAATCTGGTAGGCGGATTAATTTCCATCTGAGCTGGAGGATGTGAGGCTAGGGGCCAACGTGGACGACCTCAGATGTCCAGAGGAGGGGCTCCAAGCCCAGTCAAGGGCTCAGGGCTGGTTTCCCAGAGGAGAGGAGGCTGACTAATTACAGGAGGAGGGAATTAACCTCAGGAAGTCATTGAAGTCCATCGAGACAAGGGTCACTCCTGGAGACAAGTGTCACCCAAAGTCCAAGGTGAAACCCCTATAATCTGCCCTCCCCTTCCCCGCTGGTCATCCGGCCCCTCACTCACTCTGCAGGGCCCCCTCAGTCACTGCTGGTCAGACCCACCAGTCACACTCCTCCTGACCTAGGGCTTGGCCATGGTGGTCCCCCGGTGCCCAGCTGGGTCAGATCCTCACAGCCTCCAGGTCTCTGCTCACCTGTCTGCTCTCCATATGGCCGCCCCATCCCCTCTACCGGCGGTCCCCTCAAATCCTCTCCTCCCCTTGCTCTTCTCTCTCACAGCACTCCCCATCTTCCTACAAATCTTTGAATCCTTTACCTTTGTCTTCTATCAGAAGTCATGTATTATTACATTTCCCAAGGGACTGACTGAAGCAGCCTTGGCTTTCTGAACCCTGCCTGGTACAAGGAGGCATCCAGTCAATATTTGTTAGTCGAATTAATGAAAGAAGCAAGAGGAAGAGCAGCAACCAGCACTTTATTAAAAGACCCTCCGCCCAAATACCTTCTTCCTGTGCGCGAGTGCTGTGGCTGGATAATTCATGCTGACCTATTTTTTTTTTTTCCTCTCTTTGAACCGATGTGTATTTTCAAAGGCTAAGGGAATGCATACGCCTTGGCAAAGCTCACCCTGAGAGCTTCTAGACAAAAAGCAGTTCAGGAAAACACTTCCCCTGTGAGCCGTGCTGCTGACAGAGCAGCCCATGAGCCCCCAGGAGCTGCCTGGGGTTTCTGGGGACTCTCTGGGGCCAGGCACCTGGGACCCCCACTTTGATATCTGCCCCAGCGGCCAGCTGTTCTCAGTCAGGCGGCTAAATGAAGACAGTCACTTTACCAGCAAAGGGAGGAAGAGAAAATGAGAAGGACGGTCTGGAGTTGTCACCAAGCCCTTGATCGGGGCTCCAGAGAGCACGAGGGGGACAGACATGTGGCCCCACAGCTGAGCTAGCGTCTGGCCATGCTCCACAAGACAGACCCTGAGCACAGGGTGATGGTCCCTGCAGTGGCCCCACCCGAGTGAGGGTTCAGAAATGCTGCCTTAAGATGCGGTGCTGGGCTGGGGGATGAATTGGGAGATGGGGAGAGAGATATACACTACTATGTACAAAGTAGGTAACTAAGGAGAGCCTATTGTACAGCTCTGGAGACTCTACTCAGTGTTCCATGGGGACCAAAAGGGGAAGGATGTATGCACTCATATAGCTGATTCACCTTGCTGGACAGCAGAAACCAATACAACCTTATAAAGCCACTACACTTGAATAAAAATTAATTTTAAAAATATATGTCTCTGTTTAAGATTCAAATTCTTAGAAATGAAGTGAAATGGGTGACTCTTGCTGTGGTGACTTAAAGTTGTTTTTTATTCAGTATATACATGTATACACGTACATAGTATATGCATGTTGTATGATATGCATACATACATGCACATGGTATGACATGTATACAAATACATTTAGACACATACAGTGTTCATATAAAGTATGATATGTATACACATATACGTGTGTATGCACACACGTATATGTGGATACATGCATTTAATAAGTACCAAGCACTGTTCTTTGATTGTTATACATATGCGATCCTTTAATTCTCATAATGATCCTGAGAAGTAGGTCCTACTATTTCATTTGATAGAGGCTGGAAGCAAAGCACAGGAGTTACCTATCTTGCCTAAGGTAGCCCAGCTGGGTGCAGGCGACCCTGGGAGCTGACCTCCCCTCCCCTCTCAGCAGCCTGCTTGAAAAGCCAAGCTCTTAACCATGTAGTTGTGCTCCGTCAATCATGTCCCAGGGCCGCCAGGGTGTCAATGAGCCCCTTCCAGGGTGTCCATGAGGGCAAAGCCATTTTCACGGCAAGACACCGCTCGCTGTTTCATTCTCACTCTCTCAGGAACTGACTGTTGCCTCTGTTCCCCAGAGACAGGCAGTGTGGGATTCCAGCACAGACCGAGGCGACGGCAGACTGAGAACCCAGCTGCTTTCCTTTGAGCCAGACATGGAGATTAGTAAGACCATGCTACTTTTCTCACTAAATTTCTGTTTCATTTGGGAAAGCAGCTGTTTTTCATTACACTTACATTATCAAGCGATAGACCTATTATCGCCAATTTTAAATAAAGTGATAACTATGTAAAGAATGTCTCCTTAAAAGACAGAAGACACAAAAGCTATTTGAGACCATCAGTAACATTTAAGACCCTGTAAAGAGGCCTTCAAAACCAACGGTTTAAGAACAGCTGCTATGCTACCAACTGCCCCTCGGGGTTTTTGAAGAGCGCATCTTGGCATTTCCTGCCCAGCTCAGGACTGGCCATGTTGCAGGACGCACAGAATCTCGGGGCCCTACTTATAGAACATCAGAAGACCCTCCCCTCCAGCTGCTGTGACAGCAACTTGCCTCTTCCTATGTGTAGGAGTGTGTGACAGAGTGTCTATTTGTGTGTGTTGAGGGACACGGGACCCGGTTGAGAGCAGCAGGCCCACTCGCCCTCACAAGCTCTTACTGTTGCCGCCGCCAGCCTTTGCACGGGTCACGCTCCCAGTTCAGCGGGAATTGTTTTCCAGCTCCCGTCCCCTGGTCTATCTTCCTCCCTTTCTTCCACAACAAAGTCACAACTGATAATACATGGCAGGAACAAACATTCTCAAGATCTCAGTCCTGGGAACTTAGCCCAAGGGCACAGTCCAAAAGAAATAAAATGCTAAAGCCACTAGATGTTCCGTGCAGTGTTGTTCACAATGATGACGATGACGATATACACTGACATACTTTGTACAGAAATATGCTGCCACGGAGATGACTTTACCAGTGGTACTGCCACCTGGCGGGTCATTACGCAGCTATACAGGGTGACAGCCATTCAGGACAACTCCAGAAACACTCACCGAGTAACCCCTCCTTGACCTGGATACTGGGGGCTCAGTGGGGAAGGAGATGGCCCCTGCCTTCAAGGAGGTTTCAGTTAACTGACTATCTACCTGCTGAGATTTCAAAGTACAGGGAACCAATTCCAAACATCTAACCACTCCCCTGTCCCAGAGGCCTTCCCTTTAGTCCTTCTCCTTTTCTGACAGCCAATCCCCAGGCACTGGGGATATTTTTAGTGCCTGTGACAAAGTGTTTATGAGAAGGCCACTGAGCCACAAGGCGGTGTGCCTCTTCTCTGCACACTGCACGGGATATTTTGGCCAAGTGCATTTCAGACAGGCTGGCTCTGGGTCCCTCCCATGTCCTTCTTCCTCTTTCTCATGATCCAAATCTGAAAGGGCTGTGGTGTGCTGTGGTATCCTGGCAAGGTGTGCTTGCTTAATTTAGACTGAGCATGTAGGTCTACAAATAGCAGGTGTTCTGAAGGCAGGCAGGCTGAGCTGTGAACAACAGAGATGGTGGACAGTCCCAGCATTAAACAGCCAGAGCCTCTAGACGTGGGATTCCCCCATCTCCAGTTCTCCAAAAGCTGGAGGTGGAGCAAGTGTGGGAGGCTGAGTGATGCCCCAGAGGGTGTCCAAGGAGAAAGAAATGATCCCCAGGGGGGAGCAGGCCCGTGTCCAGCTCAACAGAGAGGTCAGTGAGCTGGACATCATGTTGACCAAACCAACAGCCAGGGCTGGCTCTGTGTGGCTGAGACAAGTGGACAAACCATGCCCGCTTTCAGCTGCTCATGCTTGGCCCTGGAGATGCAGAGCTGCACCTGGCCCAGCTGGCTTCTCAAGAAGTCCCCACGAAGGATGAATCACACATTCCTGCTCCTCATTGAGCTCCTGGGCCAACAGGGAAAACAGACACACACCCAGGCCAGGCACCATAAGGAGTGAAGTCAGCAGGATGAAAGTCAGACAGACAGACACACACACACATACACACACACGAGTACACACACACACGAGTACGCACACACACGGGTACGTACACACACGGGTATGCACACACACGGGTACGCACACACACGGGTACACACACACGGGTACGCACACACACGGGTACACACACACACGGGTACGCACACACACGGGTACGCACACACACGGGTACGCACACACACGGGTACGCGCACACACGGGTACACACACACGGGATGTTTGGGGAAAGGTACAGGACGCAGGGAGGAAAGAGTCTCAGAAGAAGTGGTGCTTGAATTAAGTTTTGAAGGAAAGATGATTGAAGCAGGAAGACAAAAGAAGGGCATTCTAGGTGGAGGGCAGAGCAGATAAACATCACGCATTCCAAGTCCTGGAGACAGCAAAGCTGCTTCGTTTAGTATGAATGCTATTTAGGGTAATAAGAACATAGGAAGCATCTGTACCTCTATCTGTATCTATAGCCATGGTACTGTGTACCGTGCTCAGTCGTGTCCCACTCTTCACAACCCCAGAGACTGTAGCCCTCCAGTCTCTTCCATCTTTGGGATTTTCTAGGCGCGAATACTGGAGTGGGTTGCCATTCCATTCTCCAGGGGACTTTCCCGACCTAGGGACTGAACTTGCATCTCTCGCATCTCCCGCATTGGCAGGCGGATTCTTTATTTTATCTGTGTAGTTGTAAATGCCTGTCAGTTAGCTCTTTTGATTGCAATGTAAGTGCCTGGCATTAAGCTTTTAATTGTTTAGGCATCTATGTCGTAAACACACTGCCACAGATACACAACTAAAGAGTCACGTGGCCCCACCCATGAAGCTTCTCTTTCTAGAAAGTCTGGGTGATCTAGATAACTGACCTTTCTGAGTGCCCTTGCTTTCCCAACCTACACTTGCTTTAATTCCCTCTCTTTTGTTTCAGATTTGCCAATGAGGAGTGACCTTGCAAAACACTAGCCCCTCCCCCCACCAACCCTGGCCCCAGTAAAGGCAGAACTCCCGGTCTGTGCATGCCCCCCACCTCCCTGTGTGGCCCTGGGCATGCCATTTACCTCCAGAACTCGTGAGCCAAAAACCTTGTTTGTTTTTGTTTTTCCCTAAGTTCCCTGATGGTCATTGCTGAGGTGTATCTTGTAATCATAATAAGAACTACAAGGCCAAAGAGCAGTGATAAGGCTGAGGATGTTGGCAAAACACCAGGTCATGGTGGCCTTGTCTGTCCTCTGGTGGAATTTGGACTTGGTTCCTAGACCATAAGGGAAATGGTCAGTGAAAGAAGGAAAGGCACAACTAGATGCCCTTCGGGAACAAAGGTTATTGGTGAACATCCAAATGCTTATCAGCCAGGCAGGTCTGAATAGAATAGAAATTGTTTTTTGGAGAATAACTCAGTCTGTGGGCTTGGCTTCTAAAAGGACGTTATTTTGCTGACAAAGCTATGTTTTTTTTCAGGAGTCATGTATAGATATGAGAGTTAGACTATAAAGAGGGCTGAATGTTGAAGAATTGATGCTTTTGAACTGTGGTATTGGAGAAGACTCTTGAGTCCCTTGGACTGCAAGGAGATCCAACCAGTCCATCCTAAAGGATATCAGTCCTGAATATTCATTGGAAGGACTGATGCTGAAACTCCAATATTTTGGCCTCCTGATGTGAAGAACAGATTCACTGGAAAGATTGAAGGCAGGAAGAGAAGGGGACGGCAGAGGATGAGATGGATGGATGGCATCACCGACTCAACAGACAAGCTCCGGGAGATGGTGAAGGACAAGGAAGCCTGGCATGTTGCAGTCCATGGGGTCGCAAAGAATCAGACACAATTGAGTGACTGAACAATAACAACAACAACAACAAACGTCCGTGCTTTGGGTGGATGCCCTTCTGTAACACTAGTGTTGTTAAGGCCTCTGGGCCTGACAGCAGCAGCTACCCCTGGGGGTCTGTGCTGTAACCAGACACCTTCCCCTGCTACCCTCACAGCTCACCCACATCCCACCAGCACAGCTATAATGTAATAACACTTACAACAGGGCTGTAACTTATCCAGCATTGCCTATGGCTCCAGCATCGTACCCAGCTTTCTGCATCATAGTCTCATTTAATTCTCACAGCCCCTTGTAGGTAGGTACTGTGACCATCCCATTTCTTACAGATCAGGGATCTGATCTGTACAAATTCTGATTTGATCCCCCAAAGCTGGAGAGGGATAAATGTGGGTGCTGCCTGGCAGGTGCCACTCCAGGCCTTGAACCTGTCACAGCCTGCCTGATGCCATGGGGGTCCATCTCCCCTGGTGGGTGGGACTGGTCCCATCAATGGAGAGAACAAAGCTCATCAGGTTAAGGACACACGGCTGGCAATCAGAGAGCTATCCTGAAGCTTTTTCTTTGGAATCCAGGGACCCCGCTTCCTCCCTTCCAGCCTGGCTGTCCACAGGGGCTGGATGTTTGAACATTCAGGCAGGAGGGCACTCCCTGCAGCTGTCAGGAGCTTGACCTTTTCTAGAAGATGGTAATGACGTGAGGTGTGGCTGCTGACGACTGTAAAGAGCCTAGGCTCTGAAGTCCAGGAGGTCTGTGGGTCCTTGGTCCATTTTAGAAATGAGGCAACAGGTGCAGAGCGGGGCTGGATCTGAGGGCTAGGGGTCAATCAGAGTCCCAGGAAAATACGTCCAGGGTCACATGGAGGGAGAAAGCCCAGGCAGACCTTGCAGTCAGACGCCAGATGAGATTTCTGCTTTGCAAATACGGTCACCTGAACCATTTTTCTAGATTCCACGTGTACGTGTAAATATACGATAGAGAAAACAAACGTATGGACATCAAGGAAAGAAAGTGCGTCGGGATGAATGGAAAGATTTGGATTGACACGTATACGCTGTGTGCATGCATATTCAGTTGCTACAGTCATGTCCGACTCTGCAACCCCACGGACTGTAGCCCACTGGGCTCCTCTGTCCAGGACATTCTCTAGACAAGAATACTGGAGTGGGTTGCCATTTCCTCTTCCAGGGGATCTTCCTGACCCAAGGACTGAACCTGGGTCTCCTGCATTGCAGATGGATTCTTTACCACTGAGCCACCAGGGAAGACCCATATATATACTACTATGCATAAAACCGGCTTCCCAGGCGGTGTCAGTGGTAAAGAACCCACCTGCCAATACAGGAGATTGTAAGAGACATGGGTTTATCTATGAATACAACAGTGAACTGAGAAGCTGTTATATAGCACAGGGAACTCCATTCAGTGCTTTGTGGTGACCTAAATGGGAAGGAAATCCAGAACAGAAGGGGATATATGTACGTGTGTAGCTGATTCACTTTGCTGTACAGCAGAGATGAACACAACACTGTTAAGCAACTATACTCCAATACAAATTAATTTAAAAAGAAGCTGGACATAAATTAGCGGTGGGAGAGCAGAGTCCATGGTTGAGTTCGTCATCATCACATTCCCAGCACCAGGCGCATAATGGACTGGGGTAAAGCCTGTTGGATGGATGTGAGAACCAATGAACAATTATGACCATCCAGGAGAGGGTACAGAGGCTGAGAGGGGGTTCAGGCCCTGAAACACTGTCAACAGTGCCATTTCTTACGTGTTCCATGGTTGCACCTAATCAAAGCGTTTCAACGTGCTGGTAAGAATTCTCTGTATGACCCAGACAGGTAGGATAGGTGGAGGTAAGAGGGAGGTTCCGGGGGTGGGGGGACACGTGTATACCTATGGCTGGTTCATGCTGATGTGTGACAGAAACCAACACAACATTGTACAGCAATTATCTTCCAGCTAACAATAAATAAATTTTGTCAAAAAAAGAACTCTCTGTAAGGATCAAGTATGTGATACCCTATCTATGGATGTCCTTTAGCCACTCGCCCATGCTGGACACTCGGGATGTTTGCATAATGTTGGTATAAAAGAGTTAGGCAGTGAGGATCAAGGGGGGGCAATGGAGCAAGCCCTGCCTCCGGAGCCCTGGAGGCAGACCAGGTACCTTAAAAGCCCACCTCCCCCAGTCGTTAACTGTGCATCTGTGAGCAAGTCACTTAGCCACCCTGGGCCTTGGTTCCATCACCAGTAGAACAGGAAGAATGTGGGCAGCTGGCTTTCAGGGTGGCTGTGGGGGTAAAGTTGTCAATATTCCAGGCTGTCAGGAGAGCCTGGTCAGCCCTCTGTAAGTGCCCACACTCACCCCACCAGCGCTTACACCCCTAAGTTCAGACAATTCCGCAGAACATTGTCTTGGAAGTGGGATCACACAGTCAGCCTGCAGAACTCTAAGGAGAGTACCTGTGAAAATCCTGGCAGCATTAAGAAAAGTCTTTAGCCCAAGGACAAAGGCTCAAGGGACCCAGAAGACAAGCAAGTTCCCTACATATAAACAAGTTCCATTTTAAGAGCACATTTGTAAAGTAATTAGCCTCTAATTAAAATAAATAAATTAATTTAAATTAAGTTTTTAAAATAAAAATAAAAACACACATTTCAAATTAAAATAAAAGGAAAAAAAAAAGGAAGTCCAACTAAGTTAGCTTAGGCACCCAGATAACACAGTCTGCTATCTAGTACTGCCCTGTAGCAGGCTTATAGAACTTTTCACACAAATAAGACATACAAACAAACACAAAAAATAAAGAACTTTTTTTTTTTTTAAATCTTACAGTACAACACCTTGAAAACTACAGTACGGCTACCTTGCTGCAGCTTCTGCGCTTGCTTCCGGACATCCTGAGTTTGAGATAAAAGGCACCGCACTACTGTTCTCTATATAGTGCTGCACAGTAAGGTGCACAGAAGACAACCGCTTGTAAAAGATGCACCTAGGTGACGATGACAATGTAGTCAAGACACATGGACGAATTTTCATGATTTACTAACTTGCATTCACATGTCTGCATCTTTGCAAGTTCCCAACGTGAAGGTTCGTATGGGGGGCCTTACTGCATGGACACTGCCAAGTGTTCATCCAGCTCCCTGCAGGAAACAAACCCTCGTGCCCTTTCACCTCCCTCACTGGAGATCTGGGCCAGGCCAAGGAAGCCTAAGGACCAGGGACCTTTAGAGGATCCCCATTAAGCTAGGGCTCGTCTTTTAAATTCCTAACCTTATATTCTTTTCTTAAAGAGAACGCCTAAATTCTGTTAGCTTCCAGCCTCACAGAACTCATAATTGCATGTCTACATATCACTAATTTGTTCATCTGTTTCTCCCATTAAATCATTTTTTTTAAGTTTTTATTTTATATTGGAGTATAGCTGACTAGTGGGGCTTCTCTGGTGGCCCAGTGGTAAAGAATCCACCCACCAATGTAGGAGACATGGATTCGATCCCTGGGTCAGGAAGATGCCCCGAAGAAGGAAATGTTAACCCCCTCCAGTCATTCTTGCTTGGGAAATCGCATGGACAGAGGAGCCTGGCGGGCTACAATCCACGGTGTCGCAAAAGAGTCAGATACAGCTTAGCGACTAAACAACAACAATAGCTGATTAACAATGCTGTGATAATTTCATGTGGACAGCAGAGGGGCTCAGCCTTACATGTACAGGTATCCATTCTGCCCCAAACTCCCCTCTCCTCCAGGCTGCCACCTAACATTGAGCAGAGTTCCTTGTGCCCTACAGTGGAAACCCACTAAATTATTAACATGTTGAAGATATAGCCCTTGTCTTATTCTGTTATCCCTCCAGTGCTCGGCCCAGTGCCAAGCACCCAGTTGTGCTCGTTGAATGAATGAATGAATGAGGGAGTGAGAAGGAAAAACATTCTGTGAACAAAAACTTGTTCATTTCACTTTTTCCACTTGGATTCCCTCCTCTGACCCCCCCAGGACAAGCTAATCCTTTTCCACCTGACAGCACCTCAGACCCTCAGAGAGGGCTCCTGCCTTCCTGGGACACAGCCCTGGCTTCTGTGACGAGTGCTCCTTTCTTAAAGGTTATCAGCAACAGAAACTCCACCAGCCTTTCCCTGCTGTCCGTTTCCATCCCCCTAACGACTGCCAGGCTATGCTCTTATCTAGCAGAGTGCCTCGGCCTGCAGTTTGCTTGCGGGCTGGCTGATGAAATTCATTTTGGGAGGGGAAATGCTTAAGTTCTGAGGGAGAGAATGCACACGTGACTTTTTAGGCCTGAAAGGACTCATGGCAGGAAATGGGCCTGGCTCTGGGGGTGGCGGGAGGCCACAGCCCCCGGGGAGAGCAACTAAGTCCCCTCACCTGTCCTTAGATCAGCAGCCCCTGCTTGCCGCCCCCTTCACTGTTTTATCTGCAGTGAGACTCAGTTCCTTAAACATCTCAGAGTCACCTTCCTGGGCCACCATGTCTATCCTCCATGTGATCCTCCCGGGGCCCCCTCTGTCTGCCCCCAGCCCTGCCGCTCACAGATCCATTTTTTCCTGCTCAAGGCCAATCTCCTGCCTTCCCCGCCGTTTGCCAGCACGTGAACCCTCTGGGTCTCTGTCTGACTAGAACAGGGCCTGGTGCATCAAGAGGTCTGAGAGCTCTCTGACTCAGCTCTGATTTGCCTGAAGCACAAATGAAACTAGCGCAGACCCACTGTGCACTCTGCATACATTCTGCTGAGAGCTGGGAACACAAATGGATTTACGTTAAGGCCTCTGAGCTTAAGTAGCTCCCTCTCAGAAAACCCCAGGGCGAGAGGAAATGCCCGCTCCCCAGAGAGGCCCAGTGCCGTAATCACACCTTCAACCAGATCAAGGTCTCGGCAGGCCTAGGACAGCAGCCACACGCCACCCCCCAGGAAGCACACAGGCACACCGCAATCACACACGGATGCACATTTCTACCACGTGCATTGCCACGTGTCCTGTTACATGTGACATGGCTCTATCAGTGATGCAGTCATAAGCACAGCTCCTGGGGTGTGAAGCGAGAGGCAGTGTCCACCAGCATCGTTTGGCTTTCTTGCTGCTGCGAAGGCCTGAGATCCCCCTATCCACGGGGACAAATGTTCCCCCCACCTTCTGCTCTGTTTCTTCCTTCTGAGACTGTTCTGTCTCCCAGGGCCATCTGATCAAATGTCAGCCTGCAGACAGGCACTCTCTGCAAGCATGCCACATTCGCTGGCTGCATCAGTTGCACGAGTTAAGGAAATTTTCAGAATCTTGCTTCCTCCTCTGAACTCGGGCCACGGGGATTTTGTGAGCAGTAATGGCCAGGAAGGGGTCTGGACAGGATCTAATCCATGGTTTAGTAAATGTGGTGAGTGGCGGTGCTGACAGCAGGGGCGGGGTGACTCCAGCATTTAGATGTGCATCAAGAACATTCTAGCATCATCAGTGTGCACGTAAGGTGGTTTTAACACAGAGATAGGTTGAGTTAGAAATGGGCTTCTCAGGTGGTACAGCAGTAAAGAATCTGTCTGCCAAAGCAGGACACACAGGTTTGATCCCTGGGTTGGGAAGATTCCCATGCAGGAGGGCACAGAAACCCACTCCAGTATTCTTACCTGGAAAATTCCATGGACAGAAGAGTCTGGCAGGCTGCAGTTCATAGAGTCACAGAGTCAGACATGAGCGAGCAACTGCGCACACACCCACACGTGTGAGTTAGAAATAATCTAGATGGCGTGTATACGTACATATAGAAACACATATATGTGAAGATGTATGCATATGCCTAAGAAGATGGATGTGTGTATAGCCATGCACACACACACACACATCCTACACACGTTTCACATTTCCCAGCTCCGTCTGCCCAGAGGGCCTGGGAGCAATGCTACCCCAGGAAAAAAGGACACACCTTGTCACCAGATGGCACTTCTAAATAACATCCTGCACTGGATTCCTTGAAAAATGCTAACTCTGAGGCTGGGCAGAGGAAGCACAAAATGAGGCTAGAATATTGTGTCTCACCAACAAGTAAGAAAGTGCTCAAAAACCAACAGAGAGATGTTAAAAAGATGCCGCAGCCATCCCTCACTGGATACATTTGGGACAACTTTAAAATATCAAAAGAACTAATGATAACAAAGTATTAAAATTTATTAAGTACAGTTAAAATCTGCCAGTTCACAACCCGCATAAAGAAGGAAAGGAAGGAGGAATGTTCTTTTCTATGCTGGAAATGAAACGACTAACAAATGAAAAATAAACAATGAGATGAGAAAAATCACTATTTGGTAACCATGCTGATAATAAACTGATGCAGGCAAGAACCATCAATAGACAGTAAAGCTCATGTGGCAGATTCAGGAGTAAAAGGATATTTACGGAGGCTTAGAGACGCTCCCGATAAGATACTTGATAATTACAAAAATGAAATGGTAACTTCACATAGAGACACCTCGCAGAGGCCACCTCAACCAGGTGACATCAACATCACCAGCTCTGAGACAGACCAACATCATCCTCCTAACAGGAGGCACTGAGGACTCAGCATCAGTTCTGTGAGATTCCTGGCAAGAGCCCATGGTCTCAATCGAATCACAAGGACACATCAGACAAATACAAACTGAGGGATATTCTGGAAAATAATTGGCTTGAATGTGTCAAAAAAAGGTCAATGTTGTGAAATACAAATCAATGTTAGCAGCAAATCAATGCTAAGCTCCTGACTCAGCTGTACTATGTTTATAATAATGGTGTGATTTCAAGAATATATAAAATGCTAACACTTGAGAAATCTGGGTAAAGTGTACCCATGATTTTCTGACTATTCTTGCAGCTTACCTATAAATTTGCAATTATATAAAAATGAACTAACTGGGAAAAAAAAACCCATTTTTAATTGAAAAGAATGCTCTGGGTTTAGCTTTATTTAATTTTCGTTTATTAAAATTTAAATAGCCACAGATGGAGTGGATATATGTGGACAGCTCAGCTCTAGACCAGGGACTGACACATTTTTTGTGTGTGTCTTAAGGACCAGTCTGTAAATATTTCAACCTTTGGGGCCACACTTTCTCTGTTGCAATGGTTGCTGTGGGTGTGACATACCACAGATAGCCCTGATGAATGAGCATGGCTGAGTGCCAATAAAACTTTATTTGTAAAACATGGCCAGGAGGGACTTGTCCTGTGGGTCACAGGGTTTGCTGGCTGAGCGCTCACCCCAGGACACACCAGACTGTCATTGCACCAGACTGTCATTGCAGCGCTTCTTTGGGATGACAGGCACTTGTCATAGAAGGATCTCCCAGTTTTCATGAGAGCACAAAGACCTCTAAAAAACAGAGAGGTTGCTTGATACTCTAAGAGGCTCACGTTCTCCTTGAGAGAGAAAGCCTTCCCTCTTTATGGAATACCCAGAATACCCAAGTTGCAAAGAGATCAAGAAACGGGGGCAATCTCCCCCACCTCCATCTTCTCCCCACAATCCACAGAAGAAACAGGAAAGAGTTTCTCACTGGTGTTAGTCAGTTATTACCTCAGTGGGCTGAGGGAGTGTCCATCTCTGCTCTTCAGATGACTGTCCTGGACACAAAGCTCAGAGTGTCTGCTCACCACAGCCCCTGGAGATGCTAATCACTTCTACTGGCATTTCCACATCAGAAAGGTTGAGTCTGAAACCAGTACCAGCTGGAAGCGAAGACGATAAAAGTTTGTCAGCTTTGACATTTCACTCACCGCCTTTTGGAGATGACTCAACATAATTAAACGGCATTCACCCACTTCCCCATTCACCCAGCCAATGATTTACACATCAAATATTTAGTAAATAAACCCCTATTCTGCTCCGTGCTCAGTCAAGTCCCAGAGACAGAAAGGTGAATCAAGTACAGTTCATACCCTCCGGGAGCTCAGCCTGGCGGAGGAAACAAATAGACAATCCAGGGCAGTATGACATGAGGGTGTGGATGGTGTCTGGGAAGAAATAGCCAACTCAGTCTGGAAGACAAACCTGAAGAGGAGATGGTATTTTTAGGTGCCCCTTGATCAGGGTACAAGCAAGATGCTGTTTGGCAAAAGAAAAGCCTTGGGGGAAAATGTCTTTCAGGACAAAGATAAAGAAATAGGTAGGATGTGAAGGTGAACATTGTGAGATCCAAGTTAGGATAAACCAGTCTGAGGCTGGACAGGAAAGGGCTTTCGAAGACCTCGTCTGAGAACGGGAACAGAGACCCTCAGTTGAGTTATTTCTGTGTGCCAAGCACTGCAATGTGCAGGCCATGGGTTTTCTTAGCTGACACTCTTGAAATCCAAGGTGCCCAGACTGATTATTCCCACAACACGGATGGGCAGCTGAAGCTTGGAGAGCTGCCATGAGTGGAGCTGCCCGGCGTGACAAAAGCAGTCTGCGGCGGAGAGGAGTGTGACAGGACACACCCATCCTGTCTGCTTCCAAAGCCTCCATCTCAGCCACTGCGAGAGAGGATTTCGGTGAAGGTCCCCTATTACTCACGTCACGTTGCAGCATCCCCTCTGTGGTGGGGCTTTGCCCCCTCTCCCACCGCAAAGGGAAAACCGTTTCTCCACCCTTGGAGTCTGAACTTGGCCATGTGGCTTGCTTTTGAACAGTAAGCCGATGATAACGAACTTGACACAGAGAAAGGCTTAAGAATGCTTAGGCGGAGGACTTCCTCTCGCTTGCTGCTGGGAATCATTCTGCAGTCGCAAGAGCACACCTGAGCTAGCCCCTGGAGGATGAAAACCAACCAACACAGGGAGAAGCTTCAGCCCTCCCAGCTGAGCCCCCAGGCTTGCAAGTGAGACTATTACAGGCAGTTGAGCACCAGCCAAGTCGACCAGTCCAAAAGAAACACCTAGTCTACTTACCCACAGCATCAGGAAAAGTAATAAATGTTTATTGTTGAAGGTGCTAAGGTTCCAGACTGTTTGTTACGGAGAGAAAGCTAGCTGATACAACCACCAAGTTATCCTCACGCTGCCGGCAGTGAGACCACATGATTTTTATGTCAGAAAGAAAAGTCAGCCTGTGCCGTCCAGATCAGCCTGATCGTCAAGAGACGATGAGGGCCAGGGATAAGGCTGGGCTGTGGGCAAGACGAGGAGGAGATTCAAGAACTATTTCACACAAAAAATCAACAGATTTAGAGATCAGCTGACTCCAGATTTGTCTACAGGCATCTGGTGTTGATAATAAACAGACTCTATTTGAAGGTCCTGATGTAGGCGGGATGTTTATACAGAAGAAACACAAAGTGGCCAGAGCAGCTAGGGGAAGTTCCGGGAATGAAACTTTTTTTTCAGCCCCAGTTTTCTGGAAGAATGAAGGCGGAGGCTCACTGCCCCCAGCCTCCAAATGGTGTCTGCCACCTCCTCCAGTGCCAGAGGGGTCCTGGCACACTGCAGCTCACACCTTCCTCCCTCCCACTACTGGGTCACACCATCCCCACCCACACTCTACTCACCCTTCGGGTCTCAGTGTCAGCGCACTTCCCAGGGACATCTGTGTGGACAGGACAAAGCCAGGCACTGCCATGACACATTCCCAGAATTCCCTGCGCTCCTGCAGAGCATCGGTCACAGCCCCGTAATTCCACGAGGCAAGAGTGAGGCAACTGTCCTAGACGCCACTCTACAAGCCACCACCCAGCTTCCCCCCGGGAGAAACTCAATTACTATCTCCTGAGTCAGAGAATGAGCAAAGCAATTCATGCACCACACTTCCAAGATGTTTGCTTTGACACCATGCTGTCCTTACCCGGAAATGGGTTAGGGAACCTTACAGGGTCTCCCTGGTTTCCTATGTTGATCTTCCCTGGCTCATTCTTTTGTTTAACAAGAATTTACTAAGGGCAAGTGGTCACTACAATTCTATCGCCCATTGTTCTCATGAGACTGGGGCCCTTAGGGGTGGTGGAAAGGACAGTATTTTACTGACTTTACCTATCACTAGATTTCCCCACCCCCACTGGACACTGTATGGGTAAAGGGGGCTCTCGGTGGGGTGGCACTCAGTAACGACTATAGAATGAATGAGTGAGTGAGCATCACTATCCACAACAGCCAAGACATGGAAGCAACCTAAGCATCCATAAACAGATGAATGGACAAAGAAGATGTTATATATATATATATAAAACAGAATACTACTCAGCCAGAAAGAAAAGAATGAAATAAAGCCATATCAACATAGATGGACCTAGAGAGTCTCATACCAACTGAAAGTAAGTCAGACAGAGATAAATATCGCATGATATTACTTATATGTGCAATCTTAAAAATAAATGAACTTATTTACAAAACAGAAATAGACTCACAAACATAGAAAACAAATTTATGTTTACCAAAGAGGAAAGGGGGGGACAGATAAATTAGGAGTTTGAAATTAAAATACACGCACTTCTGCATGTAAAATAGATAACCAACAAGGAGCTACTGTATAGCACAGGGAATGATCTTGGCAACTGCATTGGATTTCCAACCCCAACTAGCAAGCTTGCAACCATGAGGCCTTTAAAAACTGGATCTGTGCCCCGCAAGTGTCACCCACCTTCCAGAGCCTGGGGTTCTCAGCTGCTCTAACAGGACCCAAGGCACTGATCACACAGAGAAGGAGAGGACCCCACTTCCTTACCTGCTGGGCCCAGGAAGCAGCAGCCTCATCAGCTACTTTGACCCTCCCTGATTTCTGATTTTAATTGATCCTTTAAAATCTCTTCTTGTTTTGAATAATTGTATGTATGTATATTTTCGGCTTTGCTGAGTCTTCGTTGGTGCGCAGGTTTTGCTCTAGTCCTGGTGAGCGGGGGCTGCTCTTGGGTTGCAGCACACAAGCTTCTTGTGGCAGTGGCTTCTTCTGGGGCAGAGCACGGGCTCTAGGGCTCACAGGCTTTAACTGTTGTGGCTCACGGGCTTAGCTGCTCTGTGGTATGGGGACCTTCCCAGATCAGGGATTGAACCTGTGTTTCCTGCATTGGCAGGTGGACTCTTTACCACTGAGCTGCCAGGGAAGCCTGAAAATCTCTTCTAAAATGCCACATCACAACTTTCTTCCTATGCCCTCCTGCCCTGCCTCTTCTTACATTCCTCCTACTTTCCCAAGGCTTCCACTAACTCAGTTCTTGAAAATGGTGAAATGTGTTCATACACAGGGATTACATAAGAAGACGGATCAGATGTGATCCTCATTTTTGGAAAGGGTGCAGAAAAGCTCACGTGACTCTCCCAGGTACAAATGAAGAAACTGGGGCCTGGAGAGGTGGGCCCACGGATCACACGGCTGAGAACAGGGCTACGGGAACATGGGCCAAAGGCTTCTGATTCCAGGCTCAGGGCCTGCCCCTTCATTTCTCTCCATCCAACTGACAGCAACCAGCTACCAACTGGGTCCTTAATGGTAAACTACTGGACTTAAACCAGGAGACCTGAGGCAAGAAAAATGCCCACAAACTCCAGCCGGGGCACAGATTAGGACAAATTCCAGTCAAACGAATCAGCGAGTTCTCACTTCTCCTCATCTGGATTCATAAATCATATCTTCTTTGCGCTTGTTAGTGCAACTACCACCTGAAATTCCTTTCTTCTGCACAACAGAATGCAAGAAATCTTATAAAAGAGTGTGGTCCCCAATTCTGTTTTTTCTTAGGATAGAGCAGGAAACAGGATATGAAACTCTCCGTCACACCTGGAGTATAGCAGTTTGCTTAATAAAGCATAGCCTTTCTCCTCCAAGTTAAAAAAAAGATCATCTGAATAATTATTAACACTGGGCCTAGGTGAAAAAAACAATACTGCTGTGCCTTTAAATTACAGGAATCTTTTCTCAGAGGCCCATGGTCATATCATGTTCCAAAACAGTGTGGCTGGCTGCTAGGTATGCCAAGCAGAGGAGGCCAGTCACACAAAGTCTAGCTGTGTGAGTTTAGAAAAACAGCCTTTCTCTGAGTCATAGTTTACTTACTAGTAAAATGGAAACTGAACCTCCTTCGATGCTTCACAGGGCTGTACTGCAAAGCAAGAGAGTAAGAAACAACATGAAGTTGCTTTAATAAAACTATAAGGGAAAGCTAGCAGTAGTGACAGTAGTGGGTACCATTTTTAAATGTTTGCGAAGATTTTGCCAAACGAAGCCCCTTGTACTCAAAAGTTCAGTGGCTCATAGTGGTCCTGTGATGTGTGCAGTATCATTATCTGCAGTCGCTGTGTAGATGAGGAAGTGGAGGCTTGCAGAGATGAAGTAACTTGCTCATGGTCATAGTAAAGAGTGGAGCCTGAATGATAAACTGATTCCTAGGTGGACTGCATCTAAGACCAGGACTAACACAGCTCCCTTCAAGCAGCGCTTACTGAGCTTCTTCTGTGCTGTGCTCTGCCCTGATGGGGACGGCAGTACACTGGTGGGCTCTCCCACTGTGGGGAAGAGGACTCGGGCAGACAGTAAGAACCACCTCACTCTGTACCCACTGAGAGAGGGCACGGGTTAACTGGGTGGTTTCTTAATCTGAATTCCTGACCAGCATTCAGTGATCATGGACAACAAGAAAAAGAACTGAGACTGGCTAGATCAGCTTGCAGTGGGAACAGATGACGCAGAAGAGCAAGGGCAGACGGTGAGATGCCCTAGAAAAGCCTGATGTAAGTGCTAGAATGTCCATTTTAGTTCAGTTCAGTCGCTCAGTCATGTCTGACTCTTTGCGACCCCATGAATCGCAGTACGCCAGGCCTCCCTGTCTGTCACCAACTCCTGGAGTTCACTCAAACTCACACCCATCGAGTCCGTGATGCCATCCAGCCATCTCATCCTCTGTCGTCCCCTTCTCCTCCTGCCCCCAATCCCTCCCAGCATCAGGGTCTTTTCCAATGAGTCAACTCTTCCCATGAGGTGGCCAAAGTACTGGAGCTTCAGCTTCAGCATCATTGCTTCCAAAGAAATCCCAGGGCCAATCTCCTTCAAAATGGACTGGATGGATCTCCTTGCAGTCCAAGGGACTCTCAAGGGTCTTCTCCAACACCACAGTTCAAAAGCATCAATTCTTCAGTGCTCAGCCTTCTTCACAGTCCAACTCTCGCATCCATACATGACTGCTGGAAAAACCATAGCCTTGACTAGACAGACCTTAGTCGGCAAAGTAATATCTCTGCTTTTGAACATGCCATCTAGATTGGTCATAACTTTTCTTCCAAGGAGCAAGCGTCTTTTGATTTCATGGCTGCAGTCACCATCTGCAGTGATTTTGGAACCCAGAAAAATAAAGTCTGACCCTGTTTCCACTGTTTCCCCATCTATTTCCCATGAAGTGATGGGACTGGATGCCATGATCTTCGTTTTCTGAATGTTGAGCTTTAAGCCAACTTTTTCACTCTCCTCTTTCACTTTCATCAAGAGGCTCTTTAGCTCCTCTTCACTTTCTGCCATAAGGGTGGTCCAGAGCAGGACTGAAAGTGGGGTATGAAGGCAGAAATTCTGAGTGTGCAGACAGAGATGAGAGAGCTAACTAATACTGAGAGCGAAAGGAAGCCGAGTTCAGCGGCTTGGCCCTCTCCAGGGTTTCGCTGCACCTCCCCCGTCTTGGTATGTGGGCTGAAGAAGCCAGTCAGAACTCGGGCAAGAAGCAGGTATGTTCACCAGGCTGGGAAAGCTAGCATGCACCCTCCCCCTCTGAAAGGGTTCCCCATGCTGGAGTCCTGAGAAGGAGGGGATTTCTGAATCCAGTGCCTGACTGCCGAGTTCTGGCTGCTCTGCCAAGGGAGATATTATTATAACAGCAGCTACCATGGAATGCATCTGGACAACAAGGTCAGAACCACAGTCGCGTTCCACGTGTGTGATCTCATTCAACCTGCGCGGCCAGCCTCTTGAGGGTGGTAGTCTTATCCCCACGTCATGGATGTGGAAACTGAGGCTCTGAAAGAGTTGGGTACCTGCCCACAGCCACACAGCTAGAAATCAGCAGAGATGTGATTCCAAGCCAGGGCCGTCTTGAGCCCCAGGCTTCCTCTTCACCCTCCAGCCTGGCTGGGCTCCAGAAGGGGGTCCTCCTACACCTCAAATCCCACAGGTCTGGGATGGGAGGGACAGCATGGTCTCTGGGTTTGTCCAGTTGCCATGCTCCCTGCGGTCATCCATGGCCCTCCAGTTACCTCCGCAACCAGACTGGAAATCTCCAAGTGGCTTTCACGTTCTAATTTCTCAGCATCTGAGTACAATCAGCTCTTGAACCTCAAAGAGATAAAGTCACCACTTCTCACACTGGAGCGACGCAAACACTCCCACGTGGACTACCCAGCAGCTGCTCAGGCCTCTGCCTCCCACCCACTGCAAACCTCAGTCTGCTGGTTCACCTAAAATGTGGGTCTGCCTAAATCTCTTTCTGCTTGTAGGAAAAGACACCTTGATCACGGCTGGAAGAGGGCAGAGCGGTTAGGGGCACCAAGTGGGTGCCTTGACGTTTTCCTCTCTTTCTCCTTCTACTGATCACATGGCTGGGGAGATGCCCTTGGCTCCAAGTGTGGGTCACACTCCAGGGTCCCCAAAGCCCTGGCTCTCCCATCTTCCATCCTGAAGACCGTCTGTTCTCTGGGCCTTTCCCACACTGCCTGATTTATCTCAACTCTCAGCCAGAAAGATGGGTGGTGGTGTCCCCAGAGTACCGGAGGGGAGACTGAGGCTCAGGCATGGTAGGCACTTGCCCCACACTCCACAGCTAACAAACAGTGGACCTGTTCTCTCCCCCAATCCCAACCTTCACTGACCTCTCTGTCCCCAGTGGTTTCCAGGGCAGGAGGTGCCCTCGTGGACTTCCTTGTTGGGTACCCTGATTTTGCCTGCAGAGGAGGGGCCTTGTGGGCACTGTTTTGTGTCTGTCAGAACTGGGAGAAATCGTAACATAGGCACGTGTTTGTTTTCTAGGCAACCACAGCCAAATGAAGGAGGCTGAACTATGTACTTTGGGGCAAGACAGTGGATGAGGGGAAAGAAAGAAGGAAGAAAAAGAAAGAAGGGAGAGTGAGAGAGAGGCAGGGAAAAAAAAAAACAGTGATCGTGAAAACCTTGGGCTGGAGGACACACTGGCATCACGCAGCGTCTCTCCTGTCCATGGCGAATGTGACCAAGTGCCACCATTAAGTATCCTATTTATAGCCCTTTGAAGTATCGTTTGGTGAAGGAGGGGCTTCATTCTTTTCGGCCTCTTCTCTGATTCCTGGATTTCCCTGGTAGCTCAGCTGGTAAAAAATCTGCCTGCAATGCTGGAGATCCCAGTTCGACTCATGGGTCAGGCAGATCTGCTGGAGAAGGGATAGGCTCCCCACTCCAGTATGCTTGGGCTTCCCTGGCAGCTCAGCTGGTAAAGAATCTGCTCGCAATGTGGGAGACCTGGGTTCGATCCCAGGGTTGGGAAGATCCCCTGGAGAAAGGAAAGGCTACCCACTCCAGTATTCTAGCCTAGAGAATTTCATGGACTGTGTAGTCTATAGGGTTGCAAAGAGTCAGACATGACTGAGCAACTTTCACTCACTATCTGATTCTCAGAACAACTGAAGGGAAGTGGAAAGAAGCTGCTGCCACGTGGGGGTGGACGGGACACGTGGAGCTCTGCTGGCAGGGGATCAGTCCCCACCTGGGGGGCCTGAGGTCAAGTGGCCCACTTCCATGAGCCTCGGTATTCTCAACTGTCAAAATACTGATAACAAGAAGGACCGAAAAGCCCTGTTTAAAAGCTTAAATGAGTGCCGAGTGTCCAGAAGTGGTATTTCCTGGGAATGGGACTTAGGGAGGAGAGAAGGGCAGAATTCACAAAAACCAGCATGGACTTGCTCAGAGGGAGATCTCAGGGAGACTGGGAGTCAAGAGGGAGGTCTAGGAGGCTGGGGAGAAAACACGATGGGGATCACTAGAGGAGGCCTGCCCAGTAGGGTTACCTAGGAGCCCCTTGGCACCCGGGTCTGTGCCTGCTGCCGCATCCCGTGCTCTGCACATTGGAAGCTCGTCGCTAGGACACCTCGAGGTGCCCAAGTCAGCTGTGACAGCCTTGAACTCAGGGCTGGTTTCTCACTCTGGCTCTGGCTGCTAATGAGGAATCATATGGGTCAGGCCTCCACCTGAGCTATCTCAGCGGTGAAACACAGGGCGGGGAGCATCTAAAATGTCATGTCTGGAGCCTCAGGAGGACCCTCTCTACTACTAGTGTCCAGGGGCCACACCATAGCTTCTTAAGCCCAGAGAACCTTCCCAGCCTTAAATTCAGACAGCTCCAGAGACGTTCCACCCCCCACCTTACCGCCTCCTTCAGGAAGTCCTCCGTGGATGGAAGCTCTGTGTGAGGAGGAGCTCTCTAATCCACAGAGGTGTCCAGGAATGAGAGGGCCATCACTGGCAACATTCAAGCAGAGGACCATTAACCACTTGGTAGAGACGAAGTGAGGAAACAATTCAGGGGAAGCTGAGCAAGGCACTGCTTAACGCGAAAGCTGATGATGATAACAGCATGCACTCTGCAAGCACTTATAAAGCAGGCGCTCGGCAGGGTCCTGTTCTAAACACCTTCCAAGTCTTAACTCATCTAGTACCTACCAGGTGCTGGGTGCTATTATTATCCACAGTTTTAGAGATGAGGAGATGGAAGCACAGAGCGGTTATGAAACACACTGCAGGTCACACAGCCAGCCAGTGGTACAGCCAGGACTTCCACTGAGTGAATCAGTGGGTGCCTCAGTCAATGAGTAATTGAAGTCTGGGAGTAGAGGAAGGCTGAACAAGGGCACTGCTGAGGATCTTTGCAAATGCTCAGATTTGACAGTTCTTTCTGATTTCATGCTCTTTAAAGGTACAACCTTTGTAACTTGTTATCATTCAATCAACTCACCCACAACACAACTTATGTTCCGAGAAAAGAAGCAGCCCCTTCACTCCATTCCAGAGGCAGATTTCCAAGGACACAGGGGAAAATTTCCAAGGACACAATATTTCAATATTCCAAACTGCCTCCAGGTCCATCACATCTTTTCTCCAGTTTGGATGTTTGGCATTGTGGAGATACTAGGGGAAACACACTGACCAAAACCCCTCACCCTGGCCAGGCGTCATAGTAACTGTTCACGTGCGTTATTTTACCACTGGAGGTCGTGATAAGGAACATGGAACTAGTATAAGCCACCACCAACAGGAAGAATTCGGGAAAGGTCAAAAGGAGACCCCACGTGTCTTTCCACCTCCCAGAAGCCTTCTTGCCAGCATCCATGTTGGCTGAGCTATGCGTGCACCACCAGGAAGGATTCTGAGTCAGAGTGACTGGCCGAAGACAACCTGGAAACTAACCGCATGACTATAAAATCCCGGACTGTGAACCTCGTGTCAGAGCAGTTCTGGGTTCCCTTACCCTGCTGCTCTCCGCCCAGGCACCCTTTCCAATAAAGTTTCTTGCTTTGTGTGTCTCCTTGGCACCTGTGTCTCCTCAGACAATTCATTTCCAAGCGTTAGACAAGAGCCCACTCTCGGGCCCTGCAAGGGCCCCCGCCCCTACTTTCTGCAGCGAAGACATCAGTCTAATTTCTATAATCCTATAGTTCATGATGGATTTTTGCATAGCTCAGTTTGTTCCCTGTCATAGATTACAGACAGAAAATAGAAGCGGCCCTTATGCTGGAACCAATTTTTCAAACCATTCTGAGAGGTGTGTTTTTCATTTGAAATTACCCTTAGGCGGTTGTGCACAGCCTTACTATCTTCTAATCTCTCCTTTTCATTTTAATTTCCTTTCTTCACCAAGAATATGCTTCAGAAACGACGAGGAATACCCCCCACTAAGACATTCTTGTTGGTGGCAGCTAACGTTTCAAAGCAACAGTTTTGATTCATCAAACTCTCCACCAGGTGGTAGGATTAACGGTGTTTTCAAGGAAGAAGAACAGCAAACGCTTTCTCCATTGTGAAGGTGTTATTAGTGTGATGTAAGTCAGAAGGAGAAAAACAAACACTGTATGTGAATGCATCTATATGGAATCTAGGAAAACGGTGCTGATGAACCTATTTGCAGGGCAGGAATGGAAACGCAGACATGGAGAGCATATTTGTGGACACAGCAAGGGGACGGAGACAGTGGGACAAGTGGAGAAAGTAGCATCAGCACAGACACACTGCCATGTGTTAGGTGGACAGCTGGGGAGAGCCCAGCCTGGGCCCCTGTGATGACCTAGAGGGGTGGGTGCAGGCAGGGGAGGGAGGCTCAAGAGGGAGGGGATATATGCATGATTATGGTTGATTTGTGTTGTTGTACAGCAGAAACCAACACAACACTGCAAAAATTAAAAAAATAAATATATAAAAAGGGGGCGCTTTCAGTGTCAAAACAGCAACTTTTATAGTTCATTTTTCTCGCAGCAGACGGCCCGAGAGACACCTGTCTAGGAACCTGGTTAGGTCTACATGCCTGGTGACAAACGTTATACCAAGCCTTCTTGCCCAGTCCTTCTTCAACCCCTGGGCACTGCGGGGGCTCTCTGAATTCAGTTTGTGTGGACGAGCCAAAGGATGAGAGCTTGCAGTCAGCAATGCTGGGATCCAATGATCAGAGACGCCAACCAGACTGCGTGTGTGCTAAGTAACTTCGGTCGTGTCCAACTCTTCCCACCAGGCTCCAGAGTCCAGGGGATTCTCCAGGGGATCTTCCTGACCCAGGGATCAAATCCACATCTCTTCTGTGTCCTGCACTGGCAGGCAGTTCTTTACCACTAGCACCACCTGGGAAGCTCACTCATGTCATGTCGTGTTCAGCTGCCAAATCGTGTCTGACTCTTTGCGACCCCATGGACTGCACCTCACCAGGTTTCCCTGTCCTTCACTGTCTCCTGGAGTTTGCTCAAATTCATGCCCATTGAGTCGGTGAGGCCATCCAACCATCTTATCCTCTGTTGTCCCCGTCTGCTCCTGCCTTCCATCTTTCCCAGCATCGGGGTCTTTTCCAAAGAGTTGGTTCTTCACATCAGGAGGCCATTCAGGAGGCCAGCCTCTAAAATGTGCAAGCAAGCTTCCCTGTTCCCAGCTGTCTGTAGGCATCTTCTCTCCTGTCTCCTTTCTTCTAAACTCTGTTCATGTTATTGTTTTATGACTTTGACTCTATGCACTCGCTAGCTGACTCTCTCTCCTGGGAGAAAATTATTTATGGGCAAAATAACTAAACAGTAGGGAAATTATCTAGCGACATGCCTGAGTTAGTGGTTGAGAGCTCCTTTCTGGAGGTTCCACTGGCAGCTGCCTACCTGAGTCTCACCAGCAGACCCCACTTCGACAACCCCTCCCTTAAGGCTTCCCTTGAGATGGCGCTCTCTGGCTTCCTGCTAATACTAAAGCTGGTTCTCAGCCTAGTCTGTTTCCGCTCTGGTGCATTCATACACTCTTTGCATGATCTGTGAATGGCAGTTGTGGTTGTTATGCGGTGTTGTGTTACATAGTGCTGTGTCATATTGTGTTGTTAGAAGTTTTGTTCCTTAAGTTGACTGTAAGATCTAATAAGGATGCTGAGCTCCAACTTATGGGATTTTCTGCCATTGTTCTCCGACTTAGCCAAGCAGAGAGAGGGAACAGGCGTTGAGGTGGAGACAGCAAAGGCCGGGATGCAGGGAGGTGGCACCACCAAGGCTGGAGGTCATTTCCACGAGCCTGGTCACCTGACTCACCTTCAGCTTCCTCATCTGTACAGCTCAAGGTGGAAAGAGTTGGGGGTTCCAGAGGGTGAGCAGAGGAAAATGTGTGATGGGGATTTGAGGGGGACAGATGTGTGGGCTTATTATTCCTTGGCCTAGGAGTCACCTATTTTCCCATGAGGGTAGCTCCAGGCACATGGGAGATCTGGGCGAGAACAAGACTGTGTGACCTTGAGTAAGTCACTACATCTATAAAATGGGGAGGACCTATGTCACAGTGGAGCACCCAGGGGGAGGACTGAGGTGCACGTACGGTCGCAGCTGCAGATGTTGGTGTTCAGAGGTGGGTATTTCAGAGAGCGTTTGCTTTCAGAACACTGGGAGCTCTCGGAGCTAGACCAGGGTCGGGAGGGAGAATGCAGCTCTTCATGATTTGGCCAAATTCAAGGAATTTATTTTGGGCTCCANAAAAAAAAAAAAAAAAAAAAATCTAGTTTTACAGCTCTTAACTCCTTTTTGGGGCTTTTCCTCTTTCACAACTTTTTGGAGGAATGCTATGAGGAAAACGGCCCAGCTTGGCCTAGGGGGTCAGTCAATTCTTACAGTGTCCCCGGCCCCAGTCGGAGAGGCCAGCCTTCTGCAGTGGAAGAAGAGCAGTCTTAGCTCTTCATCAGAAAGAAATGTAGTGGATGCTCCAGAGTAGGGCCCGTAGGACCAGACCTCTTGGTTCCAATCTGCAGTGCCACTCCTTGGATGTGTGAAATTAGGCTAGTTTCAGAACCCCTAAGCTTGCTACCTCTGTGCCTCAGTCTCTCCATCTGTGAAAATGGGCGTATTGCGATCAGTCCCACAAGGTCACTGTGATGACTAAGTGAATGCATATATGCCCAATACTAAAAACTCTATACAGCATATTGATAAGTGCCCAGTAAGCGTGTGTTGTGCCAGTGGTGGACTTCTCCAGCCCCAGGTCCCTGCCCACAGCTGGGGAAGGCCTGGCCTAGGGAATGCGGTGCTGGCATTGGACAAGTCCTTCTGGGACATGAAGGAGAAAAGGAGAGAGATTTTGAGCCACAGAAAAGATAATGATTAAACAGGGCAGGGGAGAAACTGAGAAGCTTCTCTACTGGAAAGGGAAGGAAAAGAGGAATAAAGATGTACAGAGGGCAAGAGAGGCACTGGAGGCAGAGGAGCCGAAACAGAGAGCACACATACGAGTCTGCAGGAGTTCTTCAAGGAGTCCTGCCAGACTGCACCAGGGCACTGCCATCTGGCTATGTTTCCTGGCCTCCAGGGTTTGCAAGAAAAGTTTTGGGTATTTTCCGACCTGAGGCCTCTTGCTTGAACCTACTGGCTTTTGTTTCAGTTCTGGGTGGGTGGGGCGGGGGTGGAGGTGAACCTTCTGGCCTGCACGGAAGCATCTTGTGGGTTTTGCTCTTCCTGAGACGAGTGTCAGGGTATCCACTGCTCTTGGGATTCCCCAAAAGGCTTTAGTGTATGGGATGAGGGGAGCAGAGGTGTTGCCTAGAACAGCAACATCAGCTGCTGTTCTCGGCAGTGGCAGCATCTTTGGGCCACAGGAACCTTCTCACATGGACCTCTGGGATTTAGCAACTGGGAGCATGGCTTGGAGCTTCATCCACATCCAAGTCATTGGAAATACAAGAGTGGCGACGATCATCTTGCTGTCTTCACAGGGACAACTGCCTGCAGTGCCCTGTTGGTTTTCCTCATTATATAGTTGGTGACTTTGGCCTTCTGATTTGATTCAGATTGCTGGGGGCAGGGAATACTGTGTGTACTGCTCCCGGCTGACTGCAATGCCCATCTCTGTGCCCAATAAAGAGTTTCTAGCTGACTTAATAAAGAAATGTTTATTGCAAGGGTCAAATAGTATAATGTACAGAAAAGCACTTTACAGAATAGAAAACACTTCAGTCATTAAGACTATCCTGTTATCTCCTAGTAGGAGAGAGGATCAGATTGGGCAAGTAAGTGCCCTAGATCATCCAGCTGTTCTGCTCTGCAGCCAAGAATCAAATTTGGCTCTCAGTCACAGCCCTGGGCTTTTGGCAATTCGTTTAGATGACTCCACAGTGAGATGGAAATTTCTTATTAAGTGACTCTGATGAAACATGCATATATCATCAGCTTACTGCTATAAAAAGATGCTCATCAGACGCATCTTTGGCCAGCCTCTGATGGGTTAACCTGCCAAGGCTTTTTCTGACCCTATTTCCTTCATTTTTACAAGGGTTTTCTTTTTCTCTTTTTTTTTAACCAGGTAGCTGAGAAGGGCTCTCTCCTTCTCCCTTTTTTCCTACAGTCGTGACATTTGATGAAAAGCACTTCTGACGCCCTGGCCACTTTCCAGGAGCCCAGATCTGGGGCTGTGTGTCAGGAATGTGTGTCTGTGAGCATTCCAGGTTCTCAGCCTGTGTGTCTCCCAACACGGCCTGCCGGTAACAGTCATGACTGGAGTGTCTGCACAACGAGCTCCCGGGAGAGACCCATCATTGGTTTAAGGTCGCCATCACCCCATCCACCCCCACAGTGGCTTCAGAGCAACAGCAAAGCTTTCAGTAATAATGGTTAAGAAAATTGATTCCATCCTCTCCCGGTCCCCTTTCTTGGCACATCAGAGTGGAAAGATCCTACTGGGCTCTGATGCCATCTGGGTGATTGTGCAGAAAAGGAAAGAGCTGCCTTGCTTGTCAGAGGTGAGTTCAGAGCTGCTGGGAACTTGGTGTTTGGTTTTGGGAAGCATTTTGCTTTGGGTTCTTGGTGCTGTGAGGACCTAGCCCAACTTTTCTTTAGGTATTAAAAAAAGGCGGGGGGGCGCATGTACAGATTGATGCTGAAAGTGAGGCACTAGAAGGGGGAAGGTAGCCTGTGTTTCTGCTCTGACTCTCTCCTTCTCTCCTTCTGTTTCTCTCTGCTCTCTCCCCTGCCCATAGACTTTCTCTGTTAAGTCCTGGGTTCATCCCCCAAAGCTTTATGTTTGTGACCCCAGCCCGTCCACATTGTGGCAACTGTTCGACCATTCCAGGTTTTAGTTTTTCCAGGAGAGAAATCTGATTGGCAGGTCTCACTCTGTTATAGGTCAACTAGTCGACTGAATAGGCTGCTCACGCAGCACTGATTCAGGAGTCAGTGTCTGAACGGAGACCTGTATAAGAGATTTTGCATTGCAGGGAAGGAGGACCCATGACTCTTAAGTCCCGTCCCAACCCTGAAAGTCTCACAGTGTTTGAGTCAACGAGAGTAAATAGCCATACCCTAAACCACTCACATGTATTAGAACCAACAGCTAAGGCAGCTGATTAGTCTTGTCCAGTCATGACTCCCCTAATCTCTTTGCAGAATTTGGCTCAGGAATAAGTAGATTTAACTCCTATTTGGATCAATAAGATAGAAACATACTTGGGTCTTACAGGGAAGAATTTCTTAAATGTCCTAGGAAGCTTCTCTTTATTCCAACTGGACTGAACAAGAAAGTGTTTTTTTTTTGTTTTTTTTTTTTTTTAATGATTTACTTATTTGGCTGTGCCAGATCTTAGTTGCAGTGTGAAAGATCTTTAATTGCCACACGTGGACTCTTACTTGTGGCATATGAGATCTAGTTCCCTGACCACAGATCAAACCCAGGCCCTCTGCATTGAGAGCACGGAGGCCTAGCCACTGGGCCACCAGGGAAGTCCCAAGAAAGTATTTTTGACTCAGTTTCTGTAGAAGACATCTTATGCCCCTGTGTGCATGTATGTGTGCTAAGTCACTTCAGTCGTGTCTGACTCTTTGCAACGCTTTGAACTATAGCCCACCAGGCTCCTTTGTCCATGGGATCCTCCAGGCAAGTATACTGGAGTGGGTTGCCATGCCCTCCTCCAGGGCTTGTGCCCCTGAGGAAAACGAAATTGAAGCTAGATAGATCCATAGACCTGATCACACTGTACCTGAAGTCTACATTCTAGCTTTTCTTTTGTATGAGTAAATACAGTTATTAAGTCACTTTAGGCCATGGTTCTGTTACTTGCAGCCAACCACTTGATAACCTATATACAACTGCAGCCAGAGTGATTTTTCTGAAGTCCCCCTTCAAGATAGTCATCCTCCCAAGTCACTCCCAAGCTTACAACCCTTAAAACTTCAATTGCTCCCCTTGCCTTGGAAAGTAAATCCAAACATCTGAGCCTAGCAACTAAGGTCCTCCTTGATATGGTCCCAGTGTATGTTTCTTACTTGTCTTCCATCCTTCCTTTTTATGAACCCCTATATAGCAAACACGAGTCAGCTCAGAAGTCCTGACATGTTTTCGGCCCTGGAAATCAACATAGATCTCTGTGTTGCTGGGCTGGCAAAGAGTTCCCTAGTACCTGTCATGGGGCTCTTCAACTCTGGAGGTGCTGAAAGGTCCAGAGGTCTAACCAGGGCCTGGTGTGAGGGAGCTGAGCTTCTGAGCTGCAGCCTTTTGATGTTCTAAGCTGCCTGACCCATCAGGGACCAAGGCTCCTAAACACCCCCGTCCTGCGGTCCAGCCTTCCTGGATGTGTTGGTTTCCCAGGGCTGCCAGTACAAATGACCACAAACTGGGTGGCCAAAAACAGCAGAAATTTATTTTCTCACAGTTCAGGAGGCCAGAAGTCTGAAATCAAGGTGTCAGCAGGACCGATTCCTTTTGGAAACCCTGAGAGAATCTGTCTCCTGCCTCTTGGCTTCTGGTGGCTTCTGGCAGTCCTTGACCTCCCTTGGCTTGTGGAAGCTTCTGTCTTCATATGGCTATGTGTGGGGAGTCTGTATGAGTCTCTCTCTCTTTCTCTGTGTGTGAGTCTCTGTGTGTCTCTGTGTGTGTCTATATGAGTCTGTGTATATGTTGTGTGTGTGTCTCTTTAAGTCTGTGTGTGAATGTCTGTATGTATCTTCTCCTCTTGTAGGGACACCAGGATTTAGGGGCCCCTTAATCCACTATGGGCTTCCCAGGTGGCTCAGTGGTAAAGACTCACCTGCCAATGCAGGAGATAGAAAAGATGTGGGCTCTGTCCCTGGGTTGGGAAGATTCCCTGGAGAAGGAAATGGCAACCCACTCCAGTATTCTTGCCTGGGAAAATTCCATGAGCAGAGGAGCCTGGTGGACTATAGTCCATGACGTCACAAAGAGTCAGACACAACTGAAGCAACAGACCACACACATATGACTAAGCCAGTATAACCTCCTCTTAATTTATTTAATGCTTACTCCTTGGAAGAAAAGTTATGACCAACCTAGCTAGCATATTCAAAAGCAGAGACATCACTTTGCCAACAAAGGTCCACCTAGTCAAGGCTATGGTTTTTCCAGTGGTCAGGTATGGATGTGAGAGTTGGACTGTGAAGAAGGCTGAGCGCTGAAGAATTGATGCTTTTGAACTGTGGTGTTGGAGAAGACTCTTGAGAGTCCCTTGGACTGCAAGGAGATCCAACCAGTCCATTCTAAAAGTGATCAGCCTTGGGTGTTCTTTGGAAGGAATGATGCTAAAGCTGAAGCTCCAGTACTTCGGCCACCTCATGCGAAGAGTTGACTCATTGGAAAAGACTCTGATGCTGGGAGGGATTGGGGGCGGGAGGAAAAGGGGACGACGGAAGATGAGATGGCTGGATGGCATCACCGACTCGATGGATGTGGGTTTGAGAGAACTCTGGGAGTTGGTGATGGACAGGGAGGCCTGGCATGCTGAGATTCATGGGGTCGCAAAGAGTCGGACATGACTGAGAGACTGAACTGAACTGAACTGATTTAACTAATTACCTATGCAATGGACATGAGTTTGAGCAAAGTCTGAGAGATAGTGAAGGACAGGGAAGCATGGTGTGCAGAGTTGCAAAGAGTCAGACATGACTGAACAACAACATGTACAAAGGCCTTATTTCCAAATCAAATCACATTCAGAAGTTCCCAGGGGAACATGAATTTGGGAGACGCTATTCAAGCCATTATACCAGGGTTGCTCGACCTTCCTGCTCACTCCTCTTCAAGGCCCTGCCCTTGAGTGCTGGTTCCTCTCTGCACACCTCCAGCTGACCTCCAGCCTTAGAGATTCTTTTTGTCATTTTTTCTCCTAGTGCTCTCAGAAGCACATCACTGTCTCGTTTTTCCTATGCAAATAGATTGAAACAAGATTTCAAAGAATTCCTACTTCTGATTTCCCCTTTGGCAAAAGCCTTTGAGTCAAAAACAGTCAAGGCCTGGTATGAAAAGGGAACACAGAGGACAAAAACCACAAGTAGCATATAATAGAGTGTCTCACCTTGCCTGTCATACTTGTGTTCTCATGCATTGCCAATCCTTCTAGAAAACTCACCACCAGGCTGTGCATACGGGCTATTGGTGCCCTTGAAAGCTCTCCATCAGCCTGACCCCTGCGGTCTCACTGTCCCCCCCATCCCATGAAGCTGGGGGGATTGCTATTCCCTCTGTAGCTTTAGTCCCTTCCTTTCGTGATATCTGCTAGGTCTTTCTTAGACTCTGCTATTCTTTTGTGCTTTTGTAGTTTATTTGCATACTAAGCAAATATTTCCAGTGAGATGGAAAAGTCCCGGAGAAAAGGAGCAAACAGTTCATCCAATGCACATTTACTGGGCACCTGCTAAGCGTCAGATACAAAGTGCTGGGGATGAAGAGGTGGACACGACACAGTTCCTGTCCTCCAGGAGCCCACACTTTTCAGGGGGCTGACTGTGGCTGGTTATTTCACCATCTTTGGGCAGTGCCATGATAGGCTGATAAGTGGGTGTACTGAGACCATGAACAGGTTGTTGGTTTCCCACATTAGGAGTTTTGGGGGTGAAATCTGAAACCACCCCTGTACGTGGAGGGAAGGAGAGACCCTTCATGGGAAAGAGAGAAGAAGGCACTCCAGATTGGTAGTTGGCAGGTTTAACAAAGAAGGACAGTTACTCAGGAGACTTATTTCAGGCAGCGAGAAACAAGTAGATCTCTGCCCTCACCCACCAGAATCTTAGGAGTTCATCATCAATCAGTTGCTCAGTTGTGTCCAACTCGATTCTCCAGGCAAGAATGCTAGAGTGGATTACCGGTTCCTTCTCCATAGAATTCATAGCCTTAAAGGAGCTTGGTGACGTACACCATTCTGAGGGTCTCAACCACACGTGCTTTCTCAAGCCTGCATCCTTGAAAACAGATGCCATGGTGGAGATGATGGGCAGAGTATACATCTCTAGGACAAGCGATGCCGAAAATTCAGCTTCTCTGTACACTGATGCAGAATCAAATCTCAGAGACAGAGTTTTAGATGAAGTAGAAAAAGACAGCTTTATTGCTTTGCCAGGCAAAGGAGTATATAGCAGGTTCACGCCCCCCAAACCACGTATCCCCACTTGGAGAAGATAGTGAGAAGTTTTATATTAATTGTCCCGAGAAGGCATAATCAGCCCATGGACATCCTTTTGCTGGGTTGGTGGTGAGGTAAGCAGGAGTTCACATCATCAGCCTTAAGGTCCAACTGATCTGGAGTCTACATGCTTATGGGCTTCTGGAAGGGGCTTCAGTATCTGCGAAACAGCTCTAAGACGTTATTGTGTGTATCCTTAGATGGGGAACCAGGCCTTTGTCCCACTCTCCAACTCTCTCCCTTCCCTAATTCACAACTGCTTGAATCTGCCCATTGGAACTCGGGGAAGGTCATGGAGGCTGAATGAAGGCAGTTTCCTATAATTGAAGAAATGGGGGACACAGAAAGCCCTTGTGCCCGGGACTCCCACAGTATCACAGGGGAGGGGTGAGGAGCCTCAGATGGCCTGGGTCCAGCTTTCTGGTTCACTGGAGGTCATGTCCTCTCCATGGCCTCTGCTGACATTTTCTTTTTTTGAGCCTGGTTTTTACATTTTTATACGTTTCCCTTTTTTTTTTTTTTTTAATGTGGCCTTCCCTGGTGGCTCAGAAACGTCTGCCTAGAATTCAGGAGACCCGGGTTCGATCCCTGCATCGGGAAGATCCCCTGGAGAAGGAAATGGCAACTCACTCCAGTACTCTTGCTTGGAGAATCCCATGGAGGGTGGAGCCTGGTGGGCTACAGTCCATGGGGTCCTCAAAGAGTCGGACATGACTTCACTTTCACTTTCACAGTGAGCTTTCCTAGCATGAAAGTGACCTGTTTGGTGGCTCCCTGACTATATTGGAAGCGGGTACATGTAAGACACAGTACAGATTAAAATAATGATTTTTTTTTTTTTTTTTTGCCCCTGCCATGTGGCATGTGGGATTTTGGTTCCCAAGCCAGAAATTGAACCCATGCCCCCTGCAGCTGATGTTCAAAGTCTTAACCACTGGATTGCCAGAGAAGTCCCAATAATGATTTTTAAAATAAATAGCAGTTTGGTTTTTTTTTAATGGAGTGTCCCATGATCAGAGCCATTTTTTTAGGCTGGAGAGTGAGTCACTGAGGCCCTGTATTTGTGTTTTTATGTGATTTAATAAAGGTGATGTATTAGTAGACTTGGGACTTCCTAGGTGGGTCAGTGCTAAAGAATCTGCCCATGATACAGGAGACAAGGGTTCAAACCCTGGGTCAGGAAGATCCCCTGGAGAAGGAAATGGCAACCCACTCCAGTTTTCTTGCCTGAAGAATCCCATGGACTAGAGGAGCCTGGTGGGCTACAGTCCATGGGGTCACAAAGAGTCGGACATGACTTAGCAACAACATCCCACTAGTAGACTTATCAGATATGAACATATAATATTTTGTTTGGATAATGCATAGGTAACTCTTTGTGCAGCAATAGTAATGTTTAAGGCCATTTTATTTGGGAGTGCTGCTTTTTTTTATTAGAGATGTTTTCTCAGTTCAATTCAGTCTCTCAGTCGTGTCCAACTCTTTGCAACCCTGTGGACTGCAGCATGCCAGACCTCCCTGTCCATCGCCAACTCCCAGAGTTTACTCAAATTCGTCTCCACTGAGTCGGTGATGCCATCCAACCATCTCATCCTCTGTTGTCCCCTTCTCCTCCTGCCTTCAATCTTTCCCAACTTCAGGGTCTTTCCCAATGAGTTAGTTATTTGCATCAGGTGGCCAAAGTATTGGGGTTTCAGCTTGAACATCAGTCCCTCCAATGAACACTCAGGACTGATTTCCTTTAGGATGGAGTGATTGGCTCTCCTTGCAGTCCAAGGGACTCTTGAGTCTTCTCCAATACCACAGTTGAAAAGCATCACTTCTTCAGTGTTTGGTAAGGGCAGGCTTTGTTGACTATCACTTCAGGGTTTTTTGTGAATTTAGTAAAAGGTTTCGTATATATGATAATCTTTCCCAAACCGGTGGAGGGAATAAAAATGGTGGCCAAGCCAACTGATTGCATGAGTGAAAAATAAAATCTGTCCACCTGGCCTTAAGGAGAGGGAGGTTGGCTGATTTAGGAAATTGAGCTGGTTGTGAATATCATACACGTTGGCACTAGTAGGGATTAAAACAAAAATTTTTTGTTGTTGTTTTTAGGATGTAGGGGCCACCATAGGAATACAGGTAGAACATCTGGAGGGTCTACATATTTTATAGGGCTTAGCAGCACTCACAGTTTAAGAGCTAGCAGGACTGGTGGGCAGGGTGTTCCTTTGCTGAAAACAGGCATGCTGCTTCATCAAGTGAGAGTCAGCCACAGCAGAAGTGGATCAATGGAACATATTTTCAACCCACTCTTTGATAAGAAGGTTTTATGGCATGTTGTTTATTTCTGTGAGGTTTTCTCTGGAGGAGTGTTGTGTATGTTGTTAAGAGATGTTGCTCTAAGCAGGTATATCCAATTTCTGTTCCCTTTTAGCATTTAAGATGTATTTTGGGGTATCAGAATCCTAAAGGTTTGTTTTCTTTCTCTTTTGCTGTCTTTTGCCACAGTGCCCCATTTTTAGCCCCTGGGTTCTGAGAAGGAGCATCGCAGGAGAGACGGATAGAAGCCGCATCCCTTTTATGACCTAACTTCTGAAATAGCATAGCATCATTCATCCTGCATTATTTCAGAGCAGTCACGCCTGTCCGGACACTAGGGAGGGGCTCTAGACCTGCCCCTTGATGGGAGGAATGTCAGAGTTTGCAGCCTGCTTTAGAAGGGCACACAGCCTCATGCAGCTGCATTTTCAGGACTGATTTGCACAACCCAGGTGTTGCCAGATTCACAGGCAGCAGGGGGTGATGGAGACCAGGCGTGGATGAGATCCCCTGGGGACATTGTGGAAAATGAAAAGAAGGATGAGGACAGAGCCCTGAGTTCATGGTTGTCAGTAAAGGATTCTGGCATGAATAATTTGTTCAAGAACACACTCTGCGGTTGGTGATTCTACTGTCTGGCCATAAGCAGGAGAACGACTCCAGTTATCTGAGTCTCCAGTGATCTCCTGGAACCAAACAAAGGATAATTAGGGTCCTAATTAGAGTCTGCTTCCCAAGCTTCAGTGTGCATGAGGCTAACTTCAGGAGGCTTCTACTAAGCATAGTCTCCTGTAATCCATTCCCAGAGGTTTGGAATTCAGCAGACCTGCAGTAGGGTCCAGGAATCTCCCTTTAAACTTCCATCTCTAATATGGCTGCAGGGCCTGGGCAGGCATTACAGTACTTAGCCACTCAGCCACAAATCCTGAAAGGGTCATAGACTGTCTTTTTGATAAGATGTCCTGGTTCCAAATCCTGGCTTAGCTACTTTGTAGGCATCTGACTGCTGCCAGTTTCCTTCTTCTGATTCCAGTTTTCTCATCTGTACAATCAGGAGGCTGAGTTAACCAATGTTCTCCTACTGTGCTGTAGGGGACCCAAGGGGTTCCAGATTGGGTCTGCCATCTGCATTAATCCATTTAGCAAATGTTTGCTGTCCTGCGGGCCCTGGGCTGGATCCTGGGGATATGGCCCAATCAGTGGCTGATTATCATTATGAAAGATACTTCAAAAGAGAAGCCCCAGGGGTCTTCCCAGGTGGTCCAGTAGTTAAGATTCCATGCTTCCACTGCAGGGGGCACAGGTTCGATCCCTGGATGGAGAAATAAGACCCCACATTCCCCTTGGCACTGCCAAAAGAATAAAAACGAGAGAGAAGCACAAGAAGAGAGGGAGCCTACCAAAGGAGTTTAAACTGTTATGCTTGTGCTTCCCATTGGACTACCTTTTGGTCAAACCTTCCCCAGGACTGAAAGCACTGGCTTTGAAAGCACGTAGATGATCTCTAAGGGTCCATGCAAGAAGAAATCTTTTGTTCTATGATGTTTTTCCATGATTTTACTTCTGAATAAAGTCAAAACAGGCAGAATGCAATTACTGGATTTGAAAGCTGTCTAAGACCCCAAGGTTATCACCTTCATTCTTGAAAAGAAATTGTGGGGCTCTTTAGGGATCAAAAATGTTCTGTGCTATGGCATGTAAAAGCCAGCCCTGACCCTGGGAAAATGAGTGAAAGAACAGACAGAAAAGGGTGACATGTAGACCTGCCTTTTGGAGGAAGCAGCCAGCACAGAGGGGCAGGGGGAGGGGCTCTAGACTCCGCTCAAGCCCTTGTCAGATGAGTCACACTTCCTCAGTCTGTTAGTTTCCATCTGCAGAATAGGCATATTGTTCCCGCCTCTCAATGCTCTTTGAAGGAGAAAGATTATATGTAAAAAATTACTGTTTCACTGCCGGATACTTAGTAAGCACGCAATAAATGATGGCCATTATTAATTTAAGTGTCTTTCTAATCCATATGGTACTTGTTAACATTCCTGCAGATGTTTTATAAATGAGAATAGAAAGTTACGCTGGGTAAGAATTGCCCAGTATCTGGGTTTTGCCAGGCCAGCAGCGTGTCTCTGGGGGAAGAAAGCCTTGTAATTCTTCCTTTTTAAAAATACATATATAAAACAGATAACTAATAAGAACATACTGTATAGCACAGGGAACTCTGCTTAACGGAGGCCAGTGACCTGAATGGGAAGGAAGTCCAGAAGGAGGGGTGTATGTGTATATGCATGGCTGACTCACTTTACTGTACTGTAGAAACTAACACAACGTTGTGAAGCAATTGTACTCCAATAAAATTAATTGAAAAATAAAATACATATCTATGGTGGTGGCCTTCAAACTTTGGATTGGCCTATTTTCCCCCTCAAAGAAGAGCAAGTTATTTTTCCCAGTTGGAACCTAGAATATTCAAATTTAGGGTGTAGGTGGTCCATGTTTAAAAAGAATGAAGATGGCATCCATATATATTATTAAGAAATAAAAAAGAGGGCCTGAAATTATTTCTTTGTATTTTTTATAGTTTAATAGGTTAACTTTCCTGGAGACTAAATCTGCAAACATCTTTTTTCCCCCTCTTTTGATAGTTGAAACAATACAGAGAGTGCATAGAGCTGGAACCCCATGAATAGTATGAAAAGCAAAAAGATATGACACCTCTATAACTCAGTGGTTTATAGAGTGGAGCTGCGTGTATAAACTTGTGCAAAACATTTAGCTTCAGCTTGCTTGTACCTAAAATAAGGATAATGATAGGGGCAACCTGAATGTGCTACACACATAGTAGGTGTACAGTAAGTTAGCTATTGTTACCTCTTTGTGTATTGATGTGCTTAGTAGTTTAGTGTTGACATATTTTGAACTGCAAACTCATAAAATATAAATTAATGTTAGCTTCCTGCACTTAGTGATCTGCATTTAATGATTCTGGAGGCAGATATATCTACCTTGAGATTGTTCTGGGAGCCATGGCATCAGTTTGAGGAAATATGACATTTGCTACTGATTCCAGATGTCAATTTGGTAAAATCATTGAAGTCATTAGGGTGCTTTAGGACTGTGGTCTACAGCCAGATAATTCCATTCAGCAGTAAAACGACTGACTGGTGAGGAACTCTACTCATGAAGGAAAGATTCAGAATTTCATCTATATAAATCAGATGTTAGTATCTATAGCAGTTAGGATTACACTTGGCTGCAGAAAACCCAGAATAACAATGGCTTAATCATGTGAAATGCTGGGCTGAATGAAGCACAAGCTGGAATCAAGACTGCCAGGAGAAATATCAATAAGCTCAGATATGCATATTACACCACCCTTATGGCAGAAAGTGAAAAACTAAAGAGCCTCTTGATGAAAGTAAAAGAGGAGAGTGAAAAAGCTGGCTTAAAACTCAACGTTCAGAAAACTAAGATCATGGCATCCGCTCCCATCTCTTCATGGCAAATAAATGGGGAAACAATGGAAACAGTGAAAGACTTTATTTTCTTGGACTCCAAAATCACTGCAGATGGTGACTGCAGCCATGAAATTAAAAGATGCTTGTTCCTTGGAAGAAAAGTTATGACCAATCTAGACAGCACATTAAAAAGCAGAGACATTACTTTGCCAACAAAGGTCCATCTAAGTCAAAGCTATGTTATTTCCAATAGTTATGTTTGGATGTAAGAATTGGACCATAAAGAAAGCTGAGCACCAAAGAATTGATATTTTTGAACTGTAGTGCTGGAGAAGATTCTTGTGAGTCCCTTGCACTGCGAGGAGATCAAACCAGTCAATCTTAAAGGAAATCAATCCTGAATATTCAATGAAAGGACTGATACTGAAGGTAAAGCTCCAATTCTTTGGCCACCTGATCTGAAGATCTGATTCGTTAGCAAAGACCCTTATGCTTGGAAAGATTGAAGACAAGAGGAGAAGGGGACAACAGAGGTTAAGATGATTGGATGGCATCACTGACTCAATGGACATGAGTTTGAGTAATGTCCAAGAGTTGGTGATGAACAGGAAGTCTGCCTTTCTGCAGTCCATGGAGTCGCAATGAGTAGGACATGACTGAGCAACTGAACTGATCAGGTAGAAGTTAATTTCTCTCTTCTACAAGTCCTAGAAGAAAGGCTGATATGGCATTCTATTGCCTCAGGGACCCAGGCTTCATCTTCCTTGCTGTTCCATGACAGTGTACACCATCCATCCTTAAGTTTACTTCCTAGTCCAAGTTGGCTGCTGTTGTTCCAGCCATCAGATCTTTATTACAATTATTAATTACTCCAGGCATTTAGAAAGAGATAAGAGCATGTCCTTTACCTTTCAGGACACCTCCAACAGTTTGCCCACACTAATATTTTCTTACATCTCATCAGCCAGGTCACTTTCAGCTGCCTAGCTACAAGGGATGCTGGTAATATGGTCTTTATCCTGGGAATGTAGGCTGAGAGAAGTGGATATTTAGGGACAATTAACAGTGTGTGCTGCAGGGTTAAAAGGAGACAGATCACTCAATTTTGACCAAGGGCAAGAGTGCAGAAGCTAATCCCATGTGCACCCCCCCAAGTACAGATTCAGAGTTGCTTGTCGCCGTAGTAACCATAAAAAAACTGAATATGCCAAATACCATGAAGAAAAAAATTGTCCTTGCATCTCAGATCCTGTATTCTGGCCAGAAATCTCTGGTTGATAAATTCCTAAGTTTAGGATGGTACTTGTTTGTGATGTTTATTCTCCTAGTGCTAAACATTTTTTCACCCTGGGAAAGTTTAGAAATATACTGAGTGATGGGAAAGTAAATCACAGAAATAATACTTGTGGGCAAATCAGCAGATGTTTGGTATCTGAAATACGTGATATAATAAGAGAGTATTTTTCTCATATTAAAGACAGATTAGCCTGATAATGACACTTTAAAATGTGAGAAGCAGTTTAATTTAGATATGTAAATTTTTATTGGAAAATTTTTAAAAAGAAAATTTGCTACATTTGATTGTTTAGAAGAATCTGCATGTGTGTGTGTGTGTGTTAGTCACTCAGTCATGTTCTACCCTTTTCAACCCCATGGACTGTAGCCCACGAGGCTCCTCTGTCTGTGGAATTTTAGAAGAATCTAAGAGTCTTTACCTTTGATTTTATCACTTCACTAGATGTTTTGAATACTTGGCAGGCTTTTGCTTATCAAACCAGTATAAATATCGGAAGAGATTTACTATATTGAGGTTTGTTATCTGGGCCCATTGTTTAAAGCTATTTTGGTTTCTTTAAACATTGACTAAGAGACTACATGTCTTCCTGTTAAAATATAGTCTATGTTTAAAGAGACTTGTAAGTTGAATTCAAAGGCCTAAGGAAAAAATGGATTTCTAAATTATTTTCACATTAACACATTTAAAAAATCAGTCTTAAATATTTTTCTACATGCAAAAGCAGCCTAGTAATAATAAACACTGACAGCTTCAACTTTTTTTTTTGAGTTTTTAATTTTGTACAGCTGCTGATGCTGCTGCTAAGTTGCTTCAATCGTGTCCAACTCTGTGCAACCTCATAGACAGCAGCCTACCAGGCTCCCCTGTCCCCAGGATTCTCCAGGCAAGAACACTGGAGTGGGTTGCCATTTCCTTCTCCAATGCATGAAAACGAAAAGTGAAAGTGAAATTGCTCAGTTGTGTCCAACTCTTCGCGACCCCGTGGACTGCAGCCCACCAGACTCCTCCATCCGTGGGATTTTCCAGGCAAGAGTACTGGGGTGGGGTGCCATCATCTTCTCCAATTTTGTATGGGAGTATAGCCAATTAACGATGTGATAGTTTTGGGTGAACAGCAAAGCAACTCAGCCACACATATACATGTATCCATTCTCCTCCAAACTCCCCTCCCACCCAGGCTGTCACATAACAATGAGCAGAGCTCCCTGTGCTCTATAGTAGGACCTGGTTGGTTGTCCATTTTAAATATAGCAGTGTGGACAGGACCATCCCAAACTATCCCTTTCCCCATCGTTCCCCGCTGGCACCTATAAGTTCATTCTCAAAGTCTGTGAGTCTGTTTCTGACAGCCTCAACTTTTTAAAAAAAACTTTTTATTTATTCATGTACAAATAAGAGGGTCCTGGTGATAGTTGTTTTTGCTTTTAGTAATAGAGCTCTTTTCGTTTGTTTATTTGTTGCTTCATATTTCAGCCTTATGTGNAGTCAAAGCTATGTTATTTCCAATAGTTATGTTTGGATGTAAGAATTGGACCATAAAGAAAGCTGAGCACCAAAGAATTGATATTTTTGAACTGTAGTGCTGGAGAAGATTCTTGTGAGTCCCTTGCACTGCGAGGAGATCAAACCAGTCAATCTTAAAGGAAATCAATCCTGAATATTCAATGAAAGGACTGATACTGAAGGTAAAGCTCCAATTCTTTGGCCACCTGATCTGAAGATCTGATTCGTTAGCAAAGACCCTTATGCTTGGAAAGATTGAAGACAAGAGGAGAAGGGGACAACAGAGGTTAAGATGATTGGATGGCATCACTGACTCAATGGACATGAGTTTGAGTAATGTCCAAGAGTTGGTGATGAACAGGAAGTCTGCCTTTCTGCAGTCCATGGAGTCGCAATGAGTAGGACATGACTGAGCAACTGAACTGATCAGGTAGAAGTTAATTTCTCTCTTCTACAAGTCCTAGAAGAAAGGCTGATATGGCATTCTATTGCCTCAGGGACCCAGGCTTCATCTTCCTTGCTGTTCCATGACAGTGTACACCATCCATCCTTAAGTTTACTTCCTAGTCCAAGTTGGCTGCTGTTGTTCCAGCCATCAGATCTTTATTACAATTATTAATTACTCCAGGCATTTAGAAAGAGATAAGAGCATGTCCTTTACCTTTCAGGACACCTCCAACAGTTTGCCCACACTAATATTTTCTTACATCTCATCAGCCAGGTCACTTTCAGCTGCCTAGCTACAAGGGATGCTGGTAATATGGTCTTTATCCTGGGAATGTAGGCTGAGAGAAGTGGATATTTAGGGACAATTAACAGTGTGTGCTGCAGGGTTAAAAGGAGACAGATCACTCAATTTTGACCAAGGGCAAGAGTGCAGAAGCTAATCCCATGTGCACCCCCCCAAGTACAGATTCAGAGTTGCTTGTCGCCGTAGTAACCATAAAAAAACTGAATATGCCAAATACCATGAAGAAAAAAATTGTCCTTGCATCTCAGATCCTGTATTCTGGCCAGAAATCTCTGGTTGATAAATTCCTAAGTTTAGGATGGTACTTGTTTGTGATGTTTATTCTCCTAGTGCTAAACATTTTTTCACCCTGGGAAAGTTTAGAAATATACTGAGTGATGGGAAAGTAAATCACAGAAATAATACTTGTGGGCAAATCAGCAGATGTTTGGTATCTGAAATACGTGATATAATAAGAGAGTATTTTTCTCATATTAAAGACAGATTAGCCTGATAATGACACTTTAAAATGTGAGAAGCAGTTTAATTTAGATATGTAAATTTTTATTGGAAAATTTTTAAAAAGAAAATTTGCTACATTTGATTGTTTAGAAGAATCTGCATGTGTGTGTGTGTGTGTTAGTCACTCAGTCATGTTCTACCCTTTTCAACCCCATGGACTGTAGCCCACGAGGCTCCTCTGTCTGTGGAATTTTAGAAGAATCTAAGAGTCTTTACCTTTGATTTTATCACTTCACTAGATGTTTTGAATACTTGGCAGGCTTTTGCTTATCAAACCAGTATAAATATCGGAAGAGATTTACTATATTGAGGTTTGTTATCTGGGCCCATTGTTTAAAGCTATTTTGGTTTCTTTAAACATTGACTAAGAGACTACATGTCTTCCTGTTAAAATATAGTCTATGTTTAAAGAGACTTGTAAGTTGAATTCAAAGGCCTAAGGAAAAAATGGATTTCTAAATTATTTTCACATTAACACATTTAAAAAATCAGTCTTAAATATTTTTCTACATGCAAAAGCAGCCTAGTAATAATAAACACTGACAGCTTCAACTTTTTTTTTTGAGTTTTTAATTTTGTACAGCTGCTGATGCTGCTGCTAAGTTGCTTCAATCGTGTCCAACTCTGTGCAACCTCATAGACAGCAGCCTACCAGGCTCCCCTGTCCCCAGGATTCTCCAGGCAAGAACACTGGAGTGGGTTGCCATTTCCTTCTCCAATGCATGAAAACGAAAAGTGAAAGTGAAATTGCTCAGTTGTGTCCAACTCTTCGCGACCCCGTGGACTGCAGCCCACCAGACTCCTCCATCCGTGGGATTTTCCAGGCAAGAGTACTGGGGTGGGGTGCCATCATCTTCTCCAATTTTGTATGGGAGTATAGCCAATTAACGATGTGATAGTTTTGGGTGAACAGCAAAGCAACTCAGCCACACATATACATGTATCCATTCTCCTCCAAACTCCCCTCCCACCCAGGCTGTCACATAACAATGAGCAGAGCTCCCTGTGCTCTATAGTAGGACCTGGTTGGTTGTCCATTTTAAATATAGCAGTGTGGACAGGACCATCCCAAACTATCCCTTTCCCCATCGTTCCCCGCTGGCACCTATAAGTTCATTCTCAAAGTCTGTGAGTCTGTTTCTGACAGCCTCAACTTTTTAAAAAAAACTTTTTATTTATTCATGTACAAATAAGAGGGTCCTGGTGATAGTTGTTTTTGCTTTTAGTAATAGAGCTCTTTTCGTTTGTTTATTTGTTGCTTCATATTTCAGCCTTATGTGAAATCCAGTGTTGGCTGTGGTTTGAGAAATGACTCCTTTCTTTCACATAATCCAGGAAGACTTTCAGTCCAGGGACCCTCCCCTTCCTCATTTACAAGATGACAGGCATCCCAAGCTGGGCCAGTCACGTGTGACACTTCTCTGAAGACACCAGTCATTCTTTATTTCCTTCTGTTTTTACCTTCCTGAATCCTGTTTCTTAGTGTAGGAGTAAGAAGCACTGACTCAGAAACCAGATTTTGTGTGTTCAAATCATGGCTCTTGTGCTGCCTCACCCAGTGACTTTGAGTTCATTACTGAACCTCTCTGAATTTCAGTTTCCTTGCAGCCATGAAATTAAAAGATGCTTTCTCCTTGGAAGGAAAGTTATGACCAACTTAGCATATTCAAAAGCAGAGACATTACTTTACCAACAAAGGTCTGTCTAGTCAAGGCTATGGTTTTTCCAGTAGTCACGTATGGATGTGAGAGTTGGACCGTGAAGAAAGCTGAGCGCCGAAGAATTGATGCTTTTGAACTGTGGTGTTGGAGAAGACTCTTGAGAGTCCCTTGGACTGCAAAGAGATCCAGTCCATCCTAAAGGAGACCAGTCCTGGGTGTTCACTGGAAGGACTGATGCTGAGGCTGAAACTCCAATACTTTGGCCACTTAATGCGAAGAGTTGACTCAGTGGAAAAGACCATGATGCTGGGAGGGATTGGGGGCAGGAAGAGAAGGGGACGACGGAGGATGAGATGGCTGGATGGCATCACTGACTCGATGCACTTGAGTTTGGGTGAACTCTGGGAGTTGTTAATGGACAGGGAGGCCTGGTGTGCTGCTATTCATGGAGTCGCAAAGAGTTGGACACGACTGAGTGACTGAACTGAACTGAACTGAACTGAATGTATAAAATTAGCATCATACTAGTGTCCTGTTTAGTATTTAGCATTGTGGTTTTAAATTAATTTTTTTAACTGGAGGGAAATTGCTTTACAATGTTGTGTTGGCTTCTGCCTACAGCAATGCAGATCAGCCATAATTACACATATACCCCCTCCTTCTTGAGCCTCGCTCCCCTCCCCCCATCCCACCCATCACATCCCACCCTTCTATGTCATCACAGAGTGCCAGACTGGGCTCCTTGTGCTGTATAGCAACTTCTAATCAGCTATCTATTTTCCACTATTTTTACATATTTATATAGTCAGTACTACCTTCTCCATTTGTCCCACTCTGTCTTTCCCCCGCTGGGTCCACGAGTCTGTTAGTATTTAGCATTGTTGTAAAGATTAAATGAATTAATAATATGTGCAAAGCTCTTAAATGGTGACTGGCATAAAATCTGTGCTCAATATATGTTTATTATTATCATTACCTAATATTACTGAGCTTTCCTTTCAGTTCTATGAATGAACCCACATTTTCCCATTGGATTCCTTTTTCCTCCTCACTTTTTAACTGTGAATTATTTCTATTCCTTGCAAGCAACATTTTCTGGCTGAAATAACCCCCAGTGGGGGAAAAGATATCCTAGGTGGAGGTGGGCAGTCACTTGGGCCCTCTACCTGCCACAGCTGTTTTAGGTCAACTCCGTGCAACACAGCCAGTCGTGGACCCACTGGACCCATTCGTGGTAAGGGTTCCTCCTGGTTTGTGTGCTCAGATCCCCTTCTCCAGACATATCTGCCATCCTGGCCACAAGGATCATGTACTGAATAGTGACCTCAACTTCTGGACAAATATCCAAGGAGGGTCTATGATTGCAAGAGTCTCTATTTGTTAAGACAGAGGAGCAGGGACCTCCCTGGCAGTCCAGTGGTTAAGACTCTATGCTTTCACTGCAGGGGAGAGGATTTGAGCCCTGGTTAGGGAACTAAGATTGCACAGGCCAAGCAGTGTGGCCAAGGAAGAAAAAAGACGGAGGAATAAACTCATGATTATACAACGTATTCAACAGGGGTCAACTTTAGAAGGAGAGGAGAAAGAGGAGGAGAAGAAGCGGGTGGAGAAGAGGAGGAAGAAAACCACCATCCCATCTCAGGACTGCCTGGGGGTTCCGCGGAACTCTTCCTTGTGTTCCTCTGTGAGCCCCTCATCTATGGGATAAAGGCGACAACTCAGCACGCTGGGCAGACTTTCTGGGGCTGCTTTGGCTGCCTCTCCACCCCCAGTTCTGCTCCCTCTCTCCTCTTTTCGTCATATTTTATGTTTCATAAGTTTCAGACTCCCACTATGTCTTATTTAATCCATGCTCTCTCATGCCTCCACTTCTTTGTGTATTTCTTTCCCTCTGTCCCATCTTGTCCAGCTGGCACTGACCCCCCACCTTCAAGCCTCAGATCACACTTTGTCTTCCCTGAAACAGTCCCCGACTCCCCCAAGCGTGTGGCTGAATCACACGCCCTATGCATCTTATTGTTGTTGCTGTTGTTAAGCCACTAAGTCATGGGACCCCATGGGCTGTAGCCCACCAGGCTCTTCTGTCCATGGGATTTCCCAGGCAAGAACTAGAGTGGGCCACCATTTCCTTCACCAGGGGATCTTCCCGTCCTAAGGATCGAACTTGCATCTCTTGTATTGGCAGGCGGATTCTTTACCACTGAGCCACCTGATACATCTTATACATCTCCCCACTTCTGCTGGTCGGATATGACCTCCTTGTGGGCAGGGTGTGGGCCTGTCTCCATTATTTTGTACCCACTGCCCACCTAGACCCTGACCCAGAGCTGGTGTTCCTGAATATGAACTGAATGTGGTCTTCCCCATACCATTCTGATCTTCTCAGATGTGCTTTCCTTCCCTGAGCCCAGCTCTTAGGGCATCATCCCTGTTGGAAATGTGATTCATTTTCTCAGACTCCTCTTATGTGATGAGAACAGAGATATCATCCATTTCCCCGGCTGGTTCTCCAGTGCCTAATACAACAGGCTTTAAAAGGTTCTCAAATAGGGATTTCCTTTGTGGCGCAGTGGATAAGAATCTGCCTGGCGATGCAAGAGACACGGGTTCAATACCTGGTCTGGCTACATGCCACAACTACTGAGCTTGCGCCTCACAACGAGAGAAACCGCTGCAGCGAGAAGTCTGTGCACCTCAACACAGAGTAGCCCCCGCCCCCAGCCCCCAGCTAGAGAAAGCCTAGCTGCAACGAAGACCCTGTGCAACCGAAAATCAAATAAAATGACAAATTTTTAAAGTACTCACATAACCATGAACTAGATAGAATAATAAACCCAGCCACCAATCGTTCTGAACATCTGAGTCCAAGCCCACACTGCTCTTAAATAAAGTAATCTCTGCCAAACAGATGGTCTGTCATGTCCTGCTCGCCCCAACTCCAAGACCTGTCTGAGCTTCCCCGAGAAGCAGAGGTATGTTTCCTGGAATCTGTAAATGCCAGGGTTTGGTGTCAAGATGAAATGTTTCTGATACCCATGAGGAACGAGTCTGGTCCTGAGATACCAAAGTGAAAAGAAAAGAAAGCCTGTCAGTGCTACTCTCTGGGGACAGTGTGACAATGTCAAAATAGACTCCCGGCAAATGCTATCAGCTTGGACTGAAGGGCAAGGCTGGGACTTCTCTAGAGATGAGACCCAGAGGACAGAGACGATGTGCTCCACTCTTCCTCATTCCTTCAACTCCTCCATCCTCCAGTGACTCTCCACCCTTGTCCCCCTTCCTGCCCACAGAGAAAGTTTGGGGCTCTGAGTTTCTGCCACTGCTATTCTTCTAAGAAGGTGACAGAGGAACACATATCTTATTTATTTTATGCAATCATTTCTTTAATAAAATATGAAGTGTTTTACAGTAACATAGAGACCACATCTTGCAAAAGAAAAAAAAAAAAAAACTTTAAAACACCCACACCAAGCATTCATCTATCCAAGTTTATTAGAAAAGCTGAAGTAGCCTCATGGACTCCTGTGCTGGGCGGCCACCCTGGCTAGATTCAATATTGGGTCTGGGAGACAGAGAGCAAGCAAGACAATTCTAATCCAAATGTTTTTTTCCCTCCAGAATCTGTCCTCCATTACCTGGACCCTTGTATTCCAGCCCACAGATCAACCCCTCTCGTCTCATAGTCACCCCTAGACTGCTGGGCAGTCGTCCCCCTTTTCCCTACAAGCCACCAGGTGTGCAGAAGCACACAGTCCGTCATCGGCAAATTGCCAAGATGCAACCAGCTCCCTCTTCACATCTTGAACACTAGAGCTTAGATCTATATAGTTGCAGCTGTTCAGCTCTAGAAAAGGACAGTTATTACCTGGTAGGGCTTTAGATGGGGAAACAGTGGAAACAGTGTCAGACTTTATCTTTTGGGGGGGGGGCTCCAAAATCACTGCAGATGGTGACTGCAGCCATGAAATTAAAAGACGCTGACTCCCTGGAAGAAAAGTTATGACCAACCTAGATAGCATATTCAAAAGCAGAGACATTACTTTGCCAACAAAGGTTCATCTAGTCAAGGCTATGGTTTTTCCAGTGGTCATGTATGGATGTGAGAGTTGGACTGTGAAGAAGGCTGAGCGCCGAAGAATTGATGCTTTTGAACTGTGGTGTTGGAGAAGACTCTTGAGAGTCCCTTGGACTGCAGGGAGATCCAACCAGTCCATCCTAAAGGAGATTAGCTCTGGGATTTCTTTGGAGGGAATGATGCTGAAGTTGAAACTCCAGAACTTTAACCACCTCATGTGAAGAGTTGACTCATTGGAAAAAACTCTGATGCTGAGAGGGATTGGGGGCAGGAGGAGAAGGGGACGACAGAGGATGAGATGGTTGGATGGCATCACTGACTCTATGGATGTGAGTCTGAGTGAACTCCAGGAGTTGGTGACGGACGGGGAGGCCTGGCGTGCTGCAATTCATGGGGTCGCAAAGAGTCAGACATGACTGAGCGACTGAACTGAACTGAACTGAACTGAAGGCTTTCAAGTCAACCAGATCCAGGTCTGCATTCTCCCTCTCAGCTCACTCTGCAATCCCGCACAAGTTAAATTAACCTCTCTGAGCCTTCTCTTTCTCATCTACAAAATACAGGGAACTCACTGCAACCTCATAGACCTCTTGTGAGCATTGTGTTTGTGTGTGAGTGTGTTCAGATTAGGGAATCTCTGGGCTGTGGGATACATGTGGCGATTCTCTGTAGGTGGGAGCACATGGCCTAAGCATGTGGATTCTGGAGCTGCCCCACCTGGGTTCAAATTCTGGCCCTGCCACTGTGGTCCCCAGTATTTATATAGTGAAGTCCTAACCTCCAGGGTTTCACCGTGGAGCTGTATTTGAAGACAGGGTCTTTAAAGAGGTTGTTGTTCTTTAGTTGGTAAGTCATGTCCAACTCTTTGCAACACCATGGACTGTAGCCCATCAGGCTCCTCTCTCCGTGGGATTTCCCAGGCAAATATAGTTGAGTGGGTTGCCATTTCCTTCTCCAAGGGATCTTCCCAACCCAGGGACTGAACCTGCATCTCCTGCATTGGCAGGCAGTTTTTTTTTTTAACTACTCTGCCACGTTGGAAGCCCCTTGTGAGGATTAATTATGGCATAATTTATATAAAACTCCAGACCATCTGCACAAGATCATAAGACCATCCCTGCCCCACAGGGGCGCTGGATTTGCATGAGTATCTGGGTTATTTTTAAAATATACAAGGTCAGAACTGCTCAGACACTCGATTTTAGCTCAAGCCTTCTGCTTTACTGCTCAGGAAACTGTGACCCAAAGAAACTCACAAATTGCNAAACTCCAGACCATCTGCACAAGATCATAAGACCATCCCTGCCCCACAGGGGCGCTGGATTTGCATGAGTATCTGGGTTATTTTTAAAATATACAAGGTCAGAACTGCTCAGACACTCGATTTTAGCTCAAGCCTTCTGCTTTACTGCTCAGGAAACTGTGACCCAAAGAAACTCACAAATTGCCTTAGAATCCCACATGCCAATTCAAGGGAGAAGCATTTGTTGATTTGTACGTTTAATAAACACCGTGCTTATGCTGCATCAGACACTGTTCTAGGTGTTTTGCAAATATCAAAACATTTAATATTTGCAGAAAGTCTATAATGTAGGAATTATGATCATCTAGGCTTTATAGATGAGGGAAAGAGAAGGGTCAGTGACTTGCCCAACTAGTCTTGTCATTAACGAAAGAGGGGTGTAGCCCAGGCAGCTGGCTGCAGAGCCTGTGCCCTGAACTTTGAAGCATGGTACTGATGGTTCAAGTTCTAAAGAGCTTCTAAAGAATCTTTTCAGGCTTCTTTAATTTTCACCTAGAGCCAGTGCAGCCTCTTCTTTCCACCCCCTCCCCTTCTTCTTCCCTCTCTCCCCCTCCCTCCCCTTCAGGCTTTTATCTTTCCTAATTAATAATAAAGAGAGTGAAATTACTTTCTCTGAGAATTCCCCCTGAGCAGGGGCTGAGCAAAAGCCTGTGCGTTACTACTCTTACTACTCGGAGAGAATTCCAGAGAAGCTGGAGGGAGGGAGTGGCAGGAGGATCGGAGGAGGGGAGATCCACGGGAGGGCGCCTCCCTGAGCTGGCCTGCAGTCCGTTATTGTTTAATCATCAGGCACTGTCTCTGAGAGGAACCGGGAAACCGACTCCTGGGGAAGGGAGAGGTGGGAGGAGGAAGAAGGCGCCCATTGGCTCCCACTTCTAAGAGGTCAAAGCTTTGCTCCCTGGGGTGTTTCCGCTTCAGAATTGCCCAGGCTATGGATGTGGATTGCGGGCCAGGCTCCAGGTGTCTCTCGCCTCAGCAGCAGCAGAGACCCCTGGTCGTGGTAGGAGGGGCTGCAGCCCTGCAGAGTTGGAGCGGAAAGGTGACCCACGGTGAACACAGGGGGTGTCTGGGGACCTGGTCCCCAGGGAGGGAAGGGTGTGCGATAGCCCTGCCTCGAGGAGCTGCTGAATTCTCTTGACCTCCAGATCTAGCCAGGAGTCCCCAGTCTATGGTCCTCATTCCCATTCCATCCTTAGTTGTCTGAATAGTTTGGGGCAGGCCTCTTAATTTCTGTCACTTTCCCATTTATTAAATGAAGATCAAACAAGCAAAGGGAAAGGTAAAGAACGCCTCCAGGAATACACAGTGGATTGGTGGTAAAATCAAATGAAACATCTAGCTTTGGTGGTGACTTTTGTGTGTAGTCCTATCCCAAGGTCACAGGTGCAGGGCCTTGCACCAAGGTCACCTTCAGAACCAACAGAGCCCCTTTATTCAGTTCAATTCAGTTCAGTCGCTCACAAAAGCCCCCCCTCATCATCACTAGCCAGCTTCCTGACCCCGTACTAGGTAAGAATGTCCACCCCAGTATTCAGCCTATAGCACCCTAATCCTATATCACCCTAACGTTAACATTCCGGCAGGAATTTTCTTTGTCTTGAGATTATAAAAATTGCCTCAGTTCAGTTGAGCCAACTGACTGGCTCAGTCACTCAGTCATGTCTGACTCTTTGGGACCCCACAGACTGCAGTACGTCAGGCCTCTCTGTCCATCACCAACTCCCAGAGTTTACACAAACTCGTGTCTATCAAGTTGGTGATGCCATCCAACCATCTCATCCTCTGTCATCCCCTTCTCCCTCTGCCTTCAGTCTTTCCCAGCATCGGAATGAGTCAGTTCTTCGTATCAGGTGGCCAAAGTATTGGAGTTTTAGCTTCAGCATCAGTCCTTCCAATGAATATTCAGGACTTATATCCTTTAGGATGGACTGGTTGGATCTCCTGCAGTCCAAAGGACTCTCAAGAGTCTTCTCCAACACCACAGTTCAAAAGCATCAATTCTTTGGTGCTCAGCTTTCTTTATAGTCCAACTCTCACATCCATACATGACCACTGGAAAATCCATAGCCTTGAGTAGATGGACCTTTGTTGGCAAAGTAATATCTCTGCTTTTAAATATGTTGTCTAGGTTGGTCATAGCTTTTCTTCCAAGGAGCAAGCGTCTTTTAATTTCATGGCTGCAGTTACCATCTGCAGTGATTTTGGAGCCCCCCAAAATAAAGTCTGCCACTGTTTCCACTGTTTCCCCATCTATTTGCCATGAAGTGATAGGACCAGATGCTATGACCTTAGTTTTCTGAATGTTGAGCTTTAAGCCAACTTTTTCACTCTTCTGTCTCACTTTCATCAAGTCTCTTTAGTTCCTCTTTACTTTCTGCCATAATGGTGCTGTCGTCTCCATATCTGAGGTTATTGATATTTCTCCCGGCAATCTTGATTCCAGATTGTGCTTCATCCAGCCCAGCATTTCTCATGATGCACTCTGCATATAAATTAAAAAGCAGGGTGACAATATACAGCCTTGACAATATACAGTACTCCTTTTCTTATTTGGAACCAGTTAGTTGTTCCATGTCCAGTTCTAACTGTTGCTTCCTGGTCTGAATACAGATTTCTCAAGAGGCAAGTCAGGTGGTCTGGTATGCCCATCTCTTTAAGAATTTTCCACAGTTTGTTGTGATCCTCACAGTCAAAGGCTTTGGTGTAATCAATAAAGCAGAAATAGATGTTTTCCTGGAACTCTCTTGCTTTTTCTATGATCCAACAGATGTTGGCGAATTGGTCTCTGGTTCCTCTGCCTTTTCTAAAACCAGCTTGAACATCTGGAAGTTCACGGTTCAGGTACTGTTGAAGCCTGGCTTGGAGAATTTTGAGAATTACTTTAGTAGCGTGTGAGATGAGTGCAATTGTGCAGTAGTTTGAGCATTCTTTGGCATTGCCTTTCTTTGGGATTGGAATGAAAACTGCCCTTTTCCAGTCCTGTGGCCACTGCTGAGTTTTCCAAATTGGCTGGCATATTGAGTGCAGCACTTTCACAGCATCATCTTTCAGGATTTGAAATAGCTCAACTGGAATTCCATCACTTCCACTAGCTTTGTTAGTAGTGATGCTTCCTAAGGCCCACTTGACTTCACATTCCAGGATGTCTGGCTCTAGGTGAGTGATCACACCATTGTGACTATCAGGGTGGTGAAGATCTTTTTTGTGTAGTTCTTCTGTGTATTCTTGCCACCTCTTCTTAATATCTTCTGCTTCTGCTAGGTCCATACCATTTCTGTCCTTTATCGAGCCCATCTTTGCATGAAATGTTCCCTTGATATCTCTAATTTTCTTGATGAGATCTCTAGACTTTCTCATTCTATTGCTTTCCTCTGTTTCTTTGCTTTGATCGCTGAGGAAGGCTTTCTTACCTCTCCTTGCTATTCTTTGGAACTCTGCATTTAAATGGGTATATCTTTCCTTTTCTTTTGAAAAGCCTTGACTCTTCTTGAGTAGGCCTGCTCTTCTAACAGTATCCTGTCCTGCCCCTCAGGAGGTGTAGGCCCACAGCACTCTCAGTGTCTGCATTATCTCTGCTCTTTGTTATTAATAAACGTCCTCCTTTCTGCAGTACTCTGTGTCTGGAAAATTCTTTCCCAATCCACATTCAGATTGCCATGGAAAACTGGGATACTTTTCAAGCAGCATTCTAGAACAAGAAGCTTTTCATTAGCTTCACAGCAGCCACCAAATAGACCCCCTCCCCCCCCCTCCATTACAAACTTGAGCAATCTATGAACGGCTGTGCAGGCCCTCACTTCACAGCCATATAGCCAGACAGACTCATCTCAAGTCAAGAAAGTGAGTTCTCCAGGTCCTTAACTTCTGAATCATCCAAAAAGCTTTACTCTCAATACTATGCCCCTGCCTCCAGAGAGCATCAGTAGTTCACCAACACTCCCTTCTTTAACTTAATGTGACACAGATCAATCAAGTAGTGTAGATGTTTCATATAAAATATGAGGTTAGAAAAATGATCATTTATGAAGCACATTTTAAGTACCCGAGACTATGCTGGGTGCTCTATTTTCATCAGAATTGTAAACATACATTATGTGCTTCTGTGTTCTGGGCACCGCTTCTCACAGGATAACATGTCACTCATTCATTCCTCCCAGCAGCCCAGGGAGAGGTAAATCGGTGTGAATATTTCTCATTTACAGATGAGGAAATCAGGCTCAGAGAAGCTGAGTCTCTGGCTCCACAGCACGCAGCTGGTGTGAGTTGGAAGTGACAGTGCCCATCAGGCATCTGGCTCTAGACTTCATGCTCTGCGCTTCTGCTCGCTGCTATTTCAGACTTACCGAGACCCTGAGCTGCCAAGCAGTGAACCTGTCTATAGGACAAAGTGCAGACTCTCTGAAGGATGGGCTACCCAGCCCTCTTCCCCAAACCCAAGGTGGGGGGAACCTCTTCCTTTGCAAGGGTCTTGTGAGGGGGGGTGGGAGGGGGGGGAAACCTCTTCCTTTGCAAGGGTCTTATGAAGTCCAACCAGACAGCCTATGTGAGAACCCTTCATTCCATGCCAAGAACACAATGGAATTCAGCCAGTGCCTGTTTTCTTCCTTTTCCTTTCCTGAACTTCTGAACTTCAGCAGACATTAGTTTGCAGCTTATCTGAATCGTGCTTCCAGCCAGAACACCGTGTCTGCAGGAGCCCTGGGAGTGAGCCCATTCTGTTACATTTATCACTGGAATGGGTCCTCTTCCTGAGTTATTTGAGGGTGAAGCTTCTGAGTTTATGTCTTTGTAATTACCCCCTTGCCCAGCAGTTTCTGACAGAGGCAGGAGCTTATTAGATAAAACCCCTTCATTGAGTCCATAAGTGCATAACCAAACACGAGATTTTCCGGCCCCTCACTGGAGCGTGCTAGTGACTCAGTGACTTGAGACTTGACTTGGCTTACCTGTGCATGCCTGGGTTGATCTCCAGGGGGACCTAGTTGGGAAGGATTGTTTCTTACCTTCTCTGCAGTCAGTTCAATTCAAGGAACGTGTCATTAAGAGGCAGAACCTGATGTGCTCGGAAGACACCCAGCCTTGTCCTCATTTCTGGGAGCATCATGTCAGCTCTTCCACACCCCTGCCCAGATTAGCCGCTTGAGAAGCATTTTGAATGGGCAGGCATTTGCCCATGTCCTTTGTCCAGACTGACGACTCAGCAGAAAAAGGAAGCGCACAGGCTCCAAGACCAAGTAGACTTTGGGGTGCTTGCCTGCCACGCTCTTGTTCTCTCTCACACACGCTCATGTAGATAGATGCTATATTTTCTAGGATTAAGAGGAAGCAATCTCACTTTTAAGTAGCATGGAAATAGTGAGTTTGTCCGGTCCTTCCAGCTGGTTTTTATTTTTTTAATAGTTTTATGGCTGCTTAATCGAGGTTTGCCATGGAACACTTCACACAATCAGGAGGGACGTGCCCTGTGCACCCTCCTAAGTGCTCGAGTCCATTTCAGCCTAAAGCGGCCCCACAAGGAGAAGTAGTGTAATAGGTAAGAACAAATCTGACTCCATACTGGATCCGTTTCTTTCTCTTTTTTTTTCATTTCATTTTATTTATTTTAAACTTTTACTTTTGTACAGAGGCTTAACTGATTAACAATGTTGTGATAGTTTCAGGTGAACAGCGAAGGGACTAAGCCATACGTATATATGTATCCATTCTCCTCCAAACTCCCCTCCCATCCAGGCTGCCACATGACATTGAGCAGAGCTGCCTGTGCCGTGCCATAGGTCCTTGTTGGTTATCCATTTTAAATGTAGCAGTGTGTACATGTCGATCCCAAACTCCCTGACTATCCCTTCCCCCTATTCTCACCCACTCACCCCCCAGCAACCATAAGTTGGCCCAGAAAATTGCAGGTGGGACCCAGCAGTCTTATCTGCAGGGCAAGGGCAGGAGCCAAGGTTACTGTGGGGATATAGGGGACTTCCAAAAAGAAACACTGGGATGTTGCATAAGAGTCAATGTGGCTCTAGGGTCAAGCTAAGTCAGAAATTCAGATAAACCAGCAAGAACTGAAAGAAGAGGGGCAGTTTTACATGACATAGGGCAGAAAGGACAACTAGATAAATACACCACCAGAAACGGACTATTGATCTCAGAGGGACAGCAAAACGTCTTGTCTTGCCAAAGGGTTTGAGTTCAGCCGTTCGTCGCCTGAAAAGCAAAGCAGATCTTAATCTTTTCTGGTTAAATGACAGTTTAAAAAGTTTGGGGAGGTCTGTGGGTGGTTCAGGATGCAGAACTGAAGTATGACGGTGACTTTTACTATTATTTTTTTTTCTAATGGCAAAAATTCTTCTTGAAAGTCTAAATGATATATCCTCAACAAATGTTTCTCAAACTGTCACACAGGTATCTCAAGGGCTCTTGTTAAAATGCAGAAATCTGAGTCAGCGAGTCTGGGGCAGGGCCTGAGACTCTGCCTTCCTAACCTGCTCCCAGGGCATGCAGACACTGCTAGTCCGCAGACCACACTTAGAGTAGCAAGCGTCTCCACACCACACCTATGTGCGCAGTGGCCTGCCTCCACACAACTTCTAGGATCTTCTTAGGGCCACTTTGTGAATGGGTCTGCAGCTGGGTTATGGCAGAAAGAGCCCCAAACTAGGGAACAGGGTATCAGAGTCCAAATCTTGGTCTTGTGATTATGTGACCTTTGGCAAATTATTTTGGCTCTCAGTGTCTCAGTTTCCTTACTTATAAAACAAGGCTAGTGGGAGGCTTCGATGAGCTCACATGTGTAGAGACAGATCGCACATTTGTACACAAACCTGGGTCTAAAAAAAAGGCAGCCCCCTGCTCCCTCAGGACCAGGCTTATGTTGGGCCCAAACCAAGTCCTTCTCATGGCCCCTCCAGAGGCACTGTATTGGACCGAAGGGACCTCAAAGGCAAGCCTGCACTCCACACCCTTTTGGGGTGCCCCTGGTGGCCACGGGCTGGAGCCCCTGGTGTCCTGTCTCACTGGGGGAGCGCTGACTTGGTGCTTGAGGGTTTGCCAAAGCAGTTTCTTTTCACATCCTTCCCCACCCGATGTTCCCCCTCTTCTTTCTCCGGGTGTCCTTTCTCCCCTCTCCTCTGCCATCACCGCCTCCTCCACGAGACTGCATGACTGCTCGCCACCCCAGGTTCCGCTTGGAGGGTTGCCGTCCAGTCTGGGCAAGGACCTTCCAAAGCTCTCCTGCTGCACAGCCCCCTCCAGCATGTGGAGCTGGGACTCCTCCTGAGCCCAGCAGAGAGGGAAGGATACTCTGCAGGGAGTGCCGTCCTAACCTCCGTCTGTCTGTTCAAAGAGCTTTTCTCACCAGCAGCCCCCTGCTCCCTCCGGACCAGGCTCATGTTGGGTCCAAACTAAATCCTTCTCATGGCCCCTCCAGAGGCACTGTATTGGACCAAAGGGACCTCAGTTTCCTGCTAAATGACCCGGGTTTAAATATCACCCCGATGATACCATGAGTTATAAAAGAAAACAGAGGCAAGAAAATCCAAGAGTGGCTATAGGGACTTCCCTGGCAGTCCAGTGGTTAAGACTCAGCACTTCCAACACAAGGGGCACTGGGTTCAGTCCCTCAAGGGGGAACTAAGATCCCACATGCCTTGCAGTGTGGCCAAAAAAGTATTTTTAAAAGAGGGGGATACATGTATAGCTGATTCACTTTGCTGTACACCAGAAACTAACGCAGCGTGGTAAAGCAACTATAGTCCAATAAAAATTAACTTTAAACAAGATATAACATAAATCCCACTTGAAGATAAAAAAGAAGAAAACAGGGAAATTGGATTTCATCACAATAAAATACTTTTGTGCTTCAAAGGACATTATCAAGGGACTTCTCTGGCAGTCCAGTGGTTAGGACTGCATGCTTGCACTTCCAAAGGCACAGGTTTGATCCCTGGTCAGGGAACTAAGATCCCACAGTTTTCACAGCATGGAAAAAGAGAAAATAAAGGACTTTATCAAGAGAGGAAAAATACAAACTCTAGAATGAGGGAAAATATTTGCAAATCACATATTGGTGAATCTAGTATCCAAAATATGGAAAAGACTTTTACAGTGTAATAAACACACATGTACGAAGATAAACGACTCAGTTAGAAAATGGGTATGGGAGTGGAATAGATATTTCTCCAAAGAAGGTAAGCGCATGGTGAACAAGCACAGGAAAAAGTACTCCATGTCGTTAGGCATTAGGGAAATGCAAATCAAAACCCATGATAGCACTTTACATCTGCTAGGATGACTGTTAAAATTGCAGAAAAAGGAAGAGAGCCAGAATTGTCATGAACGTGGAAACATCGGAATCCTCACATACTGCTGATGGGACTATAAAATGATTCTGCCACTGTGGAATGGCTTTGGGGGTTCCTCAAAAAATTAAACATGGAATTAGCGTGTGACTCTGAAACTCTACTTAGATAGATATCCAGAAGAACTGAACAAATTCTTGTGCGTTAATATTTACAGCAGTATAATTCACAGTAGCCAAAGGTGGAAACAACCCCAATGTCCGTCAATGGATGAATGGACAAACTGGTCTACACATGCAATGAGCTATATTATTCAGTGATAAAGGGGAATGAAGTTCTGATACACACTACAAGTTGGATGAAACTGGGCAACATTAGCTAACTGAAGCCAACCAATCACAAAAGAACAAATATTGTATGTTACCTTTATATGCAATATCTAGAACAGATAAATCATACTGATAGAACACAGACTCATGGTTGCCAGGAGCTAGGGGAGAAGGCAACAGAGGATAAATGCTTCATAGGAAAGGGGTTTTATTTTGAGATGATGAAGATGCTTTGGAACTAACTCATGTAAAATGTGTAGAACGCAGTGAATGAAGTAAATGTCACTGAATTGTACACCTTAAATAAAACGGTGAATTTCATNAGACTCATGGTTGCCAGGAGCTAGGGGAGAAGGCAACAGAGGATAAATGCTTCATAGGAAAGGGGTTTTATTTTGAGATGATGAAGATGCTTTGGAACTAACTCATGTAAAATGTGTAGAACGCAGTGAATGAAGTAAATGTCACTGAATTGTACACCTTAAATAAAACGGTGAATTTCATCTCAGTGGGAAAAAAGTATTTGAAGAACTAAAGGATACCAATAAAAGTTCTTTATTCATTAGAGATAAAACTGAGTGTGTCTAACTGTGTGCCTTTGGGCAGGCCCCTTAGTTTCTTTAAGCTCATGTCCTCTGCTGTGTAAAATGGGAACATTTGCCCGCCTCGCTGAACTGCTCTGACAATACCATGACAATTCATCTACTATCAGGTGAAGCAAGAGATATCTCCAATAAGAAATAAAATAACGTCAAGTGTATATTTTATGTCAGTCTGAAGTGTATCCTATGCAGTTCCTTCTTCTCCCAGATAAGCTCTGTGTTACTCTCTCATATATGGTCACTTAATTACACCCTCCTTGACATCCGCCTCTAACTATCCATCCCCAACTCTAAATCTTAGCTCTTTATCATAAGCCCCATTAATAATGGGAGAGATCCTTCACCTGCCCCAGACTTCTCAGTGCCTGGCCAAAACCAGAACATAGAATGATGACAATAGCTGTCATTCATTTTGGGGGTGCTTCCAGTGAGCGGGGTTCTAGGCCAAGCACATTATTCACAGAGTGTTTTATGAAATTCTTGCAACATTTCTTTAATGTAGCTAGGTATCACCAAGCCCATTTTATGGATGAGAAGGATGCAGAAGGTGGGTGGCCTCTCCAAGGTCACACAAGGTGAGTGGTGGAGCTGAAATCTGGTCCAAACCAGAGAGTTCAGTCCTTCAGTTCAGTCCTTCACATCCTGAAGACTTTTAAATGCTTCACTGGACTGAGATTGACTTGTTTCCAGGACTAGATCTTAGCTTTGAGTGACTCTTGGCAGAAAAAGAAGACAGCAGGCTGACACGAAAAGGCACCCAGTGGACAGCTGAGAGGCTTGTACCCTTGACCAAGCTCTGTCGTTTTTCTTCCTGGGCTTTGGCTTTTCCATCTGTTCGATGGGATGGTTGGATTTCTGTAATGCTATGAACGCCTGTGAGACACTCATTATTGAAGGTTGAGAACTTCAAGCTACCCTGGATTTTCTTGAAGAGCCTCATTTTGTTTCAAGAGTTTTCAAAACTTAGAGAGTCATTTCACCATCTGAGAAATGGCCCCACTAACCTGTGGAGTCACCTAATTGTCAGGAAAGAAATATGACAAAATTCCCTCGACTCAAAGTGGTGGGCTCATCACGGTACATCTACCTCTGTGCTCCACCCAGCACTCCTGAGCTGGTGGAGGGGTTCCACTAGCTGTCTAGGACCTCTTCAGTGTGACTTGTCACTCAGCTCATAGCTGAATCCCTCCCTAGGAGCTACCCATGGCCAGGGGAACCTGCCTCCCCAGTATCACACCTCCATCTGAAGGCTGTCTGCTCCGAACAACTAGCCTGTTGTGGGAGGGGGGTGAACTGCAAAGTCAAGCTCCTGCCCCCCAACTCAGCTCATCCTCACAGGACCAGGCAGCACGGAGCCCTTGCCACAGACCGCATACACTACACACGTCATGACACAAGGGCTCCACAATGGTCAGAAACCATAGCCTTATGCACGCACAGACACACATGCAGGCACATTGAATGGGAACTCTTAAAGCCTGTGTCTTTGAGGGTGAACAATGTAAGTATTAAAAAATGAAAGTATCCATTGCTCTGAGAGCTGCTTGAGATTCCTGGAATGTTAGGAAATGTGTTTACAGTTTAGTCCTCAGTTCTGGATACAACCCAGAAATAGGGTCAAGCAGAGAACCTGGTTTGTGATGGGTGTCAACACGTGTCCATCAAACATTTACTGAGCACCTAACCTTCAGTGAATTCTCCAGGCAAGAATACTGGAGTGGGTTACCATTCCCTTCTCCACGGGATCTTACTGACCCAGGGATTGAACTCGGGTCTCCTGCACTGCAGGCAGATTCTTTGCTATCTGAGCTACCAGAGAAACCTTATTTTATATATTATATATAGGTATTAACCTTGGCTAGGCATTGAGCTGGGTGCTGAAGAGTATGAAGGTGAGCAAGACAGAGTCCTGGTCTCCATGGAGATTTGGAAAGACGCACATCAACGCAGGGGCAGACCATTCCCTGGGAGAAGTGCTCCGTGTGCATCAAAAGCAGAAACTCTGCAAGGGCAGAGGCTCTTGTCTTTCCTGCTCACCACTGCGTCCTCGTACCTGGTATGGTCCCAGGCACAGAGCAGGCCCTCATAAACCTGCTAGATGGTGAGCACGAGGGTGGCACTGACTCTACTTAGGGAGTCAGGGAGTTAGAGGAAGTTGGCTAATATAAGAAACCGGGTTCTCACGCATTTAATTATTGGCCTATTCATTCATGCATTCCTGCATTCATGAATCCTTCATTCTTTATCCCTTCAGGTGTTAACTGAACCATTTGCTTTTGTGATGGGAGGGGAGATGAGTAACAGCTAAACAGCCACAAAACTTGGAACATGTTGCAACAGGGCCAGAGTCCAATGGGCCCCAGAGGAAGAAAGGTCAAACAGTAAAGGGAGGGTGTGAGGCTTCCCAGAGCTGGTGGTGCTCAAGTTGGCTTTTTAAGGGAAAAATGGAAATTTTCAGAGTCTCAAAGGGGCTGGTGTGAGGCTGTCAGTGAGAAAGTGGGGCAATTAAAATGGAGCTTCCCAAACGCTGAAACCGCAGTCTTGGTAAAACTGACAACGCACCACAATATGACCTTGTGCATGAATGTGCTTTACAAACAGTGACACACCCTGGAGAGGACCAAAGAGAAGACTAAGCAGAGTATAAGAATGTGCATGTTGTCTAACATGTTGTCTATTCAATCACTGAGTCTTTGCGACCCCACGGACTGGTAGCTCACCAGGCTCCACTGCCCTTGGAATTCTCCAGGCAAGGATACTGGAGCGAGTTACCATTTCTTCCTCCAGGGGATCTTCCCAATCCAGGGATCGAACCTGCGCCTCCTGCATTGGCTGGTGGGTTCTTTACCCCTGAGCCACCAGGGAAGCCCATAATAAAACCGTACATGCTGGTACACTTTGTCTAGACAAGTCTGTGGGAAGGGCTGGTGGTGGTGTTACTGCTTTTGACATTGCAGTCACACGCAGAGCTTGCCATCGGTTAACAAAACCCCGGGGTATTAAACTTGAGAGAGATGGAACCTCAGAGACTTCATAATCGTCTAGCTTTGTGGTTTTCTTATTCCTTTACTCTCTTATGCACTCATTCATGTATGTCCGTGGATCTTTCTTCATAAGAACTCTAACATATAATCGCCACGTGTAAACCAGCCAGTGTGGAGTTAGGACCTCAACCCCTGGCCAGGACCCACTCCAGCTACCTCAAGCCCCCATACAGTCTCCACAGTGATTCGAGACTTCCCAGGAACATCGTCAAAATCTTCAACTGCAATGTTGAAAGTAAGATCCAAAGAGAACAAATGACTTTTCCTTACACTGAGCAGAAAGCCCCAATGTCCTGTTTTAGGGAACAAGACTTTTCCTGAAAACACCCACGAAATCTGACCTCACAACTGGCATGGCAAGAAACCGGTCCTGAGAAATCAGGCAGGGCCCCTCACAGTCAGGATGGGGCCTCCGCTCCAGACCATTGTTCCTCAAACCCCAGCCCAGCTGAGATACTGCTGGTGGAAAGCTCACAGGCATGAAGCATTAAGCCTCTAAACCTGCTGCTATTGGGTAACAATTGTATCATCTTGAGCAATGAATTTGGCTCCCGAGCTTCAGTTTCCTCATCCATGAAATGGGAGCATTTGGGAGGCTTCAGTAAAACAGCATGGGTCAAGCCCAGTGAGTCTTGGATAAATGCTTGTTTCTTCTTCCTCATGGCATCAGAGGTTTGCCAGAGATATTTTCCATCTGACCTTGCAGTTTCAGACTTGTCATGAAAGAATTAGTCACAGGCGTCTCTATGGCCAAAGAGCAGCACTCTCCTTTCTTAAATCATTACCTCCATTAAAAGAGTCAGCCTTTTAAAGTTACCCAATGGTTTGGTGGCTGCTGTCCTTCCGCTGGCCTCTGGATTCCATGAGGGGACTGCTTGTGGGTACTGGAACCTCCTGGAACAACAGGAATAGCAAGAAAGACCAGGAACAAACAGTAGAAAGTCTCCCAACATGCCCTCTGCCCCTTCATGGGGACTGTGTACTGGAAGGAGAAAACTGGGCCCAAGGAACGATCACAGTCTTTTGTCTGTGTATTTTTATATCCATTTATTTATTTTTGGCTCTGCTGGATCTACATTGCTATGTTCGGGCTTTCTCTAGCTGCAGAAGTTGGGCTTCTCATTGCAGTGGCTTCTCTTGTTGTGGAGCACAGGCTTCCATAGTTGCAGCATCAGGCTCCAGAGCACAGGCACAAAAGTTGTGGTGCAGGGGTTAGTTGCTCCACGGCATGCAGGATCTTCCTGGACCCAGGATCGAACCTGTGTCTCCTGCATTGGCAGGAGATTCTTAACCCTTGGACCATCACGGAAGTTCCAAGCTGAGTCCTGAAGGTCAAGGAGCAGCTGGCATGTGAAGAATGTGAGGATGTGACCAGGGTGGATAGACTGTTTTGGGAAAAGAACCAGGGTGGAGGTGGAGGCCCGGGCTCAGAGTGAAGACGGGCCATCAGCATTGCCCTGAGTAGTGCGTGCATGGTGAGACAGGGCTGGAGACAGAGGGGGCGGCCCATTATGGTGAGTCCTGGAAGCTCTGCAGGGAGCTGGATGCTTTCTTTGCAACTTTGGGGAGCTGTTGGCAGGCTTTAGTGAGGGCACGGTAGTATCTGAAGTATATTTCTGAATGAATATCTTGGAGACAGGGGAGCTTGTGCTTACACCAAACCAGGGGCAGGGTGGATGCTGAGGGAATGTCGCTAATATCCCATGAGCATGGAGGTGGGGAGCTGGGTCCTCCTAGGTGCAGTGGGAAAGCACTGGGGTGGGTTTGTTGGATTTGGGGGTTGGGGGGAATGAAGGAGGCATGGGGCAGACCTTAGGTGTCTGACTGGGTATTTGCTGGAATTAGGGGGCCATTCTCTGAGAGGGAGAGAAGACAAGAGCTGGGTCCTAGTGCCACGTCCTCCCAGGCCTCCCAAACTCCTCTTGGTTTGGATGGAAACAGAAATTCAGTTCCCAGAAGGTTAGTTTGACACCTGTTATCGTTGGAAGGCAGAAGAAGTTGCATTTAGTATTGAAGAGACCGTGCTTCAAGTTTTGCTGAGAAACATCAACTCCTAACACATCCAAGTTGACCCCACTATATATGTGCATATGAAAGTCGCTCAGTCATAACTTGACTCTTTGCAACCCCATGGGCTATACAATCCATAGAATTCACCAGGCCAGAATACTGGAGTGGGTAGCCGTTCCCTTCTGCAGGGGATCTTCCCAACCCAGGGATTGAACCCAGGTCTCCTGCATTTCAGGCAAATTTTTTACCAACTGAGCCACCAGGGAAGCCCAGATCTGACCCTCAGAGACAGTCCTGATTAAAGAAGCAGGAGGTGGTCAAGCATNAGAATACTGGAGTGGGTAGCCGTTCCCTTCTGCAGGGGATCTTCCCAACCCAGGGATTGAACCCAGGTCTCCTGCATTTCAGGCAAATTTTTTACCAACTGAGCCACCAGGGAAGCCCAGATCTGACCCTCAGAGACAGTCCTGATTAAAGAAGCAGGAGGTGGTCAAGCATTAAGACCCGGACCTTTTCAGATCGGCCCCCAGGTGGTCTCCGCCACTTCATTCCCTGTGACAGTGGGCTTGCTGTGTCTCCTCCTTGCTGGTTTCTTTGTTGCTAAAATGCAGACACTCCCTCAATCTGCGGGGTGATCATAAGTATTGGACGAGATGGTGAACGCAACGTGTTTAAGATTACAATTGGCTTCTGTGAACTCAGACAGTATTTCTCCTAATAAATCACTCTGGTGGACAGATTTCTCACCCATGTCTTCCCCTCACTGGGGGAAACCCAGAGGGAAAAGAAAATGGTTTTTCAAAGCCAAACAGTCATTTACTAGAAGAGGGAGTTTTCTATCTCAATCACCCTGCCCCTGGTCCCGATCTCCCAACACTCAGCTTCGGGCCCTTTGGGATCTCCTTTTTAGCGGCAGCCCATCCACTGGGACCCAGAGAATTCTCAGGTGGCTTCTGGGATTCTGGCCATGGAGTTTCTTTGTGGATTCAAAGCAAGAGATACAAGCCAAGAGCATACATCACCCGCCTGACCCAGAGACAGCTGAAGCTGCTGCAAAGTTGACTTTTATGGGGGCTCTTCTGCAAACATGGACAGTCAAGGATAGAAAAAAAAAATGTATATATGTTTGCCTCCTTTTTTTACCTCCCCAGTGTTAATGGCCCCTTGGTTGCATACGTGTTCCCCCACGAGCTAACAAACTTCAGGGTTGCATTCAGACACAGCCCATGTATTTAGTGTTTGCTGAACACGCAGTATGAGCACACAGAGAACCTGGGGCTTTCCTGTGTCTGTCCTCTCTGAGGCCTCATGGCCTGTGTCCCGGTGGGGTGCATAGTCGAGGGAGCAGTTTCAGTAACTTGCCCAAACAGGTGGGATGGGCAGGGTGGGAGCCAGGGGCCCCAGCTCTGTCTGCTGTCTGGTGTCCTTTTCACCCCAATAAAATTCCCCTGTCCTGACAGAACTGACTGGTTGTTCAAGCCGTGTTGGCTTTACCCTAACTTGCTGTTCCTTCCCTCCACGCTGCCCATCAGCTGTTGTTTCCTCAACTGACGCTAGACCCATTTAGTGGCCCTGTGGTCAGACTGGTTGTGCACGGGCAGGTGGAAAAGTCCTGATGATTTCAGTCCTCCCAGGATCTTTCAGGTTCTGGGGGTCCTGGTGAGAGTCAAGGAGCCACAGTGGGAGTCAGGCTGGAATTTCCCCCGATCCCCACACTGGGTCCTTCAGGGATGCACCCGTTAGTTTCTCCCAGAGGGGAAGAAGAGTCAGGCTGAATCAGGATATATTATGATGAACCAATGTGTGCTAAGTCACTCCAGTCGTGTCCAGCTCTGTGACCCCGTGGACTGTAACCCACCAGGCTCCTCTGTCCGTGGGATTCTCCAGGCAAGAATACTAGAGTGGCTTGCCATGTCCTCCTGCAGGAGCTCTTCTCCACCCAAGGATTGAACCCATATCTCTTATATCTCCTGCATTGGCAGGTCGGTTCTTTACCACTGAGCCACCAGGGAAGCCCATGATGTACCTTTAGCAGGAGACAAGTCCTGTGGAGACATATAGGTTCAGTGACTTGGAGCTGAGCTGGATTCAGACCCCACTTCTAACACTTTCTAAGTGAGGAAGCCCTGATATCAAGGTTGGCTTAGTGTCTCCAAGTCTCCACCTCCACATTTGAGAATAGGACTCTGACAAAAATTTTCAGGGACTGCAGCAAGGATTAAAAATAATCTATTAATGCAAAACCATATTCACACCCAACTCTTGACCTCAGATGCCGGGCACAGAGCTGGTGGTTAGGTGTGGCTTCCTGAACTAGGCTGCCTGGGGTCAAGCCTGGGCAGTGACCTTGAAACAATTTATTTATCCTAAGTCTCAGTGTCCTAAATTGAAGATAGGCATAGTAACAGCACTTTGCAGGCTATTTTGAAAATTAAATATACATAGACCAGCTCTTAGTCCAAGAATAGAAGCTGAGAATGCCAGTAGAAGGAGGTGCACTAGGGAGTGGCCAGAATTTTAAGACAAGCCCTAGTCACCAGAACCCCAACGTCATGTAGTTCTGACTTAATTCTCACTGCACAGGGTTGCTGTGAGTGAGAGAATTAGTACAGGAGAAAGCACTTTGCTACACTGTAAAATGCTCTGCGAGTACAGAGCTTATGAGCTTGTGATGGTCGTCTTTGTCATGGTTATCTGGGTCCTTCTCCTCTGGCTCTAAGACCATCCTGGCACACGAGAGAAGCCGGGTCAGTATGTATCACATTGATGGGGTTCCCTTTGTATTTGCTGAAATGCGTAAGTGTCTTCCAGGTGGGACTAATTTTCTACGACTCTGAGCCCCCACACTGGATGTGGAGTCCAAGTCCATTACATTTTCCATTACATTTCAGCTGCTGTGCTAATGATAGNGTATGTATCACATTGATGGGGTTCCCTTTGTATTTGCTGAAATGCGTAAGTGTCTTCCAGGTGGGACTAATTTTCTACGACTCTGAGCCCCCACACTGGATGTGGAGTCCAAGTCCATTACATTTTCCATTACATTTCAGCTGCTGTGCTAATGATAGCTCCGGTGGACAGTGCTTTGCCAACTTTCCAGCTTCACCCGTGTTCACTAATATTATCATTTGCCGAGGGGATCCCAAATGTCATCTGCCCTTTCCCAGGAAGGAAAAGAAACGATTGCTGGCAATATCCTTTATCTAACATTTTTAACGGGCAGCTTGCTGTATTTTGAAAAAGATATGGAAATTAAACCATCTCCAGGAAGCATTTCCCACCTCCCTCTCTCTAAATTTCTGCATTTGCACAATGCCCTTCAATTAAACCTGAAATCAAATCAAGTTCCCCTTGAGTGGTCATTTTAATATCTGCAAGTTTCCCAGGAAGGAAGATTAGGGGGAGTGATTGATTCCACTGTCTCTGCAGAAGCACTCTTGAATGTCTACATCGCCCAGTGATGGGCCTGGAAGACAGCCTCAGCCGACGTAGGTTCCTCTCCTGTGCTCTGACCCATGCGTAGTCTTTCTCTCTGAGCATTCTCTCCTGCATAATGGCTGGTGCCTTTTATGTCTGTCCTTGTTCCAAGCCTCTCAGGGGGCAGTCTGTCCTCCACGTCTACTGACACTTCATCCTGGACTCTGAGTAGGGCATCTCTTGTCCTCTTTGCCCAGGATCCCTCCTCAGTCCTCTGATCAGGGAGCCCTGATCGTCTTTGTGGGGGCACCACCTGGCACGCAAGCTCAGTCCATTCAGCCCCCACTGCCCGTTACACAGAAGCCAAGGTCCTAACAGTGGTTTCTCAGTTCTTGAGCCCTCCTCTGCCGGGCCCGCTCCCCCATCACTCATTTGGGGCAACAAGCTAGGGGATCTGTGCTGCCTCTCAAAGCAGTCAAGTCCATATCTGTCCAGGGCCTTGGCTTGGCTCTTGGCACTGCTGTATTCCCTCTGACCCCAGAGACTCAGTCTTTAATAACTTCAGCTTCTGCACAATGTTGTCTCTCTTTGGAGTGGATGGGGCTTCCAAAGAACCTTTTTTAAATTTTTATTTTTTAGCTTGTTTTGCTTTACAAACTATATTTGTCTTGCTATACATTGACATGAATGAGCCACGAGTATATATGAGCTCCTAATCCCAACCTCCCCTTCCCACCTCCCGCCCCACACCATCTCTCTGGATCATCCCCGTGCATCAGTCCCAAGCATCCTGCATCCTGCATTGAACCTAGACCGGCGATTCGTTTCACTTATGATATCATACATGTTACAATGCCACCCTCCCAAATCATCCCACCCTCTCCCTCTCCCACAGAGTCNTTGTCAAGGTCTCTTGGTTAGGGAAGCTTGTGTCGGAGTTCCAGCTTGCACAGAACCACTCTCTCCCACAGCTGCATCCTGGCAGCCAACATCCCAATCAGGCCTCGGAATTCATAGATTTGGCCTAAAACAACCTTTTTAATGTAGCAACTGTTACCCCTTCTCCACGCCCCATACCCCCTTTCTTTGTTCATTTTGCTCCCCAGCGTTTACACTTTTTCATCCAGAACCTGGATACGTTCTTCTCATTTCTAAGTTCATGGAAACCAGGGAGTTCTGTTTTTTGGTTTGTTTGTTTTGGTCCTGATGGATCTTTATGTGCCAGTGTTCCTTAATGAAGGTTCTGGAATTAATATAGTCTGTAAAGGCCTGATGGATGCATCTCTCTGACTCTAGGGGTGGGCAGATAGCCCAAGGCTGCCTGTATCTGCTGGAAGAAGGGATAAGCCCAAGGAGGCAGAAGGCTCAGGCCATGCCAGTGAGACTCAGCCCACTGGCTAGCTGGAAAGAGGCTCTTCTCTTCTCTGGAGCTGCTGAGTGAATAGTATGTGGGCTCCCAGCTGCAGAAGGCCATTTTACTGTTACTCAGGGCAATGTGCCCAAGGAGGAAGCCTGATGAGCAACACAAAACAGAGATGGAGAGAAACCTGCCTCAGGCCTTTGAAGTATCTCTTCCTTCTGTTAGCTCTCCTGGATTCATCCATACCTGAAACTATGCCTCTATTTGTATTTCAACTTGTTTACTTCAGTCAATGAAATCTCTCTTTTGTTTAAGCCAAGTTGAGTTGGGATTAAGCCCCTTGCAACAGAAAGAGCTGTGACTAGTTTCAGTTAAAGTGCTGTCTTTTCCCTCCTGGATGACCAGATGTTTGTTTGCTCTCCTCTCTTGCCCTGCACATTGCATATTTCTCCTTGGTAGCTCTCATCATTGTGTTATCTTGTATTATCAGCCCATCTGCTCTTCACCAGTCCCAGCCTTCCTTGAGGGCAAGGACACATATAAGTCATTTTTAAGCATTCTGTAGCTAAAAGAAAGGCACATTTAGGCCTTCCACACCTAAAACAAAGTCAGGTACATAGCTGATGTCCAATAAATATTTGCTGTGTGAGTAGTTGAATGAGTGAAACCAGTTCATTCCATTCACCTGGGTAAATTTCTTTTGGATAATCTTGTATTTTCAAACATAACCCAAACACCTTTCTTGGTCTCAGCAGACTTCTCCAGTCCTGATGTCTTTCCGAGTGCCTGTGACTTCTCAAAAGACCAATGCTGGACAAGCTGAGATGGCTGCTTTATTCTCTACCAGACACCAGCCCACCTCATTTACAGAAGTGGCATTTCAAACAGATTAAGTTCAGCAAACTGAGCCCCGCAGTGAATTAGAAATTCCTTTTGATTAAAAAAATACCTTTTATTTCAAACACGCAGAGTTGAAGAGTGAGTTTATGTTTTTAATAAGCTGTTCCATATTCTGGATATTATTTTATTTTTCAAAGCATAATGAAAGGAAAACTGGGAGTGGGGGAATAATTTATTAATATTTGTCTACATGACCTGAGTATTCGTGAATTATATTTGGATGGGGGGAGGTTGGTGTGAGCATGGGTATTATTTAATGATTCAGGGGGGTGCTTCAATCTCCTAAATCTTAGATCAGTGAGAAAGTGATAGGGAAGGCTGTCTTGTTTTGAGCAACAAAATGATGGCCAGCTCCTGGTTTGGAAGCCTCCAGTTCTTCCGCTGGCTCCATGGGCAGGTGGCCCAATTTTCAGTCTCTGACATCCTGGTTCCCAGCCTGGTCCAGCAAGGGCACAAGGATATCAACAGCTTCCAGAGGAACTTGGAACCTCCTCTGTCTTTCAGACTCCTGATACAATTTCCTGTAGAGCACTGGCGGAATTATCACAGTGGGCCATATACACTTATCTGTAGAATTAATTGAATAGCATCACTCTTCTCCATGAGTGGCGCAGGGGTCACCTCTGTTTAACTGTTGCCATTGTTGTTTCTATGCTATGTTTGTCCAGAGCTTATCATAGAACCTGATGTGCGTAGTAAGTTTTCCCAAGTGTTTACTCTGCACTGAATGAATGGAAAGGGCAGCTCTGGGACTGGGGCGGGGGTTGCCTGCACCTAGCTTCTGTGTGGACAGTGATAGTTGTCCATGGTCCTTTTTGCTGATGCACAGAGGCCAACGGCTAGGATCAGCTGACTATGAGGCTCCGAATTTCCTTCATTTCCTGACACATACATGGACAGCAGACAATGGGAGTCAAAGTGGGGGTAAGGTTGAGGTAGAGATGGGGTAGATGTATCAAGTTGGTTTATTTTTTGCTGTGCTAAGATTTTTTATTTTTAAATTAATAAAAATAAAATTAATCATTGCAGATATGCAGATGACATCACCTTTATGGCAAAGAAGAACTAAAGAGCCTCTTGATGAAGGTGAAAGAGTAGGGCGTAAAACTCAACATTCAAAAAATGAGGATCTTGGCATCTGGTCCCATCACTTTATGGCAAATAGATGGGAAAACAATGGAAACAGTGACAGACTTTATTTTCTTGGGCTCCAAAGTCACTGCAGATGGTGACTGCAGCCATGAAATTAGAAGATACTTGCTCCTTGGAAGAAAAGCTATGACAAATCTAGACAGTGTATTAAAAAACAGACATTGCTTTGCCTACAGAGGTCCTTATAGTTTAAGCTATGGTTTTTCCAGTCATGTATGGATGTGAGCATTGGATCAAAAAGAAGACTGAGTGCCAAAGAACTGATGCCTTCAAGCTGTGGTGTTGGAGAAGACTCTTGAGTCCCTTGCACAGCTAGGAGGTCAAACCAATCAATCCTAAAGGAAATCAATTCTGAATATTCATTAGAAGGACTGATGCCGAAGCTGAAGCTCTAATACTCTGGCCACCTGATGCCAAGAGCCAACTCCCTGGAAAGGACCCTGATGCTGGGAAAAGTTGAAGGTAGGAGGAGAAGGGGGCGACAGAGGATGAGATGGCTGGATGGCATTACCGACTCAATGGACATGAGTTTGAGCAAATTCTGGGAGACAGTGATGGACAGGGAAGCCTGGCGTGCTGCAGTCCATGGGGTTGCAAAGAGTTGGACACGACTGAGCGACTAAGCAAGTCTAACCAGTATCCCACTGGCTCTCCTCTTAATGTCTGGTACTTCCTTCTTGGAGAGGCTCCTCTAGCAGAGAGATGGAAGACTTCTGATTCCTGTAGCACGGAGACCCAGCCCCAGGGCACTGGAGACACGCCTGCTCATTCTGCTGTAGATTAGAACTAGGAGGGAGCAAGTTTCCAAAGCAGGTAGGTCCAAAAGACAGTAATGGAGCCACACTCAAGAGTTGGCCCATTGAGACGAGACTTTCTCCAGGTCCTCCTCTTACTGAGTCCTTGGTCCTCTGATCCTCACTCCAACTCTATGAGACATCATACACCTCCCATTCCCCTTTTCCACCCAGAGAACCTGAGGCTCAGAGAGACTGTACAATTTCCCTGAGGTCTTAGAGCTACTCAAAGCCAGAACAGAAATTCCAGAATTGATCTTCAAACTTCATCACTTCGTCCTTCATTTAACCTAAGAGATCTGGGAGATGGGAGGGAAACTCTCACATTGCTAATTGGAAAGAGACTGTGAGGATATTACTCAATCTGGAGAATGCACTCTGAGATCCCCAGGTGCTACCCTTGGAACTTGTCCAGCTGCCCCATCCTGGAAGCAAATGAGACTTCAATGGGGAGATAGTCTCTCTTGTTCACTGAATTAACCTAGGTCAACTTATTTCCCACTAAATTCCAAGCTGCCATTCAGAAGCTCTAATTAACACTCAGAAGCAAGGATGTGTCCAGTGGGAATGTTTCAAGAACACACGCATGTAAGCTTGTCCTCCAAACTCATTCCTAATACTAATTAGCCCCACAAGTTCTCCACGGGGCTTGCATGCTCATTTGGAACCTGGTAATGAACTCTGTCTCACCCCAGCCTCAGAGAACAAGGGCACACATCTCTTTGTCTCCATTATTAGGGTCCCACCAGTGTCTAGAGGGGGCTGTAGAATTGTCAGTGGCTCCCCATGGCCTGGCAGGGCAAGTTCAAACCCTTCACAAAGGGGTTCTGCCCAGTGGGTTCCCCCACATTCAACTCTGACATGATGGGTCAGTGCTGGGACCACTGAGGCCCTGCATGCAGTGGCCATTGTCACAGTCCACAGTGTGTCATTGAGCTCCAGCCCTACTACACTAGGCTCAGATGGGAAAGTACATTCTGGAAGCTTCATGCCCAGAGATGGAGGTCTTCACAAGGGTGTGAGGTTGGCAGGTGGGAAACCAGACATCTCCTCCCAGCAACACCCCAGTTTGTCCCCCCTGGAGCTTGTCATTTCTTCTCTGGAGCTCAGTTTCCTTAGCTGTAAAATGGAAAATTAATCCCCACAACAACCTTGTCTCATAGGGTGGTGGTGAGAACCAAATGAGTTAAAAACTATCAAATGCTCAGAAGTGTGCCTGACACAGAGTGAGCATGATATGAAATGCTAGCCCTTGGTGGTGAGATTTCCCCAATTCCGTCCATGTTTTCCCCTCTTATTGCATTTCTGAAAGGGACTGTTACCTACAGCTATCCGCCAGGGCAGGCTGATCAAAGCTTCCAGGTGGCTACCTGCTCAGGATCTCCTGTTCATCTCTCACTTCTTCTCAAATCTGTTCTCATCTTCAGCCATTGTGATGTCTTTAAAAATAAATCTATAGTGTCACTCTCATTACTTGCAATTTTATCCCAGGTTTTTATCTACCAGTAAGACCTACTTAGACTAAGCTATCACTGCCTCTCCTATCTCATTTCTTCTCTCTCTCTCTCTGTCTTTTTTAGCAAAGCAGATTGGGCAATTTTACCTTAAACACATAAATAAACGTTCATTCAGCTATCTTTTGTTAAAGATCAAGATTCTTTTTATTGAGACTGTTTCCAATGATTAAAATTTAGCTTACCTTTCTCATATAAAACCACATGTTTTACATAACCCAAAATTCCCAGGTATAATTTCGCTAAAAAGAAAATGAGAATATAAGCAATTAAAGAGAAATCTGAATTTGAAAACTTCCTAGTGAATTATTTTCTCCAGTCTTTTAAAAAGCTCTCGAGTGCTAGTGTTAAGTTGCTTCAGTTGTGTCCAACTCTTTGAGACACTATGGACTGTAGCCCACAAGGCTCCTCTGTCCATGGGCTTCTCTAGGGAAGGATACTGGAGTGGTTTGGCATGCCCTCCTGTAGAGGATCTTGCCCACTCACAGATCAAACTCTTGTCTCTTATGTCTCCTACATTGGCAGACAGGTTTTTTATCCACTAGTGCCACCTCCAACACCTAATTTGACTTTATTATCATTATTTTTTAACAATTTGCTTTTATCAAGTCTGTAAAAAACATTCATTTTAGCTTTATAGAAACAAGCTTGTTTTTCTAACATTTTTCATTGGCTAATATCATGTAAAGTAAATTGCATAATTAGTAAGTGTGTGCTAAGTCGCTTCAGTCGTGTCCAACTCTTTACAACCCTATGGATTGTAGCCCACCAGGCTCCTCTGTCCATGGGTTTTCCAGGAAAGAATACTGGAGTGGGTTGCTATGCCCTCCTCTAGGGGATCTTCCCAACCCAGGAATCGAAACTGCATCTCCTGTGGCTCCTGAATTACAGGCAGATTCTTTACAGCTGAGCCACCAGGAGAAGCCCTTAACCAGAATAATGGACAAAACTGGCACATTAGTATGAGAGCAAAGACAACTAAGTCTTTGTAAGTATATTATCCAACTGATGTGAGCCACTGGTGAGCTTAGCTTTCAGGGATACCTCCCGCCTCATTTCTAACTACACTCTGCTTGGTTCCTGCTCCTGCAGTGACCTGTGAGTTCATGAGCTTGCTGCTGCCTCAGGGCCTTTGCATCTGCCTCCCCTTCCTCCTGGAAGCTTCACGTCTCATTTGAAAGCTTACTTCACTAAAAAGGCCAATAGAGATGTGTTCGCAAGAGGGAACAGGGTGATAAGAGATTCAAAATGCTGATTTAAAATAATAGTTTTATGTATTTTATGGCTGATTCATGTTGATATATGGCAGAAACCAATAAAATATTGTAAATCAATTATCCTTCAATTAAGAACAAATCCATTTTAAAATAAGGTAAAATAACTGTTGATGAGCAGAAGTACTTTAATCCAGGGACAGGCAGCTGTAGGTGAGAGGAAAGCACTGAAATTGGGATGGTCAAGCTTCTTAGGGGCTGTCATGCGGGAAAAGGAACAGATTGGTTTGTGAAACTTTGTGAGGCTACCTAGGAAACCAGGCTGAAGGACAGGAAACCACAGGAAACACACTTTTCAGTTTAGCCTCGGGGGAGACCATTTCCCATAAGAGCTGTCTGAACAGAGCTGGGTGAGCAGCCTCAGGGACCTTGGAAAACTTCCAAACGGAAACCTCTGGGTTTCCTGACTTTGTTCCTGGGTGTTGTGTTTCTGGGTATTGAACTGTGGTGTTGGAGAAGACTATTGAAAGTCTCTTGGACTGCAAGGAGATCAAACCAGTCAATCCTAAAGGAAACCAATCCTGAATATTCATTGGAAGGACTGATGTTGGAGCTGAAGCTCCAATACTTCGGCCACCTAAATCAACTCATTAAAAAAGACCCCAGTGTTGGGAAAGATTGAAGGGAGGAGAAGGGGATGGCAGAGGATGAGATAGCTGGATGGCATCACTGACTCAATGGACGTGAGTTTGAGTAAGCTCCAGGAGATGGTGAAGGACAGGGCGTGCTGCAGTCCATGGGATCACAAAGAGTCAGACATGACCGAGCAACTGAACAACAGCATTGTGTGCCTAGAAGTCACTTCTGAGAACATAAAAGACCCTGAAGAGGGTATAGCGGTGGGCTGGGGCCAGCTGGCCAGTCCAGGAGTCCTCATGTCCTCTTCCTTTGCTGCTGCTACAACATGAGAAGTGTGTGGATGCAGCTCCAGTGTTCTCTAGGATGCAGGGTCTTTCTGCCCTCGTTACACGGATGTAGGAATATGTGGCTTCAGAGTTTTCCAGGACATGCTATGAAGCAGAAACTGTGACGCAGGAACTGCCCCTCCTCTGCCCTGGGCTCCCACCCCACCTTGCACATAGGGGAATCACCAAGAAATAGATGATATTTGCTCCATGAGTCTTGAGGCAGTGTTTGGCCCAGAATAACATCAAAGCCAGGCTTCACCATTGTTTTTATTATATTTTTTCCCCACTTCTTTGAGGCTAGAGAAGCCAGAGTTGACTGAGTCTTTTGGGTAGATTAATCACCATGGGTTATTAGACATATTCTAGGAGGTGGGAGAGCAGAAGAGTGTGTGTGTTTTTCATGAACAATCTACAGCTGTTTTTTAAAATATCCATTTATTTATTTGTCTGTGCTGGGGTCTTAGCTGCAGCATGCAGGATCTTTAGTTTCAGGATGTAGGATCTAGTATATGTGGTTTTATATGAGAAAGGTTAGTCTAAGTAGGTCTTCTTGGTAGATAAGGACCTGGGATCTAGTTCTCTGAGCAGGCATCAAACCCTGGGTCCCTTACATTGAGAGCACAGAGTCTTAGCCCCTGGACCACAAGGGAAGTCCCCAGCTTATAATTATTGAATGACTGGGTGAACCATCTTCTGCAAGGCAGTCAAGGGAACTCGTTCCTTGTTGGCAAGGCCATCTCTTCTCCATGACAGTGGCCCATCCAGGGCAGGAAGTGGATCCTTGCACCCTGACTGCCCAGGGAAGGGCTGGCGCAGAACAGAGGCTGAGCCCACACAGGCTGAGGGCTCCCCGTCCTGCTGACCCTGCCCTCACCTTGACTTTGACCTGGCTGGAAAGGCAAGCAGACCCTGGCAATAACCAGGGATTTTTTTCCTGGGAGAAAGCTCTCAGCTGCAGGCCACTGTCAGGGTGGAGGGAGAATGACTCAGCGTTGTTGAAGATGCTCAACCACCAGGAGGATTTTGTAAAGTTGCTGAGTTTTTTTTGGGATCAAAACATCAGATGGTGGTTCGTGGTGACAGGAGCACCTGGAGAGGGTGCTCCACACCCGACACCCCATCAGGAGCCTCTCACACACCCGTCTGTTCCCGAGCCTGGGGACCTGCGTGTCTCCATGTCTGGATGCAGGGCCAGCCTTGGCCGCTCTCCAGTGAGGCTGCTCTGACACCTGTTGTGTTTTCCCAGCAGTGGGGATTGACAGTTTTGTTCTCTGATGAGCCGCATAGGCACCATGTGGAAGGTCAGAGCGTCCTGAGGCTTGGGTAACTTTTCATCACCTTCTCCCACACCCACTGGGCATGGTGCTGTGGGACACACAAATGCCTTCAGTTCAGTTCCGTTCAGTTCAGTCGCTCAGTCATGTCCTACTCTGTGACCCCATGAACCGCAACAGGTCCCTGTCCATCACCAACTTCTGGAGTTCACTCAAACTCATGTCTATTGAGTCGGCAATGCCATCCAGCCATCTCATCCTCTGTCGTCCCCTTCTTCTCCTGCCCCCAACCCCTCCAAGCATCAGGATCTTTTCCAGTGAGTCAACTCTTCGCATGAGGTGGCCAGAGTATTGGAGTTTCAGCTTCAGCATCAGTCCTTCCAATGAACACCCAGGACTGATCTCCTTTAGGATGGACTGGTTGGATCTCCTTGCAGTCCAAGGGACTCTCAAGAGTCTTCTCCAACACCACAGTTCAAAAGCATCAATTCTTAGGCGCTCAGCTTTCTTTGTAGTCCAACTCTCACATCCATACATGACTATTGGAAAAACCATAGTCTTGACTAGATGGACCTTTGTTGGCAAAGTAATGTCTCTGCTTTTTAATATGCTATCTAGGAGAAGGCAATGGCACTGCACTCCAGTTCTCTTGCCTGGAAAATCCCATGGATGGAGGAGCCTGGTGGGCTACAGTCCATGGCGTCGCTGGGAGTTGGACATGACTGAGTGACTTCACTTTCACACCTTGGAGAAGGAAATGGCAACCCACTCCAGTGTTCTTGCCTAGAGAATCCCAGGGACAGGGAAGCCTGGTTGGCTGCTGTCTATAGGGTCGCACAGAGTCAAACACGACTGAAGCGATTTAGCAGCAGCAGCAGCAGGTTGCACCTTAGAGACCTCCAAACTTGGGTTCAGTCCTAGCATGGCTTTCTTCCTTTCTTTCTTTTCTTAAAAATGTATCTTTTATTAATTTCTTTGTTTTTAAGTTTTTGGCAGCACAGTGAGACACATGGGATCTTCGTTCCCTGACCAGGGATTGAACCCTCGCTCCCTGTTTTGACAGTATGGAGTCTTAGCCACTGGACCACCAGAGAAGTCCCTTGGCTTTCTTTATAAATCAATCAATCTCTCTAAACCTTATTCTTCCTCTGGAAAAAAAAAAAGAAAAGAAAAGGAAAAAAGGTGTTAATATCCTCATGGGGCTGCGGTGAAGACCAGATGGAGAAAAATGTCAGAAGTCCAGGTCTAGATGAAAAGAAAGCTCAGACAACACCATTCCTTTTTCTCATCTCCAAGGACTTGGAAATGTATCCCTCATTGACCAGCTGCTCTTATGTTTCTCTCCTTGACACAAGCTGCTTTGGGGCCTGTATGCTCTTTTGTTTCTTCTTGCTGGGTCTAGAAGTCCCATCCCCTTTATGAAGCCTTCCTACCTTCCCAGCTCAGGCAGGGTCATGACTCCCTTTGTGGCCCAGGACCTGGCATTTTCTGTATTACTAATATTTTTGGCGTTTAGGCATTTTTAACTGCAATGCAATGCAATGGTACTAAAAAAAGAATATTCAGCACATTAAATAGATATCTGCATACTCATGCATGCTCGCAAGTACAATTCAATTTTTAAAGTCCTTCTTACCCAAATAGTTCTTATGACTGGCAAATATCTGCCACCCCTGAGCATGAGACCACTCACAACTTTGCTGCTATGGGGAGGCTCCCATACTTTCTGTCTATAGGAATCCCAGGCATAAGGCCCCTGTGACATCATGGGCCATTTTTTGTAACTTAGTAGAACATGCTACTATTATGTGCCAGTCATTAAAACAAACCTCTTGTCTGTTTTTTTCCTTGAGATGTGATTTATAATAGTGAAAGAAGTTTTTTCCTTCCATCTCAGTATTTGGATGAAACCCTAGCATTGAGGATGGTCAGGACCTTGACATTATATACAGAAATGCAAACTCCATCAGTGGAAGGTGGGAGGACCTGCCCAGTGATCCAGCGATTAACAGTAGAGGGTCAGTGGCAGGAGGGGTTTTGAGGATGGGAGATAAGAGTTGGGCTCCAAGGGAGCCTGTAGGGACCATGCAAGATCTTGGGAGAGGCAGCTTACCCTCTGGACAGATGCTTGAGAAGTTCTAGCTGCTGAAGCAGGGAGCTCCAGAGGATCCAACTGATGGCCCAAGGTGTTGGGGTAAACATGAGACAGACACAACCCTTCTCCTAGAGAAGTAAAAGGGTGGAAGACTGGAAGAAGAGGAGGGGAGGCCTTGGGTGCCCTGCAGGTGGCAAGGATGGATGGCTTCCCTGGGGGAAGTTAGATGGACTTGAAGGGCCCACTCAAGACACCCCCCTGGTAGGCATATGGAACCCAGAAGAAAGTGGCTGCGGGCATCTGTCCAGGAGATGAACAGCTTGACTGGGTGTGGGAGTGTCCACTTGAGTCTCTACAGAACCAGTCCCAGAGCCAATATTTTAATCCCCAGGGGGCAGAGAAACACGCACAGCATCAGCTAAGTACAAAGACTCCTGCCTCCCTGTCTGTCTTCTTTCCTCTTGACTGCTGACCCTGAAGGGCCAGAAGCAGCAGAGAGAATGCAGAGGGGCTGCCTAGCCTGCAGAGTCCAAAAACTCACTGGGTCCATTTTCTTACTACATGTTCCCAAGTCAGGGCGTGGCCTTGACTGATCAGATTGGTGTGACATGGAAGTTTAAACGTTACTCTGGAACCATAATTATTCCTGAAAGTGACTTTAAAGCTCACAGTTCTATCTGAGGTACCATTTGGGCATGGGGAAGGGAGAGATGATAGACCGTCTGAGGCAGGCTCTTTTGTAATTGTACCCTACCAAATTTAGCCGTTGAATAGAGTAATTACCAAAAAAGAGTGATGCTCATAAAAGCATCCTCCCAGAGTTCGTCTGTTGTTTGCTTCCAGTTTTAGACATGGAGATATTCAGTCTTCTAGTATATTTCTATTATAGCGTGCATCATTTTGCAAAAGGTGTGTTTTTCACTGCTTCCTGAACCATAGTTCACAGGGGCTCACTGTACTGCATTCAACAATGGGATTTGGAGATGGATGAGGCATTGTCTGACCCAGTGAGCTCTGGCCAGCTTGAGAGACCTGCAATCCAATGATGATGGGAGTCCCTGGACACCTACAAGGGCAGAGTGCTTTTGAATACTCCAAGACAGGTCCTGAGCCAGGCTTTGGGTAAGCAGGGAAAGCTTCCTGGAAGAATAGGTTTCTTTCTTTTTTAAGCTTTAAAATTTACTTTTCAAAAATATGTAAATTTGAAACAAGACATTCAAATCTCCTTCTATGAACATCATTTAACAAAAATAGTGAATGGTTAAGAGTAACTTCTATGAGTATAATAAAGACTTTAATTTAGTTCTCCCCTGGTTTTCCCTATTCATCCTTGTTTTTTAAATACATTTATAAATTTATACATTTATAAGTATATATTGCATTACACACAATATATGGTTTTATACATGCATTTTTTTCATTTATTGCCTTTCCATTTCCCTTCCCAGCAATCACATTATTTCCCTTTATTTTTAAATTATATATACATATATGGGCTTCCCTGGTAGCTCAACTGGTAAATAATCTGCCTGCAATGCAGGAGACCCCAGTTCAATTCCTGGGTTGGGAAGATCCCCTGGAAAAGGGATAAATTACCCACTTCAGTGTTCTTGAACTTCCCTGGTGGCTCAGATGGTAAAGAATTTGCCTGACATGTGGGAGACCTGGGTTCAGCTCCTGGGTTGGGAAGGTCCCCTGGAGAATGTAGAAGTAGGCATGTCAAGCTCCTCCAATATTCTACTCCTTTGTCCCCATGGACAGAGGAGCCTGGTGGGCTATAGTCCATGGGGTCGCAAAGAGTCGGACATGATTGAGCGACTAAGCGAATATACATATATATTCTTTTTCAGATTCGATCTGAAAGAGTAGATTTCTAAGCTGATTCCTCTTCAGCTAGTGGAAATTATCAGAGAAGAGAGCAGAGCACAAGAATAGACTGGAGGTGCAAAGGCCAGGAAGGTTTGGGAGAAGTGTATCATGTGGCTGGAAGGGGGCGTGTACCGGGAAAGAAGTGAAAAGAAGCAGGAATAATGAGTTACGGGCAGACAGCTGGTCTTCTCTTAGGTTTTGCTCAGGGCTTCTTCCTCGGGCAGGTAGGTGAGTCCCTTCCACTACAGACAGATATGTAGAGGTGTATGACATGATCAGATCATGTTGCTGAAAAAACTCTTGTAACAGCTTGGAGAATGAAGGGTGTGGGCTAGTGGGAGAACAGTGAATCTCATTCTAGAGAGTGGGAAATAAGATGGGCTGCAGCTGCCTTAATCCAGAAGAGAAAATGGGCCTGAACCAAGGAGATGGTTGTGGGCATTAAACAGGTGAGGCTCAGGGGCCGACATTACTTGTCCCATTTGCAGAGAGGAAAAGTGGTCTTCAGAAAGCATAAGAAACCTTGGTCCCCAAATTAAATTAGATCATCGCATTCTTATCCCTGTGGTCTCTAGAGAGGAAGAGGTGGAGGAAAGGGAGCAAAGCGGCAGAAAAGAATAGACCTGAAGGGAGAATGAAATATAGTGTCATCAAGATAAGCATGGATTCACCAGTGAATTATCACACTGGCTGAGAACCTTTTCTGTGTGTACTAATGAAATGGGGGAGACCCAGGCATGTAAAATGGAACCTGCCTTTGGTTGTTCTTATTGGTGACTCAGCCTCTCCAGTTCCCTAAGGTGTGACTAGTCATTTCATGTTGTCAGATTTCCACCCTGATAAAGAGCAGGATATTGTCTGTGCAGTTTTCATGTAAATGTGTTTTCCTGATCACATAGATCATCCCTCTGCTCCATGGCCTTCAAATGATCCTGAACTGTAAAATCTTAATGATATTCTCCTGACCCCAGAAATGTGTTTTTCACCCCTCATAGAGTTAGATACTTGGAGATGAGCTTCAGGAGCATCAAGCTGGATGTCAAGAGGGGAAATCCACTGTTCATTTTGTTAGTCGTTACTTTTTAATCTCAGTATACGCACATTTCTAATTGGCATCATAAAATGTCTCTGGAGAGAGAGACACTCAAAACATTTAATAGCTATAATGGCTCTGGATAAAAATAATGAGATGAAAAAAACCCTTTAATTTAAAAACTATGCTTTTCCTTAAATGGTAAAATCCATTAGAAATAAGTGGAAAGGGGTTCACATTCAATGCATGTCTTTTATAGGCCAGTTGTGTTGCATATATCACTCTCAAAATAATTCACAAAACAGGATGCTAAGTTAGGTAATATTGATCTCATTTTAAAGAGGGAGAAATGGAAGCTTAAGAGATTTTAGTGACATGCCTAGGATCAAGCTGTTATGACTCTGGAGTAAACACTCTTTCTGTGACATTGGACTCTGATTCCAGACCAAGGTCAATGCCACCGGCAGGTGGTTGGTTTATGAGGTTAGCTGCAGTGGAGAAATTCAGGTTGGATGCTCAGGAAGAACCTCCTGATTATTAAATGGTGGAATATATGAATAAAATTACAGATGGCTTTTACTTATTATTTTGATTATGATTATAGGGGTTTGCCAGAGCAATTTCCTTGAGAAATAGTTTGCACCATTGTGCCCATTGTGGTACCAGTACAGTTCTATAACTATACTAATTACTAATCATCTGTGTGTTTAGTCACTCAGTCATGCCTGTCTCTTGGTGACCCCATGGACTGTAACCCACAGGGCTCCTCTGTCCATGGGATTCTCCAGGCAAGAATACTGGAGTGGGTTGCTATTTCCTCCTCCAGGGGATCTTCCCAACCCAGGGATAGAACCCAGGTCTCCCACATTGTAGGAGGATTCTTTGCCATCTGAGCCACTAGGGAAGCCCAAACATCTTCTGGGCATCTTCTGAGCATTAGCACAGTAGATGTTTTCAAAGATGACCTCTTTCTATTCATACAAACTTTTTGGAGTAAGTATTATAATTTCCATTTACAGAAGAGGAGCCTGAATATCAGAGTTACCAGGAGACTTGCTCAAGTTCACGCTGATTAAATATAACTCTGTCTTCCCTGAGGATGTGTGTTCTTTGCAATGTCAGGAGGGCCTGAATATGCACTTTTCTCCCTTGACGACAGAAGGATGAATGGTATGAATTCATCACCTTTCCAATCAACAAGATGGCAGCTCTTCAATGATGATTTCCATATAATAAAACAACCTATGAGGATTAGCTGTTGACCTATTTTACCAGGGAAGAAACTGGGTGAGATAGTCAAGCAATCCCTGCAGCTTTTGCAGGAATCTCTTGCAGGGATGTGTCCTTTTCTTTTGCAGATTTGAAGAACCTCCACATCCCTTGGTGCTGACCCAAGATAAGTGCTCAACAGAAGCCTCCCTCCCTACCTCTTGGAGTCTTCAGTCTCATTACATCCCAGTTAACTTGACCCTCTCCTCAGTTCCCATGGCCACTGCCTTGATTCAGCCTCATATCTCCTCTCCTTGAATTCCAGCCTTCAGAATTTCTCCACTGAAATTGGTCCTCCACTTTCCTGCCAAACTAATCTTTTCATTAAAAAAAATAATTTATTTTTAGTTTCTTTTTTAATAAATGCACATTCATTCTAGAAAAGCTTGAAAAAAACACAAACATACAAAATCATCACAGACAAAAACCAAAATTAGATTTTGGACTATTTCCTTCCAGTTGTTCTGATGTGAACATCTTTACAATAGCTGGAATTAAATATTGGTTGTTACTAGGGTGGGCGGGATACTGGAGTCCAAAGAGATTCAACATCAAAGGAAAGAACCAAATGGGAGAGACCAAGCTGTCCTTCCCGCCTCCCTACACAGAGGGAATCAGGACTTAAAACAGTAAAGTTAAATATAGATATTTTTCTGCATATCCAGCCAAAGAGTCCCTAAGACCAGGTGCAGAACCTTCCGATAAAAACACTATTATTTTTTCATAATATTTTCTTAAATTCATCCATGCAGGAAAATAATTTTTCCCACTAATGGAAGGTTTGGCTATGTGATTTGCTTTGACCAATAAAATAAAAGTGGAAGTAATATGCACCGAAGCTATTGAATGTTTTAAGGTGTTCCCTGATCTCTCTTTTCTCTGTTTTGAATCAGGTCTGTCCTGGGGAGGGGCTGCTCCTTAGTCTTGGCGTGAATAGGTGTAGAACAGAGATGTGCCTTACTTGTAGCTTGAGGTGAAGATGATTGTGAACAAGAAATGAACCTTTGTTGTTGTAATCCACCAAGATTTTTTTGGAGTGGGGTCATTTGTTACTGCACCATAAGCGTAAGCTGACTGATACACTTCTGTTATGTCATGCAAAATAGACACATAAATCCAGGACAAATTTAAAGCTGAAGATTGGGAAAGTCATAATAAAACATTTGAGTTATATTCCAGGACATGTGGCAGATGCGAGTGTAAGACACGCTGGGAAAGAGCACATTCTTGTTAAAGTGGAAACTGGTCTAAGGGAGGAACCAAGAAGATGAGACACACTATTGACAGCGTGAGCCGTGGGTTATCCAGTGCTCCCAGTGCACCAGTAGCTCTGCTACGTGAGGTCCCCTCAAGTTCCAGAAGGCAGATGCCCTTTATTAGCAGGATTTTAAAGATCAAGATTTTGAGGGTAGGGACATTGGAAACTAACACACTCACAAAGCTCATGCATAGCAGAACTATAATTCATGCACAGGTCTCTCTCACGTCAGCATCTCACTCGTAAGAGTGGATTCCTGACGAGGTTACCTGCAGGGCTGCTGATCAAAAGGTAGCTCCTGACTTTGCTCAGTGTCATGTTACTTGGATGGGAGGGGAGTTTGGGGAAGAATGGATATGTATACATATGGCCGAGTCCCTTTGCTGTTCACTTGAAACTATCACTGCATTGTTCATCAGCTACACTCCAGTACAGAATAAAAAGTTAAAACACAAACAAACAAACAATATAAGGCATCTCTTGACCTGGGCAACCGAAGGGGGTGATATGGAAAGATTCATTATAGCAACTAGCAGACTCTGAAAGTGCCACTCTTTTTTTTTCATTTTGAGGGAAATCATTCAAGGAAATGTTTGATGGGTTTGTCACAGTTCCAAAGTATAGATTTGAAATTAGAGGCAGTATAAGGATTAAAATTATATCTGCTGGCATCCTCAAGATTTTTTTTTTCTGGTTGAAAAAGTAAAACAAATCCTATTAATTATAATTAGTTGGAAAGTGAAAGTGAAGTCGCTCAGTGGTGTCCAACTGTTTGTGACCCCATGGACTGTAGCCTACCAGGCTGCTCCATCCATGGGATCTTCCAGGCAAGAGTACTGGAGTAGGTTGCCATTTCCTTCTCCAGAGGATCTTCCCAACCCAGGGATGAAACCCAGGTCTCCCGCACTGTAGGCAGACACTTTGCCATCTGAGCCACCAGGGAAGTCTAAAATTAGTTGAAGGGCAAGTGGAAAGAATCCAGTTGGAACCAGCTTATGCAGGAGGGAGAATTCCTGGGAAGAGACTGGGGCTGCGCCCAGCACTAGGAGGTGGGAGTATGGCGGGCCTTTAGGGGCATGAGGGGCAGAGACTGAGACACAGCAGGACTCTTTCTAGCCTGCTCTTGGCTCTGTTTCTCTTCAGAAAACAGTTCTTTCTTCTCTGTTCTGGCCTTGTCCATGTGTGCATGCTCAACTGCTCAGTTGTGTCTGACTCTTTGCGACCCCATAGTCTGCAGTCCCCCAGCCTGTTCCATCCATGGGATTATGCTGGCAAGAATACTGGCGTGGGTTGCCATTTCCTTCTCCAGGGGATCTTCCTGACTGAGGGATTGAACCCGCGTCTCCTGCTCCTACATTGGCAAGTGGATTCTTTGCTCCTGGGCCACCTGGGAAGCTCAACAAATTTCAATAAAGACTTTAAAAATGGTCCATATATATATATATACATATATTTTTTTTTAAAAAAAAAGCTTTAAAAAATGCAGTGCATGTACGCATACAAAGTAAACTTAACATGCCACCACCCTGGTTAATTCTTTGCTGACTCTTGACTCTTGAGTAAGACCCAGACTCTTTGACACAGCAAATGTGGCCTTGGGCTAGCTGGCCCTTGTCCTTTTGACATGTTTCCACCTGAAATTGTCAGCAGATTCATCTGACTGAAGTTTGTTCAGATTCATTTATTTACCTACTCATCCATTACACATTTACTAAGGTAGGCACTGGAAATACAGAAATGAGTAAGACTTCTTTTTTCTGCTTGGGAAATTCACAGCCTGCCAGCAGAAGGAAATGAGTAAACATCCAGAGGGCAGGGAATGCTGTGATAAAGGGAAACCCCTCTCAGGTACCTGAAGGTGTGCAAACCTTAAGGACCTTGCAGAGTTGAGAAGTCAGTAGTGGGACGGCCTGTTGTAACTCGATTTGGCTCAGAGAGCAAAGGGCTGGTAAATTTCATCCTCTTCCTTTTCCAGGAAATGGGCACCTAGATCTTTATGCCAAGTCTGCCGCGCCCTCTCCTCCTCTTTGCTGTCCATTTATTTTAGCTTCCCCCAGGGCCCAGGAGAGGAAGGGTGGAAAAAAAGGAGTCTATGTCTTTACTGCATGGGCACCCTGACCCTTGCCCTCCAGCTGGTGCTGCCAGGGGACAGGTGGGTACCCCTGCATCACTTCCTCCAGCCCCTTCTGTTCCATTCCTGACATCCACCGACATCGTGAGACTGAATGAATCAAGCATGCCTGCCACACGTCTGGGCCATTACGCCCTTGTCAAATTGACATGTCACTTTTCCAGTTGTTGAGTTGCCTTCTGTGTGTGTAATTGCAAAAAAAAAAAAAAAGGGACCTTTTTCCTTTTGGGTCCATTGCTTCTTTAATAATGGAGCCACAGAAAGGAAATTCATCTGGTGAAATTAACTATGAAGAGAATTCAGTGCCTCTGCCCCAGTGCTGGCACCAGGTCATTCTGACAGTAGCAGACCAAAGAGGCTCCTGCTCCTCAGATGAGCAGGGGTCTGGGGGATCAGGTCAGGAGTGAGGGAGGTCTGTGGACTTTGGGATGGGTGTGTGTGTGTGTGTGTGTGTGTGTGCGTGCGTGCACATGGGTATTTGTGCATTCACAAATACCTGTCTTTGGATGTGTGCTCTTATGTCCTTGCGTGTGTGTACAGATAGGTTTACATACAGACCTGTGGGCCACAGGATGTGTTTGAGTGAAGGTGATGGTCCAACACAGGTTTCAGGAAGGCAAGGACTCATTCACACATAGATTTATTTACCAACTGCCAAGTATATTGCATTCTGACTCTTGTGCCAGCGTCTGAACTAGCACTGGGGAATTNAAATTCATCTGGTGAAATTAACTATGAAGAGAATTCAGTGCCTCTGCCCCAGTGCTGGCACCAGGTCATTCTGACAGTAGCAGACCAAAGAGGCTCCTGCTCCTCAGATGAGCAGGGGTCTGGGGGATCAGGTCAGGAGTGAGGGAGGTCTGTGGACTTTGGGATGGGTGTGTGTGTGTGTGTGTGTGTGTGTGCGTGCGTGCACATGGGTATTTGTGCATTCACAAATACCTGTCTTTGGATGTGTGCTCTTATGTCCTTGCGTGTGTGTACAGATAGGTTTACATACAGACCTGTGGGCCACAGGATGTGTTTGAGTGAAGGTGATGGTCCAACACAGGTTTCAGGAAGGCAAGGACTCATTCACACATAGATTTATTTACCAACTGCCAAGTATATTGCATTCTGACTCTTGTGCCAGCGTCTGAACTAGCACTGGGGAATTTAAAAAGGAGTAAGTTCAAGTTTCTACCCTCAAGGCAATACATGCAGAGAAGAGCAGGATTTCTCAACACCCACACAATCATTTGGGGCCAGTTAGTTCTCTGTTGGGGGACAGGGCTGTCTTGAACACTCAGGTGTTCAACAGTATCTCTGACTTCCAGCCTTCCCTCCCAGTTGTGACTATCAATTGCCCCCCAGGCAATGCCCGGTGTCAGCTGTTGGGGGCGCGATTGCTCCCAGCTGAGAAACACAGCTGCAGGTAACGACAAGCAGATAATTTTGCCAGGCGTACAGGGAGTACTTTATTTTTTTTTTAATTTTTATTAATTTTTATTGGAGTACAGTTGCTTTACATTGCTATGTTAATTTCTAGGGTACAGCAAAAGTGAATCAGCTCTATGTATATATGTTCAATTCAGTTCAGTTCAGTCGCTCAGTTGTGTCCGACTCTTTGCGACCCCATGAATCGCAGCACGCCAGGCCTCCCTGTCCATCACCATCTCCCAGAGTTAACTCAGACTCACGTCCATCGAGTCGCTGATGCCATCCAGCCATCTCATTCTCTGTCATCCCCTTCCCCTCCTGCTCCTAATCCTTCCCAGCATCAGAGTCTTTTCTACTGAGTCAACTCTTCACATGAGGTGGCCAAAGTACTGGAGTTTCAGCTTCAGCATCATTCCTTCCAAAGAATACTCAGGACTGATCTCCTTCAGAATGGACTGGTTGGATTTCCTTGCAGTCCAGGGGACTCTTAAGAGTCTTTTCCAATACTGCAGTTCAAAAGCATCAATTCTTTGGTGCTCAGCTTTCTTTACAGTTCAACTCTCACATCCATACATGACCACTGGAAACATCCAACTCTTTGTGATCCCCTGGACTGCAGCACTGGGCCTCCCTATCCATCACCAACTCCCACAGTTTACTCAAACTCATGTCCATTGAGTCGGTGATGCCATCCAACCATCTCATCCTCTGCCGTCCCCTTCTCTTCCCACCTTCAATCTTCCCAGCCTCATGATCTTTTCAAATGAACCAGTTCTTCCCATTAGGTGGCCAAAGTATTAGAGTTTCAGCCTCAGCATCAGTTCTTCCAATGAATATTCAGGACTGATTTCCTTTAGTATGGACTGGTTGGATCTCCTTGCAGTCCAAGGGACTCTTAAGATATACGTAACCCCTCTTTTTTGGATTTCCTTCCTGTTTACATCACCACAGAGCACTGAGTAGATTTCCCTGTTCTATAGAGTTGCTTCTCGTTAGTTCTCTGTTTTATGCATAGCAGTGTATCCCTGATCTCCCAATTCAGGAAGTACTTTAAACGAGACTTGGACGAATGCTCTGGGAGCAGAGAGGGAAGGACGAGGCCCTCTGTCCTTATCAGTGAAAGGGGATAAGAAAGAGCAAGGACATTTGAAAAGGGAGGTCTTATTATCCCAGGCGAGTTGAGCACTCAGTATACGACTCTTCTGTAAGGCAGGGCTGGATGGCTCAGGGTGTGGAGGGCCTGGGGACAAATCAGCTTGCAGCCAGTCCACTAGATGGTGCAGAGTTGGGAGACTCCAAGACCCTGTGCCTCTGTCCAGGGTGGAGCCGAGGGTGGGGTTGGGAGTGCACGGGGCCAGCCTCTGGACTGTGGCTTCAGACAGCAGATGGCACCTACTTACCATGGACAAGTGGCTCATGGCACTTTGGTCGTTAAATGGAAGACATGAGCACATGCCAGTTCTCCCAGCCTGGGTCTGGTGGAGACGGTCCATTTCCGCTCCAGCGGGGAGATAAATTTGCCCAGTCACTGGGGCTGGCCAGTGGCAATCGCTGCCCTCAACGTATTCGTTCTCTTCCTTCTCTGCAATACATGCAGAGAAGAGCAGGATTTCTGAACACCCACACAATCATTTGGGGCCAGTAAGTTCTCTGTTGGGGGACAGGGAAATAGAAGCTTCTATTTCAGGTTCTTTGTCTGTTTCACATCCTGTTTCCAACGTGAAAGCTTAGGGCAAGCCCTTCCCTTTGCTTTGCCAATTCTTGTTTTCCAGATGCTCTGGTGATGATGTCACATTATTGGAGTTTTGCTCTCAGGCCTGTGGGGAACAGGGTCACCAACAGGGGTCAATAGTTAGGTGTCACCTGTCCGTCACTGCAGGAAGGGATGGGCCTCTGGAAGGAACTCCCAGGGAAGGACTGACTTGCCTTGCTCTGACTTTCCTTTCTTGTATCTGAAGATATCTGCGATTACAAAAAGAGGGTAATGTAATGACCACTCCTTGTACCCAGCCCTACCTTTGCAAATGGACCCCTATTATCTAAATAAAGTATCACTTATGATTTTACATAAAGTAGATGGATGTGGTGGGTGGAAGTGGATTCTTCAAGGAGACTCCCCCTCCCCCCCGCCGAAGTCTTGGGGTAGAGATCCCCACTTCTTATAGTCACTGTGACCCAAGGAAGACAGAGGAGGGTGCAGGGGACCCTGGGGATGCTCTCGAGGGTGATCAACTTTGAGGGGAAAACTGATCCCTTTGCAGCTTCCCTGGTGGCTCAGGTGGTAAAGAATCCATCTGCAATGCAGGAGACCCAGGTTCAATCCCTGGGTTGGGAAGATCCTCTGAAGAAGGGAATGGCAACCCACTCCTGTATTCTTGCCTGGAGAATCCCATGGACAGAGGAGCCTGGTGGGCTCAGTCCACAGGGTTGCAGAGAATCTGACACGACTAAGCAAATAACACTTGGAGCTGCTGAGAACTGTATGGTTCAGCCAACCCAGGACACAGAAGGGGAAGAGTACCCAATGACCTGGGAGAGACCCTCTCTGTGCCTGGTGGATCACATAGCTTCATGTCTGTGCCCCCAGCAGCACCAACACCCTGCCCAGCACACACAAGGTCCTTAGACAATGCTGTGGTTCATAGAACATGCTCATTTAGTCAAATCTATGCCTCTGACTCCCTTTGTGATCTTGAAAACTCCTCACTGCTCCCATCTGTAAAGCAGGGATTTCAGTACTGACCTTGTGTTTTAAAGACTGAAACTTGAAAAGGATAAAAGGAAAGAACTGAAGGGAAGAGGACTGCACCTTTGTTACTAATTCTCGAATATTCCAAATGTTAATTCAGAGGCCAAAATGCCATTTTCCCACGGGCATTGCTCAGTGCTAATAGTTATCTCTGCTGTACCAACAGGCATCGTCCTCTGGGGCCCAGAGGAGTTCTTTACATCTGGAATTTAAAAAATACAGCCTGTAAATATTAAAAAATTTTCCTGAATTTGTCTTTGTGTCAATCAAGTAGTTCAGAGCCTGTGAGGATGTCAAGATGTGGAGGTCACGGTTGAGACAGAAGCCAGGTGGTCCTGGTGGGAGCAGATCTTTGGCTCTTGTGAGTCAGACTGTTTCTTTCCCCCTTTTCTCCCTTAGTTCTTCTTCTTTTTTTAAACTCTTTTCACCATGCATGTGGGATCTTAGTTCCCTTCAGTTCAGTTCAGTTGCTCACTCATNCACGGTTGAGACAGAAGCCAGGTGGTCCTGGTGGGAGCAGATCTTTGGCTCTTGTGAGTCAGACTGTTTCTTTCCCCCTTTTCTCCCTTAGTTCTTCTTCTTTTTTTAAACTCTTTTCACCATGCATGTGGGATCTTAGTTCCCTTCAGTTCAGTTCAGTTGCTCACTCATGTCCAACTCTTTGCGACCCCATGAGTCACAGCACGCCAGGCCTCCCTGTCCATCACCAACTCCCAGAGTTCACTCAGACTCACGCCCATCGAGTCAGTGATGCCATTCAGCCATCTCATCCTCTGTCGTCCCCTTCTCCTCCTGCCCCCAACTCCTCCCAGCCTTACCAGGAGTCAAACCCATGCCCCCTGCATTGGCAGCTCGACGTCTTAACCAGGGACCCCCAGAGAAGCCCCTCCCTTAGTTCTCGGTGACTGTGTCCCGGCAAAGATTGAGGGGAGCAAGGACAGGACTCTGAAGCTTTTCCTGAGGCTGACCTGCAGGCAGTGAAGATAGGGAGCAGGGGGGAGTTTAATAGTTTCCAACGGCTGCTGTAAGAAATTACCACAGACTTAATGGCTTAAAACACATGCATTCGGCAAGCTTATCTCCAATTTATTTTCAAACAATTTAGAAAAAAAGTCATAAAATATATAGGGAGAACTGTAAAGAATTGGTGAATCTGGATAAAGAGTTCATTGTGTGATCCTTGCAACTCTTCTGTAAATTTGATACTATGAAATTCTTTCTTAATTTAAATCAACTATATTTCTAAATCAAACCCCCTAAAATGAAATTTTAAAAGCATGCTAATATCCCAAATTGTAAAACACTTAGAAATGGTGGCTCAGAGATTAAAGCCTCTGCCTGGAATGTGGGAGACCTGGGTTCAATCCCTGGGTCGGGAAGATCCCCTGGAGAAGGAAATGGCCACCCACTCCAGTATTCTTGCCTGGAGAATCCCGTGGACAAAGGAGTCTGCTGGGCTACAGTCCACGGGGTCACAAAGAGTCAGACACGACTAAGCAACTTCACTTTTCTTTCTTCCTAGAAATATACGTGATAAGAGAGATACTACGTCTAGGTTTCCCAGGTGGCGCTAGAAGTCAAGAACCTGCCTGTCAGTGTAGGAGAGTCTCTGCTTCGATCCCTGGGTTGGGAAGATCGTGTGGAGGAGAGCATGGCAACCCACTCCAGTGTTATTGCCTAGAGAATCCCCCATGGACAGAGGAGCCTGGGAGGCTACAATCCATAGGGTGGCAAAGAGTCAGACACAACTTAATGACAGAACAACAAATAGACATTAGTGCACTGGGTGACATGGTGATGACAGGCATCATTAAGCCCTTCCTTCCCCATCATTACGTTTCGCCTCCTGCAGACAGTGGCCCCTGGTCCTTCCCATGCAAACCCAACTCTGTCCCTCGGCCCATCCATCCTCCAGAGAGCCAGCAGAGAGGTCCTTCCAGAGGTAGTTCACGGGCTCCTCATTGAAGAGGACGTAGAGGCCATATTCCCATCCATGCCACTCAAGGTCAATCTTGATTTGATCTCTGCAGCCCTCCCGTTGGTCTCCATGGTGCTGGCTCTTCCCTCTACATCCTGAGGGCCTCTTGCATGTATCTCGGTTACTTCCTCTTCCTGCAGCAGCACCAGGACTCCCAGTGGTTGATATGTAGAGAGGGCTCTTGGATGGGTGTCAGCATCTTGGGTGACTTCCGGTGGCAGGTTTCTGCCACCACGCCCCTGGGCTGCAGGAGGTATGCCTGCGGCACGTGTTTGGACCCTGGAACTACATCATGGGCTAAGTGAGCTGATGAGGAGTAACAGACACAGCAGGGGCTGGAGGTGGCGTGACCTAATATGGGGACCGCATGCCATCACTAGCTTGCTCCGGGGTGACCACGGACCAGTGACACCTGGGAAAGGGCACCAATGGTCCCCACGTGCAGTGAACTGCAGGGACACTGGGTCGACCAGTTTTCCAGCTGTTGGAAAAAGGACTCAGCCTCTTCACCTCTGCAGTGGAAACGTGGCGGTTATCGTGCCACATGGAGCTAATTGTACACACTCTTTGGCACGTGGGGGCTCTCTATCTACAGGAACTGTCATTGAATCACTGTGTGTTGGTGTCATTGGTATTTTGCCTTCTGCCATTTGAGCCTCCACAACCTCTCAGCCCTTCAGGCCAGTCCTTTCCACTTCTCTTGGGGTCTCCCAGGGGTCCAGCAATATGGCAGGAGCTGCTCTGGTTGTGTCTAAAGTAACAGGACAACTCAGCCTGGGTCTGAGTTAGGACTAGGTCTATCCATATGTGTCTTTTTGTATTTTGTAAACTCTGGGGGATGGATTTTTTCTTCATGGGCTGCATCCAAACCATCAAGGTACTGAGAATGTGCCCTGTTCCTGTTCATTAAACACATACATTCATTCTCAAGATCCATCTGGATGTGAATTCAGCTATCACTCCTAGCCCCACTCCGGAGCTCCAGGCTCTCTGGTAGACTTCTGGTGGGTTTAATGGTCATGACCACCCATGGGTCAGATGTTATTATTGTCACCTGATGGAGGGGGAAGTGCAGCCTGGGAGAGATGCTCCTTCCAGAGAGGTGGTGGGGGAATGCAGCCCCCTCCTCTGGCCTTGGTCACTGCACTGAATGCAGCCCCCTCCCCTGACCTTGGTCTACAAGTCAGGGGCACGCAGAAGGCTGGAACAGGAGCCATAGGAGCATATTTTCTGGATAGGAATGATTTGGTTCTCCTCATTTCTGTAACCGAATAAAATGCATTTGTTTCCTCAGCCTGGTGATCACGATTTTCATTTCTTCTTTGAAAATGCTTCTGTAGCAATAGCCGGTTGAGAAGATTTACTGCTGGAATGAAAACTCCAAGAAGGTGAAATTAGAAACAAACTGCTAGGGTAGAATATTGTTTCTTCTAGTAGAGCAGGGCTGTTGCTTGGGAAATGCTGGGGCCTATGGAGTAAAGAGAGCTTCCTGGGTGGCGCAGTGGTAAAGAATACACTCGTCAATGCAGGAGACACGGGAGATGTGGGTTCCATCCTTGGGTTGGAAAGATCCCCTGGAGAAGGAAATGGCAACTCGCTCCAGTATTCTTGCCTGGAAAATTCCATGGAGACAGAAGTCTGGTGGGCTACAGTCCATGGGGTTGCAAAGAGTCAGATGTACAGAGTGACTGAGTACACACACACACGGGGTAAAGATGAAGAAGGAGCCTGGGGGAGACCCCAACTCCAATCACCACTATTATTGGCAGGACTGTTGATCTCTGTGGGGCCTCTGACACCCGGCTCACACACAGACATGTTAAGAAGGCTACATACTTTCCTACCTCTTCTCCAACTTTTGTTTTCCGGGATAATGGAAGACTGCAGTTGTACAAAGATAGTAGGCAGCTTGAAATAAGCATGCTGCACTGTGTAATCCTGAGAAGAGAAACGGTGGCTGGCATTTAGGAGAAGGGAAAAAGCAGAGCAGAGGGCATCTTTTGGGAAGTGAGCAGGTGGGTGGGAAAAATAAGCAGAAAACAAGGATGTGTGATATAGTCCCACAGGAAGAGCACAGGCTCTCAAGCCAGATACAAGTCCTCCTCCATCCCTCCTTAGAGGCATGGCCTCAGTTAACTCATCTGTAAAATGGGACGAGATAATAGCACCGATTCACCAAGTTATCATCAGGATCCAATAAGAGGGCATTTAGAACATTCAGCCTGTTAGAATAATGCCTGGTGTATAGCAAGGATTCAGGGAAAAAAAAAAAAAGCCAGTTGCTATTCTAAGTGAATTAAAATATCTAAGTAAGGTTGATAAGAGTTAAGAATGCTTAAGCCCAGAATGGTTTGTCATTTGCAAACCATCATCAGATTTTTTTCAAGGAATGTTTACTTTGTATCTCAAATTCTGGGAAATCACAGGAAAGCGTAAGAGGGAAAAATTTTGTGTATTTTAATTGTATTTATTTTAGACTGTGCTGGGTCTTCATTGCAGTGCGGGAGCTTCTCACTGCGGTGGCTTCTCTTGCTGCAGAGCATGAGTTCTAGGTACTTAGGCTTCATAGATGGGGTACACAGGCTTAGTTGCCCCATGGCATGTGGGATCTCCCAGGATCAGGGATCTAACCTATGTACCCTGCATTGGCAGGGGGGTTCTTAACCACTGGAGCAGCAGGGAAGTCCGAGGAAAGACTTTATGTGTCTGAAAGGAGGGATCAATCATCCATTAGGCGGGGAGGATATGGTGTTGTAGTTTTTAAAAGAACGCTAAACTCACATAACATGAGACCCAAGTCATGGCATTCAGTAAGAGGATATCACTTAAATCGATCTAGAAGGGGACTTTGCCAGCCTCTGAGCTAACCTCCTTGCTTTCCATTGTACAACTGAGGAAACAGCCTCAGAGACACAGAGACAGTTAAGACGCAAAGCCAGTGGGGTTTGAGCCAGGCCCTGGCACCTCCCCTCCCGGGGCACAAAGCATTCAGAAAGTAGGGAACAATTTTCCCCCTAATTAAGCATGTCAGTGTAGTATCAGCTGGAAAACATAATAAATCCATTTTCCAGATGTCTCTTGCTCCTGGGTTCTTCCAGATATACATTCAGATATCAAACCAGAAAGGGCTTCCTTGGAGGCTCAGTGGTAACGAACCCTCATTCCAAGCAGGAGATGAGGGTTTGATCCTCTGGTAGGGACAGTCTCTTGGAGGAAGAAATGGCAACCCACACCAGTATTCTTGCCTGGAAAATCCCATGGGCAGAGGAGCCTAGCAGGCTATAGTCCACGGGGCTGCAAAAAGTCAGACACGACTTAGTAACTAAAGCGTGACAACTGAACCAGAGAGAGACAAACAGAGCAAAAGAAAGACAAACAGAAAGCTTTTTCTTCTTTGTCAGCGAAGTTCCTTCCTGCTCCAACCCTTGACTAGGTCTTGAAGCATCAGCGGTAGACTCTGAGAGTGGTCGTGTCAGTGGTCCAGATGCAGAGAAAGAGGATAAGGGGGTGAGATAATGACTCTACCTGACCCAGCAAGGGGAAGGGAGCGAGGGTCCGGGGTGGATTCCCACGAGGCATCACGGGGCTCCCTCTTTCCCCCAGGACGTGGGGTTCTGCCTCAGTGCCCCCTCCAGAGAACCCCCTGGCCTCTCCGGTCCTGGCATTCATGTGTCCAGAAGGGGGGCCCACCTGAACCGTTAGCACTGAGTTTTCAGAGAACAGGAGGAGAAGGATTAAGACTGCAGGAAAAGACAGATCTGCATGTCCCAGTGACTGTTCCGAAGCTTTGTGGCCTCGAAAGGCGGCCTTGCTCTTCAAGCTTCTTCCAGCATCCTGGTGAGGGGGAGGCCCTGGGACAGGTGGGGGGACCTGGACAGGTGGGGGACCCTGGGACAGGTGGGGACCCTGGGACAGGTGGGGACCCTGGGACAGGTGGGGGTCCTGGGACAGGTGGGGGGACCTGGGACAGGTGGGGGGGCCTGGACAGGTGGGGGACCCTGGGACAGATGGGGGGCCTGGGACAGGTTGCCTGTCACCACACCATCTCGCCTCTGTCCTCTTCCTTCTCCCCGTTGTAATGCTGACCTTTTTGGCTCTTTCATTCTTGATTCTTGCTCCCCACTCCCAACTTCTAGTCTGTGTTTTTCTCCTTGGAAGTGATTCTCCACCATATTAGGATTATGAAATCAGATTTCAGTGATGGAAAATATGGTGGTCCTTTCCAAACACCAAAAGAATGGGTCATAAAGTTCTTTAGGGAGTCATACAAGTGATTATAGAACATAAGGCTTTATAAGAAAAAAAAAAAAAAAAAACCTAGAGTGGCTGAAGTCCTCAAGTAAAAAGATGAATGCTTTGATATAAAAACTAAATAATAAAAGAAAAATTTAAATACATGTAGTTTATATATCCACATATATGTAACAAATACTGGTAAGTATTTAAATATATAACATACACACTTATGGAGGTTCCCAGGTGGCTCTAGTGGTAAAGAATCTGCCTGCCAATGCAGGAGATGCAAGAGATGTGGGTTTCATCCCTGGTTTAGGAAGATTCCCTGGAGTAGGAAGCGGCAACCCACTTCAGTATTCTTGCCTGGAGAATTCCGTGGACAGAGGAGCCTGGGGGTGGTGGCTACAGTCCATAAGGTCCCCAGGAGTCAGACAGGACTAAGTTCATGCACGTGTGCATAAAACATTAGCAATAAAACATTAGTAATAAAACATTAGCAAGATAATAAGGATGAAACCACATGTAACCAAAATGTTGATGATATTTATGATACCTGAAAATAACAAAAAAAAAAAAATTTTACAAATGTTGATAACATCCATTTGGCACCCCTGGTGCCCTGCAAACAGTTCAGGACCTTCATCTCTGAGGTCTAGGGGAGGGCTTCATAATGTGTTTTGCAGCAGTTCACAATCTTTACCAATAACTTCCAGCTGCCCCCTGATAAGACTGCAGTCCTGACTTCTTTCAGTGTGGCCGTGTGATTGGCCTTGGCCAAAGACATGTGAGGAGACGTGACAAAGCTACATCTGATGCAAGCTTCACAGGCCAGTGAGCAGCTCACCAGGTTCCCTTCCCTGCTGTCAATCACCGACCGTGACTCGCACAGTGCCTGCTCTACCCGCCTAGTCCCTGAGTGAGGACAGCACGGGGCAGAGCCCAGCCAACTCTTGAGGGACACCTAGTGTACGTTGGTGCTGTTCACTCGCTAAGCTGTGTCTCACTCTTTGTGACCCCATGGGCTGCAGCACATCACGCTCCTCTGTCCACTGCCTCCTGGAGTTGGCTCAAAATCATGTCCATTGAGTCGGTGACGCCATCCAACCATCTCACCCTCTGCCGTCCCCTTCTCCTGTTACCTTTGATCTTTCCCAGCACCAGGGTCTTTTCCAAGGGATCAGCTCTTCCCATCAGGTGGCCAAAGCATTGGAGCTTCAGCTTCAGGCCTTCCAATGAATATTCAGGATTGATTTCCTTTAGGATTGACTGGTTTGATCTTGCAGTCCAGCCAAGTGTATAAGAGAAGTAAACCTCGGTGGTTTTAAGCCGCGAAGAGTTGGCTGTTACACTACACGACCTAGTCTACTCTCTCTTGTTTTTCGCCACATCTTGTGGCTTGCCAGCTTGTGGGATCTTAGTTCCCTGACCAGGGGTTGAACCCAGTCCACGGCAATAAAAGCCCTGAGTCCTAACCACTGGACTGCCAGGGAATTCCTGACCTAGTCTCTCTTGACTGATGCTGCACATGACGTTTCTGGCAGATCTTTTTCTTCTGTTTTGTGTGTCCGGCTCTTGACTGCATATTTATCAGCCTTTGTGGTCCTCTCTCCCTCCCACCCAGGGAGCAATCTCGGCTCATGGTCCTAAGGTGCTTTATGCACATTTTCCTCCTGTCCCCATCCTTGAAACTGAGGGGAAACAGACCCTAAGCCTGGGTGAGCTCTGCGCCGTTGCCTTCCCAGGTTCTGCTCTGAAGACCTCTCCCCTCTGACCCCGCCAGCCCACAGCTCCAGCTCTTTACTGTCATCTATGTCAGTAAGTTTTACAAGCATGGTGGTATTGTAAATGTATTCCTCGCAATACTCTTGACCTCCAACACTGTTGAAAATATAGAGAAGTAACGGTGTACGTATTGTAATTTCCCCTGTGAGAGTTCGAGTTTGTAAAGGGATGACTATGGTTTGTTAATTTCCCAGAGATGTGAATCCCCCAGGAATATGTTGCATTTTCACAGTCAATATATCGACCTATCTTTTTCACCATGAAGGTTATTCCAAATTAAGTCTGGGGCATAGAGAGAGTCACCAACAGTTCAGTTAAGTTTTGGGATCTTTAGTGAGAGGCTACCATTTCCAGAGACGTCCTTGCTAAGAACCCCCTGAAAACAGAAGAAGCTGGAACAGGGGGTTGTATTTACATGGTTTATTTGGAAGGTGATCTTGAGAAGCAGAAGTGAGAATGCAGGGCGAGTGAACCAGAGAAGAGAAGCATGAAAGGAAGACCATGAGGCTGCTGCTGCAGGCAGTGGGGGCTCCCTTCCTCCAGAACCTTCTGTGAAACGTCCAGGATGCTGGCTGGAATGGTCAGCATAGAGGGGAGGAGGCCCTTGGCTCCCCTGGGGTTGCTGCTCAGGGTGGCCACATCCCTCCAGTGCTGAACTGCTCTTGTCCACAGGCCAGGAGCATGTCCCTGCAGAATCAGCATGCCTGCCAAGTGTGGACCAGGTCTTGTTGGCACAGAGTGAGCCAAAGACCCCAGAAATGTCCACACCAGCTGCAGCTGAGATCCAAGCTGAGGCTGACAATGTGAGTCAGAATGACGGTCGTGTCTGCTTTGATGCTCTGATGCAATTTGCAATAAAAACATGCGTGCCCAGTATTTTTAGACAGCACCGTCTTCTGGGAGAGGCAAGCTGGCTGTCAGACCTGTGTCCGATGTGGGTGAGGTGGGTTGTACAGATGCCCCAGATGGTGGCAAATCCACTTCCCACCAACTTCTACGTGGGACTTTCCCAGTGCAACTGTTCTCCATGACTGGGGAAACGAGGCAGTGCAACCCACTTTTCAGGTACTGTTTTCCTGGCATTTTTCTAATTCTTTACTCCAGCCCTTCAGGCCAGCGCTCACTCCTGGCTTCACCTGGACTTGAGTCCCCTTCATCCTGTGTGGCCCTCCACAACCGCGCTCCTGCTCAGCACAACCTGTACCTGAGACCCAGTAGAAGGTGTGCCCAGGGAGGTCCCCACTGTTCTGGTGCAGCAGCAGCGGCTCTCTGCCCTGTGTGCACATCCTGGCATAGCTGGTCTCAACTGCTAGGAGATGAGTGATCGCAATTACCGCTGGCAGGGGTGCTGCTGTGTTCTCATGGCTTTTTGCAATTTGCCATCTGTAGGAGAGAGATTGAATTTTTAAAATAAACAGGCTTTGTGTAAAATGTATACATATGTATGGTCCCATTAATAGGTTTTGCAAGTACTTTTCCCCCCCCTTGAAGGGTTGTCGGAGTTGGTGCCTCTTTGCAGCTGAGATGCAGGACCTCGTGACTAGGGTTCCACGTGAGGGATGAATCTTCTGAATCCCTCTCTCCCCGATGGAGGACACAGTCTTGGGTGATCATCCTCCTTGAGAAGCAATTAATGGGGCTTTTCCATTAAATGGGCTGTGGATGCCTTTCTGCTCTTGGACAGACATACTGTATCCCACCAGGCTCCTCTGTCCATGGGATTCTCCAGGCAAGAATAGGGGAGCTGGTTGCCATTTCCTCCTCCAGGGGATCTTCTCGACCCAGGGGTTGAACCTGGGTCTCCTGCACTGAAGGCGGATTCTTTATCATCTGAGCCAGCAGGGAAGCCCACAGCATCACACATGCATTTGAAATGCACACGAGACAGGGACAGCGGCAGAACCTATACCTGTGGAGCCTCGGTTGACAAACTGCAGCGTGAGTCAGGCTCCCCAGGTGGCTCAGTGGGTAAAAAATCCCCCTGCAATGCAGGAGATGCAGGAGACACAGGTTCGTTTCCTGGGTCGGGAAGATCCCCTGGAGGAGGGCATGGTAACCCACTCCAGTATTCTTGCCTGGAGAATCCCATAGACAGAGGAGCCTGGCAGGCTACAGTCCATGGGGTCACAAGGAGTCAGACACGACGGAAGCGACTGAGCACAAATGCACACACACAACACGTGTTATGAGTGTGACACAGCTGCTCCTGAAAGGGGAGAAGACTGAATTCTAGATGAGGCCCCTTGTTAATAGTTTTATGTGTCCACTTGGTGAGGCTATAGGATCCAGTTATTTAATTAAACCTAATCTAGATGTTTCGGGGAGAAGGAGCCCCTAAGTCTATCCCAGGCTCTCTCTTCACCCTCTTAGGGTCACCCAATGCCATCATCCACAGTCGTGACTTCGAATCACCTTTCACTGACCATTTATATCCAGTCCAGACATACCCCTGATGCTCTGACCAGGGGCTGGCAAACTGTAGCACATGAGCCAAACCCAGCCTGTTACTTGCTTTGTAGGTAAAGTTTTACTGAGGCACAGCCATGCTGATGGCTTTATGTGGCAGCTGGGGCCCCTTTCTAGCTACAACAGCCCAGCTAAGAAGCTGTAGAAGAGACTGCATGACCCCAAAAGCTGAAAACTGCACTACTTGCCCATTTACAGAACAAACTTTCTGATCCCTGTTGGGGACCCAAATATCCAACCGAGTTTACCTGTCCCTCCCAAGAGCCAATCCCCCCGAATTACCTTCTCATCCTTCTTTCTCAGACTTGCCCCCACTCGCCTCCATCCATTTATCTAGACCAGAAAGCCCAGAGTCACCTCTGACTTTCCCTGGTTTCTTCCTAATGCACCACCCAACTCCTCCTTGTGATTGGTATCTTGCCCGGAACCCCAACACCCACCAGGGGGTCTCTCTGGCATCATCTGCATCAACCTTTACAGCATTTTCTTGCTCCTGCCAGCTTCCCCTCCATCTGCTTGGCAGAGAAGCCCCCCAACAAACATCTTTAAAAGGGACCTGAGCGACTTACAGCTTCTCTCTGGAGGGCTTAAGTTCTCATGCGCTCTCCATGGTCCCCGCTGACATGTTTTGAGTCCATGAACATGTGCAGAGCTGGAGCCCCGTCCAGGAGGTCGGGGAAGCAGAGGCAAGGCTGACTTCCATGTCCTGTAGAGAAGCTCTCGGGGGAGGGGTGTAGGATCCCGGATGAGAGGACGGTGGAGTGGCCCCCGTTCCTGGGGAAAGCCCAGGTGAGGCGTGGGGCTTCCCGCTCCCCCCTGGTGCTCTGGTGCAGTGGCCATTCTTTCTGTTCAGATGCATGGTGCCTTTGGGTTGGACTCTTCTTCCCGCCTTTCCTCACTCCTCCTCTCCCACACACCTCTTCATTCCCCCCCTTCCCCAGGTTCCCGCCTCCTCCCCTGTCTCTCTAAGTACTTCTTTTTCCTTCCTTACCCCTCCCTCCTCTCTGACTGCCTCCCCATCCGTTCTTCCATCTCCTCCTCTCCCTCTCCTTCAGGTGGGTGACCCTGAAATATGTGGTCCCGTTACAGCACAACCCTTCGCAGTTTTGTCCGCCTTAAGCAATTTAAGTCAAATCAATACACTTCCACAAAGCACACATCCAGCCCCTGACTGCAGTGGTTGAGCCTCACATGCACCAGGCACTCGCTGAGCGGTGGATATGCATTGTCTGATATAGTCACAGTATTTTCTTAAAGTGGATATTATTATTGTCATTTATAGATGAGCAAAGGGATCATATGCAAGGCAGGGTATGCAAGCCACTGTGGAGAATGAAAAAAAAATTTTTTTTCACTTGGTCTGTGGCTCTCCAATCCGAGACACATCACTCAGCAGAGGGTTAAGACAACCTCCCAAAGCATAAAATGTGCTCTAAATATGGGGCTTCCCTGGTGGCTCAGCTGGTAAAGAATTTGCCTGCAATGAAGGACACCTGGGCTCCATCCCTGGGTTGGGAAGATCCCCTGGAGAAGGGAAGGGCTACTCACTCCAATATTCTTGCCTGGAGAATCCCAAGGACAGAGAAGCCTGGCAGGGGGTCGCAAAGAGTCTAACAGACTGAGTGACTTTCACGCATGCCTTAACCACATCTCCTGCTGTTTCCCCCAACCCTGCCCCCATCCTGTGGCCTATTAAGTTTTTCCTTAATTGCATTGAGGGTCTTGCAACTTTGACTACTAGATGCTCAGCAAAATCTCCAGCATACACCTGCACAGCAGATACTTTGGGGTACAACTGGTTTTCTATCCAGTTTTATTGAATCTCCACAAGGTATTTCAATTCCTTTTGTAGGAAGTGAGTATACAGAAATTCATAAATAATGAAAATAGTCCTCTTGGTATCCAGGTGCCAAGCATGATGCCTGACTCATAGTGTTCTGGGGCAGTGAAGGAGGAGGGACTGGGGAATGGATGTTTGTGCCTCTCACTTCTCAGGGCGTCAACGTGACAAGTCATTTCACAGCCCTGAGCCCTGTTTATAAAAGGGATTAGTACTATTTCCGAGCAGGTTGGTTGGAGGGTGAGGAGCATTGTAGAGTGCCCATGGGTGTCTGGAATATGGTTAGCTTTCAGTTTATGTTAGTAGCCTCCTTAGTGAGCATTTTGCTACCAGTTTTTGTTGAGCCTTTCTTCTTTTGGAAAATCTCAGTGAATCAAAGGCAAACATTAAGTTAATGAGATCACAATCATGTGGTAATTTTTCCCCTATTTCCAGCAAACACCCTGTTGAAGGCAAAGTGACTCTGGGCTATGCTGAAAAAAATAGCATCCTTGGTCCCTGCTCGGTTGGTTCCCCGTCGACATTAGACAGACAGACTAAATGCACAATTAGCATTGGACACCTCCGCACGTGGCTGAGGATGCTTTCAATTAGCAGGCAGCTGCCGTGCTCTCATTAGTTCATGTCACTGTTCTTGCATTTATTCTGAATGATAATTGCAGTATGTACCAATGCATATTTTTAACTGTTCCTTTTTTTAATGGAAGGGATGTCATTTTCTTTCTACAGATGCTCAGCTGCAGCATTGTTGCCTCTATAAAGAAAGAAAGAAAAAAATAACACGGCACAATTCTCCCCCAATCAGTGACTAAGACCAACCCCAGACTCTCAGCCTGAAGAGAGAATACTGCTGTATGTTTGCAGTCAGTTTTAGCAACCTGAAGAGTGTGTGTGCTTGCGTGCGTGCGTGTGTGTGTAGATAATCTATATTCAGGCTTCTCTGGTGGCTCAGATGATAAAGAATCCATCTGCAATGTTGGAGACCTGGGTTCAGGTGGGAAGGTCTTCCTGGGGTGGGAAGATCCTCTGGAGGAGGACATGGCTACCCACTGCAGTATTCTTGCCTGGAGAATCCCATGGACAGAGGAGTCTGGCCAGCTACAGTCCACAGGATTGCAAAGAGTAGGACACAGCTGAGAAACTAACACTTTCACTTTCAATCTATATTTTGAGAAAATCTACCTTGTAAGAATAATAGCTATAAATTCTCCCCAAATATTCTTCTGGACTCCTCTTTTGAGGAGAACCATAAGCTATAAGGGAATCCCCATGAAACAGACAGCTTGGGTTTAAGAAACCCATTTATTTTTATCTTAAACTTTTCATTTTGGAATATTTTTAGATTTACAGAAAAGTTGCAAAGGTACTACAAAGTGAGGGTTGGTTTTTTTTTTTTTTTTTTGTACTTTTTACCCAATTCCCTTAGGTATGTATGACTCAGGAATATATAACCAAGATATATATTGAAAGTGAAGGTGTTAGTTGGTCAATTGTGTCCAACTCTTTGCAATCCCATAGACTGTAGCTCACCAGACTGCTCTGTCTATGGAATTCTCCAGGCGAGAATGCTGACATGGATTGCCATTCCCTTCTCCAAGGGGCTCTTCCTGACCTAGGGATCGAAACCAGATCTCCTGCATTAAAGGCAGATTCTTTACCATTAGCACCACCTGGGAAGCCCTAAGCTATATATTACTTGAGCGCAATTATCAAAACTCAGAGATTAATATTGGCAGAGCATTCTTAACTCAAAGATTTCATTTGGATATTAATTATTTTTCTACGCATGTTCTTTTTCTGTCCTGGATTGGATCCCACTGCATTTAATTGTCAAGTCATTGGTCTCTTCTGATCTAAGACAGTTTCTTAATCTTTCTTCTCTTTCATGCTGTGGATAGTTGTAAAGAATACTAGTCTGGGCTGGAAGAAGTCCCTCCATGTAGAACCATCTGATTTGATCAGAGTCGTAGATTTTTGAGAAGATATCACAGAGGAGAAGTGTCCTTCTGGCTACATGATATTAAAGATGTGTGATGTCAATGTAAGTGATCACTGGTGATGGGAACTTTGATCACCTGATCAAGGTGGTGTCTGCCAGGTTTCTCCAAGGTAAACTTACTATTTCCCTCTTTCCATACTTTATTATTTGGAAGTAAGTCACTAAGTCTAGCTCACAATCAAGAGGGGAGGAATTAAGCTCTGCCTCCTGATGGGGGTGGAGGTCCTAATACATTATTTGGAATTTTTGAAGGATGTTCCAGGGAGTCTGGCCTTAATGGCAGAGCTGTCATTGTACAATCTTAGTAACTCAAGTGACTCAAGCTTTCTTGGTTTCAGGTTTTCCTTCTATAAAATGAAAAGCTTCGTGAGCTGCATCCCGTGGTTTGCCGAGCTTGACAGTCCAGTGCTCAGACTGTAATTTGGACAGTGTCCTTTGCAATTAGAAAGCTGAGTTTCCAACTTCAGCACATGCTACCAGGATGGCCTTGGATAAGTTTCTTAACTGCTCTAACCTCCAATTGCCTTGTCTATAAAATAGAGTGATGGTGACAGAGACCACACCCATAAGGTGTTCAGCACAAAGCTTGTTACAGGGATGTACGACAAATTTCAGCTAATGTTTTGACCAAACAGAAGCTCAGAAGTAGGACAGACAACGTTACTGTTTAACGGTATCAGATGAGTTCATAGAATTATTTCCCTGCCCATGTGCTTGAAAAATGTCTCAGATCCTTTTCCAACTCTGTTGAAACAGGACACCTTTCAAAGAAGCATAAGAACATTGCTTGCAAACAGCTTCTCCAATGAATTCTGCATAATTACAGTTTTGGTGAAGAAAATAGAACTCAGACTGAATGTCAGATGGAAAGCTTGACCCTGGATCAGCCCTTCCACTAAACTGCAGACTCTCTGCCACTTTGTGCCTCGGTTTCCTCATCTGTCAGACAAACATGACCCTTACAGCTCCCAGCATGGTGAACAGTATGTGGTGAATTTCCTCTTCCTGAGCTCAACAGATGGCTTACCCACCGTTAACTGCCTATTACGAAGGGATAGGTGTACACATGGCCTTAATTATTAAAAGGCATAAAGGACCATGACATCCAAAGCGGGTAGCTGGGATCACGGCTGTGGTTTGATTTCAGATAATATAGTTCATGTTCATGCTAACATTAGACATGAAGCCTTTGCAAAGTGATTAGCATTCCACTGTACCAATTTAATATCTTATTTGTGGAATCTGAAAAAATGGTGCAAACAAACCTGCTTACAAAATAGAGTCACAGGGTCACAGAAATAAAGTCACAAAAATTATGGCTTACATAGGTGGGAATAAATGGGAGATTGAGACTGATGTATACACACAACTCTATGTAAAATAGATAACTAATAGGAACCGACAGTATAGCACAGAATGAGTGTGTGTGTGTGTGTGTGTGCACGCGTGTGTGTGCGCACACATGCACACTCAATCATGTCTGACTTTGGAACTCCATGGACTGTAGCCAGCCAGACTCCTCTGTCCATGGAATTTTCCAAGCAAGAACACTGGAGTGGGCTGCCACTTCCTATTTCAAGGGCTCTTCCTGACCCAGGGGTTGAACACTTGTCTCTTGCATCTCCTGCCTTGACAGATAGATTCTTTACCACAGTACCACCTGGGAAGTCCCACAGCAGAGGATACTCTACTCAATACGCTGTAACGATCTGCATGGGAAAAAATCTAAAAAAGGGTAGATATATGTGTGGGCGCAGGAGGGCCTAGAGGAGCCATCCTACGTTGAAGGTCAGGAAGGGTGGCAGTGAGGAGATACCCCTCACCAAGGTAAGGAGCAGTGGCTGTGCTTTGCTGGAGCAGCCGTGAAGACATACCCCACGCCTAAGGTAAGAGAAACCCAAGTAAAATGGTAGGTATTGCAAGAGGGCATCAGAGGGCAGACACACTGAAACCATACTCACAGAAAACTAGTCAATCTAATCACACTAGGACCACAGCCTTGTCTAACTCAATGAAACTAAGCCATGCCTTCGGGGCAACTCAAGATGGGCGGGTCAGGGTGGAGAGGTCTGAGAGAATGTGGTCCACTGGAGAAGGGAATGGCAAACCACTTCAGTATTCTTGCCTTGAGAACACCATGAACAGTACAAAAAGGCAAAATGATAGGATACTGAATGAGGAATTCCCCAGGTCAGTAGATGCCCAACACACTACTGGAGATGAGTGGAGAAATAACTCAGGAAGAATGAAGGGATGGAGCCAAAGAAAAACAATACTCAGCTGTGGATCTGACTGATAATAGAAGCAAGGTCTGATGCTGTAAAGAGCAATATTGCATAGGAACCTGGAATGTCAGGTCCGTGAATCAAGGCAAATTGGAATTGGTCAAACAAGAGATGGCAAGAGTGAATGTCGACATTCTAGGAATCAGTGAACTCAAATGGACTGGAATGGGTGAATTTAACTCNGGGAGTTGGTGATGGACAGGGAGGCCTGGTGTGCTGCGATTCATGGGGTCGCAGAGTCGGACACGACTGGGCGACTGAACTGAACTGATTCCTGATTCACTTTAGGGCACAGTAGAAACTAATACAACATTGTAAGTTAACTATATTCCAATAAAAAAACTAAATAAATATATAAAGGCAAGACCATCAGGTAAAACTTGTTATTTCGGTATGTATTAATCATTTGGTGTTGGTAAAACTGGTTCACTCTTACATGCTGATGTGATGCAAATCGCTAAATTTTGTTTAAAAAATGCATATATAAATGTAGTCAGCAAGGCATAAAACTGTTCACATACTCTATCCCACAAGCTCTTCCAGTGGTGGCGGGGTGGTGGGGGAGGCAAACCTAAAGTAATAGCTTAACTGAAGAAAATAGCAGTGTACATGGAGTTATTCATAGTTATCTCATATTTAATCATGAAAGAAAGGAAAATAACAGGAATTGTTACGAGCTTCATAAGCTGTTCTGTAGCCAGATGCCACTTACAAGGAGTGAAGCAATATATTGGACTTGTAGGATAGACTGTTTCGTGGAAGTAATAGTAAGAACATGATTATAGATCATGCTTGGAACCATGAAAATACGTGTGCTTGTACACAGACTCTAGAAGGCAACATACAAAAGCGAAAATATGCTTTTGCTAAGAGGAAAAGAAAGTAATTAGGTAAGAGCTAAACCAACGTTCTTCCGTTTTAAGTGTCCAAACAAACCTTTCAAGTTAAGGAAAACAGACGTGACTGTTGTTTGAATTTCTCAGTGCTTTGGCATAAACATACAAAGGCCCCATGAACACCTTCTGCTGTGTATAAATATTTCCCCAACCTCCTTCTCCCCTTATGTGCCTCTCAAAGCTCCTCAATAAAATTAATACAGTCAACAGAGCCATTTTTAAAGGACGGAGAGAAACAATTTCAGGACTCCACAGAAGGAGGGAATGAAAGGAGTTTTATTCTTTTCATTCTTCAGTGCCTTGTTAGAGTCTCAGAGCCTGTGTTATTGAAACCCGAGGGTGACAAGCACTGAGGTGAATCTATTGCTGAGCCTGGATCTTTAATGAGAGCATTGATCAGAGAAGAGACGCAAGAAAGCGCAGTGCAGTGACACCTGAATGAATATAAATTTAGCCCCAATTGCAACTCTTCCACAGCCTGCTTGTTCCCTGCTGACAGTGTTAGGGGGAAGAGAGAAAAGCAATTTTGGTCTTCTGTCTTGATTCTCCCCACGCTGTTGGCAGTTTTTAAGCAGAGCAAGTTATGACTATTTTACCTCAAAAGGCAATGAGAACTTGTCAAAGAGTCCCTCCCTGGAAGCGACAATGGAAATGTTTCCTTGGTACTAATTTTGAATCTGAAACCAATCTGCCTGGAGGAAGAAGTGTTTTCAAACCACGGAGTTTTCTGGGAACTGGACAGGCTGCCTCAGCAGGGAGTGAGTGCCTTGTCACCAGAAGAATGCAAAAAAGACTGGGTTGATCAGGTGGCAGTGTTACTCAGTCCAAACTCCTACTGCTCACCAGATGATAGGCCAATAAATCGAGAGGTGAGGTACTAGGGCAAACAATAGTGACTTTATTCAGAAAGTCAGCAGACTGGGAAGATGGTGGACTAGTGTCCCAAAGAACCATCTGAACTGAGTTAGAATTCAGTCTTCTTTTGTGTTAAAAGGGGGAGGAGATGTGGTTGGTTGCTGCAGACTTCCTGGTACCAGAATCCTTTGTGTTTGCAGCTGTCCATGTACGTCAGGTCATGATGTTCCTGCGAGCTGCCAACAAGACAAATGTTATTCCGTGTTCTGCAACTTTTTATCCCCATGTCAGTGGAACAGTGTGATACCTTTACAGGTCAGAGCCTTGAAAATTGGCTGTCCTGTATATTTGAGTCTACAGACAACATTCTTAACTAGTAGCAAAAGTAAGAGACTACAAAGGTTAAAGACAAAGAAGTGGATCCAATATGGAGTCAGATTTGATCTTCCCTATTACAGCAAGATATTTCAGAGGGGCTCAAGCACGAAGAAGAGATCTGGGGAGTAGAGGACTGGGGTTACCTTTCAGATTCCTACAACATGGGGCTTTGTCATTCTAGAAAGTCAGCCAACGGAATGATGAGGATTACAGGACTTTAGGCCCAGACACTGGGTTTTGGCTTCACTATCTACTGTGTGATGTTGGCCAACTTCCTGTCCTAGTGACATGTACCTCAACCTATCGATCAAATGGAGATTAGAATATTACCTAACTCACAGCTTTCTCACAATCAAATAATGCAGGGTGTCAACTGTTCATCATAGGGTCCAGAGTGTAATACATTCTGGGTAAATGTCATCATGATTATGGTTATTCGGGGACTTTTCTTTGCATTCAGCTACCATACCTAGAACCCTTTCTTAGGTGCTTGGCATTTTCAACCATGACACCTCTTTTAAAAAGTATTTATTTATATTTTTTGGCCTCGCTGCATCTCAGTCTCTGCACACAGGCTTTCTCTAGTTGCCGTCAATGGAGACTACAGTCTAGTAGCAGCACATGGGGTTCTTGTTGCGGTGGCTTCTCTTACTGTGGACCACAGGCTCAAGGATGCATGGACTTGGTAGTTGCTGCAGGCCCTAGAGAAGCTGTGACACATGGCTTGGTTGCCCCATGGCATGTGGAATCTTCCCGGACCAGAGATGGAGCCCATGTCCCCTGCGTTGGCAGGCAGATCCTTAACCACTGGACCACCTGGCAAGTCTCAATCATGACATTTCGCTTAAACTTCTGATATGGTCTGAAATGTGTTCCCCATCAAAACTGATATGTTGAAGTCCTAAACTCTAGTACCTCAGAATGACCGGAGAGAGGCGGCTTTTAAAGAGATAAGTATGGTGAAATGAGGTGCTATGGGTGAGACCTAGCCCAGGATGACTATTGTCCTGGCAAGAAGAGATTAGCATGTGGACGTGTGTAGCGGGAAGACCACGTGAAGACACAGAGAGAAATGGCCATCTGCAAGCCAAGGAGAGAGGACACAGGAGAAACCGAAGGTGCAGACGTTTGATCTTAGACTTCTAATCTCTAGAATTGTGAGACAATTAACTTCTGTACTTTAAGCCACCTGGTGTGTGGTACTTTGTTACAGCAGCCCTAGTGAACTACTATGTTCTTCTTGGGGGTTATGGATGGTTACCTTCACTTTCCAGAAGAAGAGACTGAGGTTCAGAGAGGGGCAGTGATAGCTTCAAGAGTACACAGGTCCCTCATTTTACCTGAGTGTCATACTGAATAAGTATCTTAGTAAGTACCTAGTGCAGTACGCAGTGGGCTTCCCAGGTGGCGCTAGTGGTAAGAACCCGCCCACCAATGAGAGACGTGAGAGACACGGTTTTGATCCCTGGGTGGGGAAGATGTCCTGGAGGGCAAAGCAGCCCACTCCAGTATTCTTGCCTGGGGAAACCCATGGACAGAGGAACCTGGCAAGCTACAGTCCAAGGGGTTGTAAAGAGTCGGACATGGCTGGAGCGACAGCGCACACACAGCAGAAGCTCAATAACAGTGACAGCCTGCCTGCTGACTGAGCCAGGTCTCCAGCTCAGCCTCCCCAACTCATCCTCTTCTCACCATCAGCCTCTGCTTCCATCCTGCTCTGAAATACTATTCCCTGCTCATCAGCTTCCCCTACACGGCAAGGCTCCCGTTTCTTCTCTCTTTCTCCCTCCTCCCCACCTCCAGACTCCGGCACATAGCACCTTTTGATTTCTGCAGCCTCTTCAGAAGTATTTTTGACACAAACAATAGTCCCCATTTCTGCCTTTTCAAGAGGCACTCGCATAACCCGAGCAGACACTGGCAACTCATTTTCATCATCGCCTTAAAGCAATTCCCTCTGTGAGCCCAGACCCAGCAGGCCTCTCTGTGCTGTGAAATCTAATACTATTTTTATGCCTTTTTATCTATCTTTTAACAGCCTCCTTGTTTAGAACTCCAGGCCCTGGATTCATGGGAAGCACGGTTTTGAGATCGGTGAGGACAAAGTTGGCCAGTCTCAATTGAAGATTCAGGGAGCCCGGTCTGGGGTCCTTCTCAACCCCCAACTTTCCAATGCTTCCCCCGCACCGCTCCCCTTTATAACTGCCTCAGCGGGAACTCCCTGGCCGCTTGACAGAACAGCTGACTGCTTTCTTTTATCTTAATGACTGATGGGCTTTCTGAAGCAAGAGGCTGTCAGAAGGTTTCAGGGTTGCACAACTGAGTCACTGTTGTTGCAAAGTCCTTACCAAGATGACATTTCAGGATGGATGTGTGAGGGGAAAGTCGGCCCCTTTCTCAGAACCCCTCCCAGATGCCCTTAGGGTGGCAGAACTCTCTGGCTGCTCCCGGAGTTGAAGAGAGCTTGGCACAGTTCTTAGTGCTCTTCCCATTTCGTGTAACAAGCACTCTTGAAGGGGTTTTCCAGGTGGCACTACTGGTAAAGAACCCACCTGCCAGTGCAGAAGATGTAGGAGACATGGGTTCCATCCCTGGGGCGGAAAGATCCCCTGGAAGAGGAAAAAGCAGCCCATTACAGTATTCTTGCCTGGAAAAGCCCGTGGATAGAGAAGCCTGGTGGGATATAGCCCATAGGGTCACAAAGAGTTAGATACAACTGAACTGACTTAGATGCACGGTTCCTAGTGCTGAGTCCCGTTTAATGTAACAAGCACTCCTGAAGATTTACAGGAAGTGCGTCTTATGGTCACATCAGTGTCTTTCTTTTGCACTGTTGTGCCAGTAGGAGTTTAAGGTGGGGACACAGCACCCTGACCCTGAGTCTCACTCCTCCTGCCCTCTGGAGATCCAGACCGAGAGAGCTACACATACAGCAATGATAACCAAAGGAGAGATTAATCCACTTTGGTCATAGAGTAGCTGGGTGAATAACTCGTATCCTTCACCTCATAAGATCACTGGGAAAACTGAATGGGAAAAAGGAATGAAGGCTTGGGTCCCCTGTGGGACTTTAACTTCCCCCAGGACCCTGCCATGAGACCCAACAGGGATCCTAAGACCTTGACCATGAGCAGCAGGGTGGACAAGCCATATCCTGGATGGCTTACTGCATGGGGGAGGACGTAAAAGAGAGAGCCAGCCTCAGATCTGGGTCCTGAGGCACCCGAGGTCACAGCCTATCAGCTGAGCATTAACTCGTCCCATTGATTGGTAGGTTGCCAGAAAATCCCCCTTTTCTTTATGAGAAGAATGGGAAGAAATATTTCCTCTTCCCAAATATAACAAGAACAAGAGAAACGTCAGCAGAGAACATATTAACAGAAGGCTTCCAAACTGATCACAAACATGATAGCTGGATGGAAAATGTGATTTCATAGTGAATTTTTAAAAATCAGCTAGTAGAAACCCAATCCAAGAGAGTGCACATGTTGCAATTTGCAAAGACTTTATAATTTTATTTTTTAGGGCAATACATTTTTAACTTTGTAAGAGGCCAACACACATTTTTCCATGCATTGTACTATTTTATATATCCAGCAATGGTAAACATGCCAATTGCCAAATATTTTTAGGAAAGTCTTTAAAATGACTATTGGAAAAAAGTTCACATAAGGGAAATTTTGAGGGAGCAGATAGAGAAATTTAACAGAAAAATGTAAACTATGAAGAATTCAAAGGAAATTCTAGAACTATAAAGAATGAACAGAAATGAAATGTTTAATAAACAGATTTAGCAGCAGATTGGGGATGAGAGAAGAAAGAATCAGCAAACATGAAGATGGATCAATAGAAGTTGCCCAGTTGAAGGACAGGAGAGAAAAAAAAGGTGGAAACTTAATCCTATGCCTGTGTGTGTGTGTGTGTGTGTGTGTGTGTGCGCGCGCGCGCACACATGTGTGCGTGTGTGCACACACCTTTGTGGCTTTCAAATGCAGTTAGCAAGTGAGGTGAGAGGGTGTCAATTCTCTGTTCACAGACTTCCAGCCAATCCCATTTCAGCCTTGCTCCTCTTTGCTGGTATCTGGTCCCCTGCACGCGGTCCCTTTTGGAGATTTTACAGGGCAATCTGATGCATTTCTCATTGCTCTGCTCATCTGTTTTTCTGCCTTTGATCTTGCCTTCTCCTTTATAACCTGAAGTTAGCAGTGCTCTCACTTTACAGGAATGAGATGAGGTGAATCTGGGAAGGGGCCTGGCACAGTGCTTGGCACACCGTTTCTTGATGACAAATGGTGTCTATTTTCACTGCCTCCCAGCTCTCTGCCATCCCCACACTCTCTCCCTTCTTCCCTCCTTTTCCTCTTTCCTCCTCCTAAACATTCTGCATTCACATATTTCAACGAGCTCAGGCCTCTTTCAGGACAGTGGTTTGTAATTACTGCCGCGTGGTGTATAATTTCTGTGGCAAATTTATTTCTTCTCATATTTCTTGTAAGTGTTGCTGATGCAGAATGAACATCTCAAGTCACTCAGAGGCAAACAAATGAGATGGAAAACCTGCCTGTAATTGAGCTGGCACAGGAGGCGTGTCCATCTTTAAAAATACTGTTTCTCTATCTTAAACTGTGGGGCCAATTAGAGGCTTGTCTGGAGAGAGAGCAATCCAGCCGCCTCCTGGGGGCCTGTTTTCTTGTGGACACAGCTGGCCGTGAGCTAAGGGAAGATAGGAGGGTTAGTGCCTGACCTGGGCCAGCGGCCTCCATCCACAGAGTGTGTCAGCAAAGGAAGGGACCCTGGAGATGAGCCAGTCCGGCCTTTCCCAGGGAAGGTGAGCTGAGCTCTGATCCAGAGAGTGGGTTGAGTTCTCCCAAGGCCAGTGCAGTTAGTGCTTGAGCCTGGAGGAGAAACTAGGTCTCACCTGGCCCAGGTTCCTTTCCAGTTCACCAGGTACAAAAACTGATCCAGCCTATTACTGCCCCTAGCACCCAGCCAGCCAGTTTGGATGCTAGTCTTATTTGCAACATGAACCGAGAACTTCCAGATGTATACAAGCTGGATTTAGAAAAGGCAGAGGAACCAAAGGTCAAATTGACAACATCTGTTGCTGTGCTGTGCTAAGTTGTGTTTGACTCTTTGCAACCCTGTGGACTATAGCCCGCCAGGGTCCTCTGTCCATGGAGTTATCCAAGCAAGAATACTGAAGTAGGTTGCGATTTCCTTCTCTAGGGGATCTTCCTAATCCAGGGATCGAACCCAGGTCTCCTGCATTGCAGGCAGATTCTTTACTGTCTGAGCCATCGATTGGATCATTGAAAAAGCAACAGAATTCCAGAAAAAAACATCTACTTCTGCTTCATTGACTATGCTAAAGCTGTGATGTGGATCACAACAAACTGTGGATAATACTTCAAGAAATGGGAATAACAGATCACCTTTCCTGCCGCCTGAGACATCTGTATGCAGGTCAGGAAGCAACAGTTAGAATCAGGCATGGAACAATGGACTGGTTCCAAATTTGAAAAGGAGTACATAAAATCTGTATATTGTCACCCTGCTTATTTAACTTATATGAAGAGTACATCATGAGAAATGCCTGGCTGGATGAAGCACAAGCTGGAATCAAGATTGCTGGGAGAAATATCAATAACCTCAGATATGCAGATGACACCACCTTATGGAAGAAAACAAAGAGGAACTATAGAGCCTCTTGATGAAGGTGAAAGAGGAGAGTGAAAAAGCTGGCTTAAAATTCAACATTCAAAAAACAAAGATCATGGCATGCAGTCCCATCACTTCACGGCAAATAGATGTGGAAACAATGGAAACATTTTTGGGCTCCAAAATCACTGCAAATGGTGACTGCAGCCATAAAACTAAAAGATGCTTGTTCCTTGGAAGAAAAACTATGACCTACCTAGATAGCATATTAAAAAGCAGAGACATTTCTTTGCCTACAAAGATCTGTCTAGTCAAAGCTATGGTTTTTCCAGTGGTCATGTATGGATGTGAGAGTTGGACTATAAAGAAAGCTGAGCGCCGAAGAATTGATGCTTTTGAACTGTGGTGTTGGAGAAGACTCTTAAGAGTCCCTTGGACTGCAAGGAGATCCAACCAGTCAATCCTAAAGGAAATCAACCATGAATATTCATTGGAAAGACTGATGCTGAAGCTGAAGCTCCAATACTTTGGCCACCTGATGTGAAGAACTGACTCACTAGAAAAGACCCTGGTGCTCGGAAAGATAGAAGATAGGAGGAGAAGTGGGTGACAGAGGATGAGATGGTTGGATGGTATCACCCACTCAGTGAACGTGAGTTTGAGTAAGCTCCGTGAGATGGTGAAGGACAGGGAAGCCCGGCATGCTGCAGTCCATGGGGTTGCAAAGAGTCCAACATGACTGAGCAACTGAACAACAATAACAACTTGAGCAAATATCCATGGTTAACAAGATCCTCACAGAGGGTTGGGATGACTGACACTGAACAAGCTCTCTCAACTCCTTGTGGGTGGTGACAGAAAACAGGGTAGTCTGTCAGAGAAAATAGCCCTAAGCCCACCCGGCAGTGGTGGGTACTCAGAGGGCTTCTGGGTAAGAAGTTGCTGGAACTGAATTCTAAGGAGAGGGGAAAAGAGAGCCTGTCCAAGAGGAATCATGAACGAGATGGTAGAAGCCACCAGTCTGTGTGGGGAAGAACCCAAGGGGGATGGTGAGGCTGGAGATTGCACGGTGGTGGCTGGCTCAGACCCTGCCTGGGGGTGCTGCAGTCTTAGAGGTCTCTGATGATGGGCCAGGCTGCCTGTGAGCAAGTGAGTCCCCTGTCCCTGGGCTTGTGCAGGTTCAGGCAGATCAGGTGCTTGTCAGAGAATTGGCAGAGTGGGTTCCTGTCCTGGATAGGAGGTGGCTGGGCAGGTGAGGGGAAGCTCGGAGAGAGGAAGGGACTGTGTTGAGGCCCCACGATGCCTTACGGGCAGGATGAGGGTTAGGTGTCTACCTGCAGAGTCTTTTTTTTTTTTTTTTAATTTATTTGTTTGTTTGATGCTTTGGCTGTGCTAGGCTTTTCTGCGCTGACTTTTCTTCATTGCTGCACAGGCAGTGAGCGGGGGCTGCTCCCCGGTTGCGGTACGTGGGCTTTTCTCACTGCAGTGCCTCCTCTTATTGCAGATCACGGGCTCTAGGGAGCGAGCTGCTGCTGCTGCTGCTAAGTCGCGTCAGTCGTGTCCGACTCTGTGCGACCCCATAGACGGCAGCCCACCAGGCTCTCGCGTCCCTGAGATTCTCCAGGCAAGAACACTGGAGTGGGTTGCCATTTCCTTCTTCAATGCATGAAAGCGAAAAGTGAAAGTGAAGTTGCTCAGTCGTGTCCAACTCTTAGTGACCCCATGGACTGCAGCCCACCAGGCTCCTCTGTCCATGAGATTCTCCAGGCAAGAGTACTGGAGTGGGGTGCCATTGCCTTCTCCGCTAGGGAGCGAGGGCTTCCCCGATCGTGGCTCCCGGGCTCTGGAGCGCAGACTCGGTAGTTGTGGCTCATGGGCTTAGCGTAGCAGCATATGGGATCCTCCCGGACCAGGGATTGAACCCGTGTCTCCTGCACTGGCAGCGGATTCTCTACCACTGAGCCACCAGGGAAGCCCCCTGCAGTCTTACTAGTGTAAGGAACTTGCAGGGAACAGTGGCGTGAAGAACACTTAAGCCCGGATAGCCCAAGACAGAGCACCACTTGGCTGAAGAATAGCGTGCCCACAGCACCATGCCCACTGTTACCAGGTCAGATCAAGGCCCAGGATTTAGGAGGCAGGGGAATGGATGTTATTAGGCAGCAGGGTTTCAGGGTGCCCTTCACACAGTGAGCTGTGTGAGCCTCAAGGCTTTGTTCCAGAAACCCTGGATCTCCAGGGACCATGAGCCCTGAGCTTGGACTCAAGGTCCACACCACCCTCCGTCAACTTCTCTTCTGGAACTTCACAAGGCTCTGGTTATTGCATGAGCCTACTGCTGGGTCAGCCTGACGGATGGATGGTGCAGTGATAAGAGGCACATTCCTGGGACGAAGGAATGTGCTTGGCCTGGCAGGAGTATGTTGCTGAAAAGGGGGCACTCACATGAAACAGCTCCTGCGTGCGTGGGAAGACGTCATAGATGTGTAAATATAAACACCTCTGTGTTCAGGCTGAGAGAGAGAGACAGAGATTAGCTGCACCTAACTCCAGGGGAGGGCAATTCGGAAGGGTCAGGAATTACAGTCAGGTTTCTTCTCTTTTGTAGCGATGTTTTTTGGAAACCGCATCATTCCTGCATCCAGCGTGCACACATTCAAACAGTCCATCAACATTTCCCAAATATCTACCGTGCAAGACACTGAACTTTGAAGAAGTATGAGAAAAAGTCTTTTATCCCAAGCAGCTCACAGTGTAGAAAGGGGTGGGTTTGGGCAGGGAGGTGATCATGGCCCTGTTTGGGTGATGTGAGAAGCAGAGTAGAGAGCTACAGAGCGCAAAAAGGCTGTGAACCCAGCCACAGGGTGAGGGGGTCATCAGAGGAGAACTTTCTGGGAAGAACAGGGGAGAGCGCACCGATGCTTGGGCTGGGGGTGGGGGGGGAGCTGTACCACCTCTCCCACCCTGTGGCAGTCATTTCGGTCCTTGTCTGGCTCCCATCCCAACTATCAGCTCCTGACTCTTGAGATCACGTCTCTATTGTGATATCTGCAGCAGACAGGAGCTCTCGGTGTGTTTGTTTCCTGACTGTAAGCAAAGGGCAAGGATGTTAGGTGAACATTCTTGGCAAAAGACCTTCTCTTGTGTCATGTGACCACAGCCTCCTCCAGGACAGGGACTTGATGGGGTTGTCTCTGGGACTCTAGTCCTTGCTTCAGAGCTTGGACTTAAGTAAGAGCTCAATATAGGGTTTTGAATTACGGAATCAGTGAACAATAAATGAATAAATTAAAGAGGGACGACCATGAGAATGAACTTTGTTGCCTTCTTCTTCTTTAATTACTGATCTGACTTTCCTCCATGGCTTTCACCCTCATCTCAGTAGAGGAAACTCTCCATCCAGGGCTGCTGTATACAGTTGTTCAGGCTGTGCACTGCACAAAGTTGCCAGCTCTTATAAGATGCAACTCACACTGTAGCCATGCAGTTACTTACATAAGAGTTGAGCAGAAACTGTGGATCTCACCTCTGAGTCCTGGAGCAGTGGAGGGAGGGGCCTCTTATTCACAACCATGTGCGCACTTGGGCCCTGCCCTGTTGCAGCCGTGCTGTGGACTTCCCTGGAAGTCCCTGCCCTCACCCACCTGCTAGTCTTGAAGGCCCGTACCTGACCCTCTCGTAACAGTGGCCCTGGCGGGGTGGCTTCATCAGGGAGGCACCTGCAGATGCTGTCCTGCAGGGGGTATGTGTCCTGGTTTTGGGGTGGATGTGAGCTGGTGTCTGTGTGCTGCACCCAGGTCTGTAGCCTCCAAAGGCCTCTGGACACCCCCTACTCCTGCAGAGCTAGGCTGAAGCCAAAAGAAAGCATTTTACTCATAAAAACATGGAACATTGCCCTAGCCTCCCCTCCCTGCCTGCAAGTGTGTTCCCTTTGGAGTCACTCAATTTGGCCACAGGGGCATCTACTCACATCCACTTTGCCCCAGGTCAGTGTGACCATAATATGCTGACTTTGAAAAATGCATTTAAAAAAGTAATTTATTATTTCAGGCTGTGCTGCGGGTTGTTTTTCCTCTACTTGCCGTGCGTGGGTTTCTCACTGCAGTGGCCTCTCTTGTAGAGCACAGGCTCTAGCTCAGGGAGTGGTTGCAGCGTGTGGACTGAGTAGTTGCGGCTCCCAGGCTCTAGAGCACAGGCTCAATAGTTACGGCACACAGGGTTAGTTGCTCCAAGGCAAGTGGGATCCTCCCAGATCAGGGATCGAACCCATGTTTCCTGCATTGGCAGGTGGGTTCTTTACCACAGAGCCACCAGGGAAGCCCTGCAGAATGTGTTTAAGAAGGGAAGTACCTATATAAAACATTTCCCAAATGTCTAGTACCAGCCTTGGGTGGATTGGTGTCAGGCTTGACGAGAACTGAATGTCTGCCCTCCCGTTCGGAAATCCTGCGTGGACTTACGAATGAGTGTGCGGAGCACAGGTGCAGGTGGCTGCAAAATTGAGGAGGCCCCCTCTCCTTCCTCCCCCGCAGTGTTCCCACAGGCTAGGTGGAGGACAGGTTCCACATCAGACCTCGTCCTCAGAAACTGGGAATGGGGGAGGGGGTGAGAAATGGACGGCTGTCACAGTCTTTCACGCTAAACACTGAACAAACTATCCTTCCCTTTTAAAACTGCCCCACCTGGGACTTCCCTGGTGGTCTAGTGGTTAAGACTCCATGCTTCCACTGCAGGGGTTCGATCCCTGGTCAGGGAACTAAGATCCCACATGCCTCACAGTTTAGCCAAACAAGTGAAAAGAACCCAGGCCGCTTGCTTGCTCCTTGCAGTTGATCAAGGATGCTTGACTCTACCTGCAGACCGTCCATAACGTCTCCCCTGCAGCCCAGCTCCATTACCCCCACCAACCACTCTCCAAATAGTACTGTCTTGGCATCCCTTTTTCTTCTCTAAAACTGACTCTTTTCCAGCACCTTGAGCCCCTCCTGGAATGCAGCTGATTGCAGATGGATTCTCTGCCCCAGGCTCGTGAATAAACACCTGCCTTAACTTTGTTTCAGACTCAGCTACATGGTTAGCACTTGGGACTGCATAATAGAAGATTCTGGGTAATTATAACACTGAGAATCACTAAAGTGTACTGCGGATTTACAATGTGTCCACTACCACTCTCACAACTATGGACACAGAAAATCCTGTGAAGTGGACACCTTTGTCTTCCTCATGCACACAAAGTACAGAGAGGAAAACAGACTTGTCCAAAGTCACTCAGGTGCTGAGTGATGGAGTTGGGATGTGAACCCAGGTAGTCTGACTCTAGGTGATTCTATACTCTTGCCCACAAGGCTGAAACATGAAAGTGTTAGTCGTTCAGTCATGTCTGACTTTTGCAAACCCATGGACTTTAGCCCACCAGGCTTCTCTGTCCATGGAATTTTCCAGGCAAAAATACTAGAGTGGGTTGCCATTCTCTTTTCCGCACGATTGTCCTAACCCAGGGATCAAACCTTGCATTGCAGGGGGATTCTTCACCCTCTGAGCCACCGGGGAAGTCCACAATGCTGTGTGGTCCTGATTCCAAGGAGAGATCTTTGTTCACATTTCTGAGAGATAGTAGCGCTTTTGAGTAGGGAACCCATGGGCTGCAATTTGACCTTTGATGGATGGCTTTGGCATTCCCTGAGAGAGATGGTAGCATCAGAGGAAGTCTGAACCTGGGTGGGAGTCCCTGAGCCGGCCGGGCTGGAGGTAAGTGTTAGACTTGAGACCCCTCATCAAGGGTATGGTCACCTCTCCAGTACTAAGCCTTTAATGCCTTCAGTGCCAACCGAAGACCTTGGAGAGGTGTGGCGTTTTGTAGAGGAGGAATACACAGAGGAGGAAGAAAGGAGTCACTCAGCTAACCTGTGGCAGAACTGGGTGTTGAAAAAAGGTCGGATGGCGCTTGATGGTGGACACACAAATGGGAGTCCCAGGGGTGTAGCTGTCCCTCCTGCCTGTGACCTGTTGGAACAGCCCAGGTTTTGTCCCACCTGTGGCTCCTAGTGGTAGATCCTGAAAAAGGCATTCTGCTTTGAGTCTGAGAGGCACTTTTGTACAGCATCCTTTGTCCCCAGGACAATGGTGAGCCCAGGGTCCTTATTTCCACCTTGCAGCTGGAGAAGTCAGTTCTTGGCCTCTATGTTTAGAGCATATCGAATACACAAGTTGCCTCCATCATCTGATTACACAAGCGGCCACCACCATCTGCTTGCCTCACTTGAGAATCTGGGCAAGGTGGTGAAATCAACTCTAAGCATGTGTGTGTTTTCCTTTTAAAATAAAGTTAAGGGATAAGCTTGAAGAATCGCAGCAATCTGGAGAGTGGAGGTGAGCTCTAATGCAATCTTCCTGCTCTTCTGAGAGGCCACTTGACGCTGGTCTGACCTGCTTCCAGGCCCTGAGAGGCATCAACCTTGAGTTGATGGGAGCCCTCCACGGCTTGTGGAAGTGGGAGTGCTATTAGGATCTGAAGTCGGTCACTGGCCATGGCTGGTAAATTGAAATCCAAAATCTGTGGAAGATGCCTTTGTTCTTAGGAAGGTGACATCTTCTCTGAGTGCCTTGGGCTTTGGGAAAGTGTTATTTGCTAAGAAGAGAAGAAATTCACACACAACAGGTGATCAGTCTTCACGTGTTTTTTTTTTAAAACACCTTCTCAATGACCGCCTTGGGGCATAATAAATCGTCTACACTGAGGGAAGGCTGGAGAATTCACTTCACCAATGATACAGAAATGTAGAGAAATCCTGTTATCAGGTGTATATATGTGTGCATTTCTGTGTGGACATGTCTGTGTGTGTAGGCACATGTGTGTTTGCACACATGGGTTGATGTACACACAATGCATCTCCAGGGTTCAAAGTGTCTAAAGGAGGAAAGATCAAATTGCTCCTTAGAAACAGCTACTTTCAAGGACTTAAAGAAGTGGCCTTGCCCTGGGAAGCTCTGAGCATCAGAACGTGGAGCAAAATAGTATATTGTGGCCCTTGGAAGGGATGAGGAGTAACGGAAGGAAGACTGATCTAGGAAGCAACTTGATTCTGCCCCCAGCCTGCTGTGTGACTTCACCAAACTCATTGCCCTCTCTGAGCTGTGATTTCCACATGAAGTTGTAAAACCCAGACTCCTTGCCAAGGCCTGTAGTGGATGCTGCATGTGTGGTCCTCCTTCAGGATGAGCAGACCTTCTCCCAGCTGCTGGGAGTGCCGGCAGCTTGTGGCCTCCCAGAAATGAAGACAGTCCCCTTAGACATGGTCACACTATCCACCCTGGGATCAGCTGGTCAGTGCAGGGGAACAGGCCTGGTTCCCTGTCCTTCAGGCAGGACAGCTCTGCAGGACCTTTCAGCTCCAGAGCTCCCTGGGGAGTTCAGCTGAGGATGAACCACATTGCATGCAGACCAACTTCTCTCTCCTAAAATCCTGCTTCCTTTCCTCTCCCTTCCAAGCTGTGATCCTGAGAGCACCCTCTGAGGAATCCCCTTGCATGGTGATCTCCATCTCAGAGAACCCAGACCAAGGCCCCAGTGTTCTGCAACTGCGTGATCTTCTCCCTCTGCCTACCCTCCCCCCACTCTCTGCTCCAGCTGTACAGCCCTTGTTCTCTGCATTAAACTCACCAAGCTCGCCCCTGCCTCAGGGTCTTTGCACATCCCTTCTGCAGGAAAACTTTTCCCTCCACCTTTTTTTTGATGGTTTTTAAGTCATCTATTTGTTGTTGTTCGGTTGCCAAGTTGTGTCCGACTTTTTGCAACCCCATGGACTTCAGTGTGCCAGGCTTCTCTGTCCCTCACCATCTCCTGGCGTTTGCCCAAGTTCGTGCCCATTGAATCGGTGATGCTATCCAATAATCTCATCCTCTGTCACACTCTTCTCCTTCTGTCTTCAGTCTTTCCCAGCATCAGGGTATTTTCCAACGAGTCAGCTCTTTAAATCAGGTGGCCAAAGTACTGGAGTTTCAGTTTCAGCATCAGTCCTTTCAATGAGTATTCAGGGTTGATTTCTTTAGGATTGACTTGTTTGATCTCGCTGTCCAAGGGACTCTCAAGAGTCTTCTCCAGCACCACAATTTGAAAGCATCAATTCTTTGGCACTCTGCCTTCTTTATGGTCTAGTTTTTAATCACTTAAATCTCAGCTGAATGGTCATCTTCTCAACCAAGCTTTTCTTGCCCACCCAGTCTAGGTTATCTCCCCAGGGACTCTAACTATACCTCCTTGTTTTATTTTCTTCAAGGTCTTAGAAGGCAATGGCACCCCACTCCAGTACTCCTGCCTGGAAAATCCCATGGACGGAGGAGTCTGGGAGGCTGCAGTCCATGGGTCGCAGAGTCGAACACGACTGAGCCACTTCACGTTCCTTTCCTTTCCTTATCACTCTCTGATAATGTATTTTTTACTTGTTCAATTGTTGATCTACTGTCTCCCACTCCATTGAATGCAAGCTCCCTGGACGGCATAGACTAAGGCCAGCTTGCCCACTGCCCCGTGTCCAGTGCCAGTAGCTACAACCTGTAAAGCAATCCTTCTGCAGAGACCTACAGAATGAAAGTGTGAGATAGTCCTGCTGGAGCAAGGGGTCTTTATGCTAGAATTTGAGATGTCAGTGAACTTAGAGGATGTGTTGGTTTCTTAGAGCTGCTGTAACAAATGGCCACACACTGGATGGTTTCAAGCAACAGAAACATTTTCTGGTCACATGGGGAGCAGCATCAGAGGCAAGAAGATGAACCCTGAAGCACTGAGACCCAAGAGCAAAGAGCTGGGTTTGGAGGGAGAAAATGTCCAACCCTCGTGATATTTCACGTCTCCCGAGGATGGTTACCTGTCACCTCATGGTCCTGACAGAGGGCGGGGCAGCAGAGAGCATGGAAAGGGCTCAGGGCTTGGGGGGCAATCCAGAAAAAGCCAGCCAAATTCCACCTTAGAGCCCCTGAACCCACCGCTGGCTGGCGAGAATTCACAAAATGAATAAACACATAAAGCATGTTTAGAGCTCTGGTTCAATTAAAACCCCCCTCTGCAGACAACTGAAACCAGCTCTGTCTCTAAAAAAAGCTTCTTCCCAGCAACCAGGTGCAAGTCGAGCCTGAAACAACTCTTCAGACACGGAGTTGCTGTTGTTCGAGCGTCTTAACCTTCAGCCGCTCCAGGCCTCCCTGGATCAGGCAGCCGTGGTCCATTAAAGTGGGTGATAAATATTTCATGCTCTGAGCTGGAGGGTGCCGTTGGCTTCTGCTCGCTTCCTCAGATGCCTGAAGCTGTGATGGCTTTGTTTCTCCATTAACTCTGCAGATTATGTCAAAGCCACCTAGACGAGACCCGCATGCTTACCCTGCCCGCAAATCAGACGAGATGGCTCTAAAGACCTCTGAGTATCACTCAGAGTTTACTGTTCAGCCTGAATTTTTTTTTTTTATTGTTTTGTTACCTACTGGTTTTTTAAGGTGTTTCTCTTTTTTAGTTAAAATTTTTATTTATTCAATTTTTGTTTTTTATTTTTGAAATTTTTATTTTACGTTGGGCAATAGTTGATTAACAATGTTGTCAGTTTCAGATGCACAGCCCAGTGGCTCAGTCATACATACACATGCATGTATTCTTTTTCAAATCCTTTCCCCATTTAGGTTAGTACAGAACACTAAGCTGAATTCCTTGCGCTATACAGTAGGTCTTTGCGGATTAAGGTTACTTTCCATTTACAGTTGGGCTTCTTTGGTGTCTCAGTAGGGAAAGAATCTGCCTGCCATGAGGGAGACCCAGGTCCAGTCCCTGGGTGGGGAAGATCCCCTGGAGAAGGGCATGGTTACCCACTCCAGTATTCTTGCCTGGAGAATTCCATGGACAGAGGAGCCTGGCGGGCTGCAGTTTATGGGGTTGCAGAGTTGGACACAACTGAGTGACTAACACTTTCACTTTCATTTCCATTTACAGTTATGACAAAATATTGGATGTATTCCCTATGTTATAAAATATATCCTTGAGCCCCAGTAGTTTGTGCCGCCCACCCTCCATCCCTGTAATGCCCACCCTCCATCCCTGTAATGCCCACCCCCCCACGTTTAACCACTTGTTTGTCTTCTGTATCTGTGCGTCTGCTTCTTTTACATTATAGTCACTAGTTTGTTATACTTTTTGGTGCCACATATAAACGATCTCACAGAATATTTGTCTTTCTCTGTCTGACATCTCACTCAGCATAATGCCCTCCAAGTCCATCCACGTTGCAATAGACGGTGACGTTTCATTCTTTTTTATGGCTGAGTCATCATAGTCCACTGTATATACACCACATCTGCTTTTAGCCTGAAATATTTTGAAGACAAGGATGTTAAGCTTTAAAGAGGAGTGGTATGTAACTTCAGATAAGAGTCTGCTAACCCTTGCCCTTATGTTCACACATGAGCCTCACTTGGAAGGACTTGAGTGATGGGTGCACCTGCCCATCTGAAGCCTGGAATGGGGCTAATAGCCTTGGACTTGAGGTGAGCTATCTCTGGCTGATAAGTACCCCACTAAAATGTCAGAGTCTCGGCTTACTGGGTCCCCAAGGACCAGAATGAGAGAATGGATGTGAATTCCTGTGTGAACGTGAAGGGCTACAGATGTAGGAGGGGTGTTTTTACCTGTGTTTTTCAAGGCCCTGGGCTTAGAAGTCACGTAAAAAGTAAACAACATTGCCATTTTCTAAACAGCCATCATCATCCTGCTTATTCCCTGGGGGCAGCACTGACTGGTTTGTGCTCATGGATCAACCTCCCACCTCCAAAAGGTGACCCTCCTCCCCCAGCAGAAACTCATGGCAATTCTGCTCTCTTGCTGGATGCCGAGTTCGGTAGGGCCATGTGATGGTGCCAAAGAATGAGATGCTAGGAAAAGTCCCTGTGTATGCTTCTGGTCTTGAACAAATAACCCAAGATAGTAATTCGTCTCTCCTTGCCTTTGGACATGTCACATGAAGGCAGTTGCCACAGATGTCTTAACGCTCTGAGGGTGGCATTTCCACTATGTGAAGATGACAGAGAAGACAGATGAAAAGTCTCAGGCTCATGGTGAGATTGCCGAACTGGTTGGTTCACATGGAAACATCTACCTCTGATTTGCATTATGTGTGATGTTATGGCCTTTATCATATATGCCATTTTGGTTGCATAATTCTATTTTAGTTGAATATTCTTTTACATGTACCACAAAGCTTTCTAACAGATACTGAAGTCTATCAGAATTATGAGCAAATTGGGTCAATATACTTAAATAGTGAAGATTTAGTGCATGGCTTTTGTGGTGGCTACTGTGTCTTTCTCAGAATATTTCCCCCTTCCAGTGTGGTCGGGATGCTGAGTCTGGTAGCCCAACCGTGTGGCATTAAATAAACAATAATGGTTAAGGATTTCACCTTGACCTCCTGAGGCTCTACCCAATACAGACACAACAGTAGTTCAAGGACTGTGAAGGGCAGACTACCTGTGTTGCCATTAAGCCCCAGTTTCCCCACTACTTTGCTCAGCCCCTAAACTGAAGTCATTATTAATTAATACGTGTGTATGTGAGCATATGCTTTCAGTCGTGTCTGACTCTTTGCGACACCACAGACTCAGCCCGCCAGGCTCCTCTGTCCATGGACTTCTCCAGGCAAGAATACTGTAGTTGGAAGCCATTCCCTTCTCCAGAGGCTCTTCATGACCAAGGGATCAAATTCATGTCTCCTGCAATGCAGGAGGATTCTTTACCATCTGAGCCACATGGGAAGCCCGAGTATGACTATGCAAAAAGTACCAAGGCAGGCAGGAGGAGAAGGGGATGACAGAGGATGAGATGGTTGGACGGCATCACTGACTCAATGGACATGAGTTTGAGCAAGCTCTGGAAGATAGTAAAGGACAGGGAAGCCTGGCGTGCTGCAGTTTACAGGGTCGCAAAGAGTCAGACACAACTGAGCGACTGAACGACAGTAACAAAAGTCAAAGGTGTATCTCTTCTTCACGCCATACAGCATGATCTCAAACTGGATCACAGACTCGAATGTAAACTAAAACTATAAAAATCTTAGACTAAAACACAGTAGTAAATACTCATGGTCTCAAGTTAGGCAAAGCCTTCTTAGCTATAAGATGAAAAACACAAAGGACAAAATAGATTAATTAAACTTCTTTTAAATTAAAAACTTCTATGCTTGTAGGATGCCTTTGAGAAGGTGTAAGATGATCTATAGAATGGGAGAATAGATTTGCAAATTGTTGATCTTTTAATGAACATTTATCTAGAATATAAAAAGAACTCTTGCAAGTTAATAACAATTTATATCCACACAAAAACTTGTTCATGAATGCTCAGAAAACACTATTCATAATACCCAAGCAATAGAAACAACTCATATGACCATCAGCTGATGAATGGATAAATAAAATATGGCATATCCATAGAGTGGAATACTATTTGGACATGAAAAGGAATAAAGTACTGATGCCTGCCACAATTGCATGCATGGTGTATGGATAGAGGAGCTTTGAAGACTTTATGCCAAATGAAAGAAGCTGGTCACGAAGGACCACACATTATATGAGCCCAACTTTTATGAAATGTCCAGAATTAGCATATTTATTGAGACTAAATGTGGATTAGTGGCAGCCTAGGACTGGGGGGAAGTGGGTGGGTTGCAGGTTGTATGATGACTAAAGCATGTGCGTGCGCGTGTTAGTCACTCAGGCGTGTCCGGCTCATTGCAACCCCATGGACTGTAGCCCACCAGCCTCCTCTGTCCATGGGACTCTCCAAGCAAGAATGCTGGAGTGGGTTGTCATTTCCTTCTCCAGACTGGTCACTTTTAGAGACAATGGAAATGTTATAAAATGGATCGTGGTGATGGTCGAGCAATTCGGAACATACTAAAACCCGCTGACTTGCATAATTTAAATGTGTAAGGTGTATGGTTTGAAAATTACATCTTAATAAAGCTGCTAAAAGTAAAAACCAGCCCTCTAGATTCCAAAGTGCTTGCTCCATCCTGGTGGTGGGTGGCACCTGGAGGTTGGGGTCCCCTGAGACCAGGGCAGGTCCCGTTAGTTCCAAGTGGGCAGGAAGGGGCTCTGGCTTAACTGCAAGTGCAGAAGTGGCCTCTCTGGGGACCCTCCTGTGAGTCCTCACTACAGATCTGCCTCCTGACCTCATTTTGGGCAAGTTCAGGTTTTTCCTGGGCTTCTGCTTCGGTGCTTACTCTTCGCACTCCTAGGGGTTTTGAATAGAATGGAAATGGCTATCCACTCTAGTACTCTTGCCTAGAAAACCCATGGACAGAGAAGCCTGGTGGGATACCGTCCATGGGGTTGCAAGAGTGGGACATGACTGAGCGCGCACACACACACACACACACACACACACACACACACAGAGGAGTCTTGAAAAGAGAGGTGGGCTTTAGAGGCACACACAATCGTCTGTGAGCTCTGGCTCAGCTCTGTGGAAGTTCCAAGGTGCTGGCAAGTCACCCAGTGTCTATGGGATTCCATCTCTTCCTCCGTAAGTTCAAGAAGAAACGATGCTACTTGTGTCCGCTTGTGAGAGGGTGAGACGGATACTCTAGGATCGAGTTTGGTGTCTGGTTCCTCACGAGCGTTCAGTGCTCGACGACAGTCTCTGCATCCCATCTCCCGCATAAAAACGATACTGATGATAAAAGAATAGCCCTGTCCCTTATCGAGGGCTTTTCTGTCTTCAAGAAGATTTGCACATTTCAGCTGTTCAGTGCTGGCTCTGCTTCTAGCAAGTAACCTGGGATGAGGGGGCAGGAGGCGGCAGGGGCCTTTGGAGGGCTGTGGGGACTGCTGAGTTGGCCTGAGGACCCCAAGCCCTTCCTGCAGCCCAGGCACGGCTCCCAGTCCTCACTTTGGTCTCCAGCCTCCCTCCTAGATCCAGGTTGCTTCCTTGTCTTCATGGCACATTCATCTGGCTTGGAACACCGAGTTCTGATAAGTCAATAGATGTGCAGGGTCCTTGAGAGGTCAAGGAACCTGGGGCCCAAATGTCATCTGTCCAGTGATGAGAGCCAGACACTGCGGAGGAGCTGAAACCAAAGGGAAAATAAGTTAAATGAAAAGGTCAGGAGGCCGATTCCTCCGCCACCAGCTCTGCGGAGACTTGTCACATCACCGTCACTTTCTCTGGGCCCTCTCTCGGGGGAGGCAAGGCTGAGCCCCTCTTGCCTGCATCCCTGCCTTGCCCTGGGCGGGAGCCAGGGATGGCAGGCCGAGGCCCTGCTCTCTGGGAGAGGAAGAATGTGTTTACATCTGGGGCAAGCCCCTTACCCTGTGGCAGGTAGATGACAGGGTTTATGGATTGGTGGCATGCCGTGGACCCCACCGAGAAGCCACTCTCTCAGCCATCAACAAGGGAAACAGCAGCCCAGTTGTAACAAAGGCTGTCATATATTAAGTTTCTACTATGTGTCAGATATCGACCTGGTGTTAATATACATGATCTCATCCAATCCTTAAGTCAAGGTTATGTTGCCCTGTTTTAATTTTTGCAAATAGGGAGATTGAGGCTCTGAGGGCTGAGTGACTTGTTAGTTAGTCACACCGTGATAGCTCAGTTGGTAAAGAATCTGCCTGCAGTGCAGGAGACCCCGGTTCGATTCCTGGATTAGGAAGATCGGCTGGAGAAAGGAGAGGCTACCCACTCTTAATATTCCTGGGATTCCCTTGTAGCTCAGCTGGTAAACAACCTGCCTGCAATGCGGGAGACCTGAGTTCGACCCTGGGTTGGGAAGATCCCCTGGAGAAGGGAAAGTTTACCCATTCCAGTATTCTGGGTCCATGGGGTCCCAAAGAGTTGGAAACGGCTGAGTGACTTTCACTTTCACTTTCAGGTTGCGGGGTGGGGAGCGGGGTTTGAATCCACTTCTCATTTTGTTCCTTATTCTATGCACCACCCATGGTAAGTACTCATTGCTCCATAAGGAGCAGAATCAACAGGTTGTTCCCAGGCTCCCTGACTTGCTTTGGCCAGTGAACTATGAGCCAAATGGAAAATATAAGAGCAAGTACCCAGTCTGCCACGTTTCTGGCCACAGAACGGTTGGAAATTGGGCAAGATGAATCTTGAAGCCTCTACCAAGCCTTCCACAGGAGCTGAATTTTTCCTCTTGTGAGAAAGCGGAGCTATGAAGAGCTACTTATTAGGGACTTCTCTGGTGGTCTAGTGGTTAAGACTTTGAGCTTCCAATGCAGAGGATGCATGTTTGATTCCTGCCCAGAGAACTAAAGTCCCACATAACCAAAAAAAAAAAGAGAGAGAGAGAGAGTTACGTTTTAGAAAATTCACCGTCACTGCATTGTGGATGCCTCTTGATACTGGGAGGCTAGTAAGGAGGCTGTTTTAATAACATAGGTGAGAATTGAGGTGAACCTGAGGTGAACCTGAGTTAGGGCCATTCCACAGAGGTGGAGAAGGGGAGATAACACAGAAAGAGCATTTAATTGAGTAGATTCTGTAGGACTTAGTGGCTGACCGCATGTAAGGGGGCGGGAGAAGAGAGGGCAGCTTCATTCTGAGGCCTGTGTTCTCTCCTCCCTCTGAGCTGGCATCCTTCTGAAAAACGCTTTACATTCATCATCTGATTTGCTTCCCCAAAGTGTTCCCTAAGTTCAGTTGAGCAGATACTATTTCTGCTTTACAGATGAAGACACCGAGTCTGAGAGAGGTGATGGGATGGGCTGCCTAAAAATCAAAGTGCTTGAACGCAGGTCTCCTTGTCACCAACCTGTTCTCCTTGCTTGAAATCACCCTGGCCTCATTTACTCAGATATTTTAGGGGTGGAGGTAGTTTTCTTTTGTGAAGGCCAGGAGAGGTGGGGAGTAAGTAGGTGAGAGGGGGCTGGTAGGAGGCGGAGCTGTGGCTTTTCAGCCATGGTTATCCTGCTGATTTATCTCCGAGCATTCAGGCATATGCCGCACACATAAGGAGCAATATGCTCCGAGGAAGCGCCGTATAGCACAGTCTGGATTTATAAGACTCAAATGAGTGATTTTTATTCCATTGTTAAAGGCTTTTCCCCACTCCTACTCCATCAAAGGATTTCTCCTAGGGTTTCTTAAAAGAGCAATCTCAGTCTCCCAGGATGCTTTTAAAATGCAATTTCTCGCACACATTTTATTAGCATTCCACGAATGCAGAGCATTTTCAAAATGGCATGCGTCCACCCACCGAAGAATGCCAGCGTGTGATGTCATGAGTTTGGTATTTGCAGTTGTTTTCATGGTTGTTTAGGACAGGTGCACAGTGAATCCAGTCTGTGGGGAAGTTTAAAATGGTCTAATTTCTCCAAATCAAACTCAGGGTGAAACACTCTATGGGCACTCCCAAGCAGAGGGGGGATGTGGGTCTTGGAGAGAGGGCAGCTGGAAGACTCAGCCTCTGGTGATGTCCTTGACATCAAACTACATGGCGTCTCCCTTCTGAGTCTCACTTTCCAGAAAAGGAAAGTTAGGAGGAGGGGAGAAGCCACTGGCTTGACACTTCTGTGGCTTATTCCTTTTGTTTGTTTATTTTTCAGCTGCTGAACTCTTTCTCCCAAAAGAAAATATTATGCAGAAGCCCAAACTATGAAGCAAATATAAGCAAGCAGCTCTTGGAGTCCTATGCTCCTGGCCAATGTTTATTTCCACGGAATGTTTTGGGAAACCAGGTTACAGGGAATTTTTAGAGATAGATGCTCACTGGTCACTCAGGTGCCTTCTAGCTGGGTGTATGCCTGGGTTTTTCTCTAGCCTACTTTAGCCACCCAGTAGCTCTGAGCGCTCAGGGGATCACACAGCTGCTTCCCGTCTCTTTTCTCATCTAAAGTAGGGCATTCGTGATACACTTCAAGGTTCTGATTGAGAAAAATTCTGGGATGTTGTTGAGACACACGTAGATGCTTATTGTGGTGTGTGTGTGTGTGTGTGTGTGTGTGTAAATGCAGACATTTAGTGAGTACTACATACACAATGGAACTAATGAAAGCACTTTAAAAGTATTAACTTATTTAAGGACTTCCCTTGTGGTCTAGTGGTTAGGAATCCACCTGTCAGTGCAGAGGACACGGGTTCAATCCCTGGGCAGGGCAGATTCCACGTGGCTCGGAGCAACTTTGCCCATGCACCACAACAATTAAAACCCACACACCCTGGAGCCAATGCTTGCCTCAATGAGAGAAGCCACTGCAATAAGAAGCTCACGCACCTCAACCAGAGGGCAGCCCCAGCTTGCCACAACTAGAGAAAACCTTCGTGCAGCAATGAAGACCCCATGCAGCCAAAAATAAATAAATAAACTAGAAAAAAAAAGGTATTTAATTCTTGAGCACTATAAAGAAAGCAATTTTATTCCCCCTCAATTTATAGATGAAGAAATGGAAACTCAGAGAGACTGGGTAACATTTTTGAGGTCAAAGAGCAAGTTAGTGACAGATAAGAACATTGGCAGTTTTATATATATTTGGTGCAGACCTTGTCTGAAAACCTAATCCAATTTTTAATAACCTGAAACTCAGGTTATTAAACGAGAACCCTGACCCCACAATTCTACCACAAAACCCGTGCTTCCTGCACTTCTCTAGCACAGCCCCTTTGCCAAATGTTTATCCTTTTTAATAATTAAAAAAGCAAATTTTCTGACTTTTATAGGAATTTTATTAGGTGAGATATAAAACACCTTTGGAGGTTTCAGAATCGGTGACCAACCAGCTCAGAAACTTGGACTGAGGGTGCTGCTTCAGCTCTTTGTCTTTGGTGTGACTTGTTTCTTCAAGGCTGTATTTCAATAAGTCAATATCGTGGTTTTACTTGCCTATTCAATCCCTTTCAGATAAGAGTGTCTTGATAGTGGGTGTGATAGCCGGACTGACAGCAGCCACATTCCAACCACGAGGCAACAAATATGAGGCAATATGGCAACTGGTAAGGATGGCAGAGAAGAGAACTCAGAGTTACTTGGGTGTTACTTGGGCCATGGTCAAAGTGGCCCAACCAATGTTAGGAGCCCTCTGTCTCCAGACCTTTCCCCATGTGCAAAAACAACAAAAGCAAAAAAAAAAAAAGACAAACCTTATTTGTTTAAGCCACTATTGATTCAGTTTTCTGATTTGCCTGTGAATATATTCCTAATGGAAACATCCTTCTAAAAGTAAAGATAGTGGTTGTATAGCTTTAATGGTGCTTTTGTGAGAACGCCTCAGAGCACACACTCAGTACTCGCTAATGGCCATCATTGGCTCGCCATGTGGCTCTGACTCCAGTTCGAGAAGCTTTCCTGTTTCCCAGGCTTATCTCTACCTCAGGGCAGTGGCATTCTGTAGGGGTCTCCTGCAGTCAGAGTTTATTTATCTCAACCCAATTAGCCTTTGGCTTTTGAACTCTTTTCTTTCCTGTCTGACATTCATCATCTTGTCAGCCTGCCCCAGAGGCTCTTCAGACAAGCCTGGGAATCCTGAGGAGTTCCTGGAGCATGTGTAAGGGGTGTCTCTTCTCATCACAGCCCTTTCTGGAGCCTCTGAGTGAGCTGCTGGTCCCAGGGAATCTCATGTCCAGAATTTGTTTCTGCAGTGATGTCAACCCTGACCTTTTTCTTTGGGAGGATGAGGAGTGGGGAGTGGGTTATCATGGGGGCAGAGCTGGACAGTACTGGAGCTGAACAACCAGGCTTCTGTGTCACACCCTCCAAGAGCATCATTCCCCTGTGGTTGCCATGATGGTGCCAGTGGAGTTGTAAAGTGCACACCTAGCACCGCTGCAAGAATCTTGCTGGCTGCAGAGCTGCAAGGCCTCTGGACGTTGCCCTGTCCCATCAGCTCTTTATACAGAAGCCACTAAGGACCAGAGAGGTTGAGTAACTTGCTTGAGGTCACACAGCCCAGGAGGAGAAGAGCCTGGATTGTAAAAGAATCCGATTTGCTCACAAGCCTTTGACCTGCAAGGTTATGTCTGGCTTCTGCCGCCTGCCAGGACACATTGTGCTGCGGTCACACTTGTCTGGTCTCTCACTTTTTCAGCTTGTTCTGCCCCAAACCTTTTGAACTGACTCTCTCCTCTGCCTGAGACTTGCTTTCTTCCCTTCTCATGATTCAGGTTTCAGCTCACACGTCAATTCATCGAAGAGGATTTCCCTGATCACCCTGCTTCCCCCAACTCTGCAAGCCACTTTCTTGCACATTTTTCTATTTCTCATCTGTCTGTAGCTACCTTATCTATGTGTTACGTGAGAATACAGACCACATAAAAATGGACTGTCCACTTTCTCACTGTTATTTTGCTGAGACCCAGCACTTATCACATAGTAGCTGTTCAATATTATTTTAGGTTTAATGAATTAAATAGTTGGCACTGGGATTCTCATAAGATAACATCCAACTATAATGTAAGAGGTTCACAGTAGGAAAAACGGGGTGTGAAGTCTATAGGAACTCTCTGTTCTATCTTTCCAAGTGCTCTGTAAATCTAAAGTTATTCTAAAATCAAAAGTTTACTAGAAACAAACAAGCAACAACATTCAAAGGGAGCTGCAGGTGTTCACCCTTGCAGCTGGGCTATGGAAGACAGTCTTATGGTTTGCACAACACAGAACCCCTGGCTGAGCTCAGGAGGGATGGAAACTTCTACAAAGTCCCCACAATGCAACGGGACCACAGAAAGGACTATGTATACCCATAGGAGCCATCTTTTTCTTATGCATCTAAAGGTTGCTTAAATCAGGGGCAGCCCTCCCTTCTCCCATCCCATTCTCCTCTCCTGCTTTCCTGCTTTTATTTCTGCCTCTTGCTGTGTTCAATCTCCCTTTAAAAATGTTAAACTTTTCACAGATCGTTACCCAGGCTTCTTCTGGTTACCACTGTTTCTGAGATGGGTTTCATGCTGGAAGGGTCCCTTCTGCTGACTAATTGCCCAAGTGTTCCTACGTTTGAGCTGCTGGTATCATGGTTTGCCCTGGTTTGTTTTGTTTTTCTCTGCTTCCTTGTGGCAGTATCTGTGGTGCCCTCCAGAGGTGCAGTGGGAATAACCCTCAACCATAACGCACCGCCTTAGGCCACCATCCCTTTTCCCACTTCAGCGAATCCTCCCCCTCACTGGCCCTCCATGTCTAAGTGCAGAGCCAGATGAGCTGCGTGATGCTGACCACGTGGCTGCGTCTCTCTGTGCTTAGTTTCCTCGGTGAGCCTCGACTTCCTTGTCTGTGAACTGGGGACAGCCATAGTTCCTATTTCACAGGGAGGTTGTGAGTTAGCTCTTGGAAAGCTCTTAGAAAATTTCCTGGCAAATACTGAGTGATCAACAAACACTAGTATAATCAGCCCTCCACATCTTCAGATCGGCCAATCACAGAAAGTCCATCCAAGAAAAACTTGAATTTGCCAAGTAGGAGTAGCTGTGTCCCTAGCACTTACATTGTATAAGGTGCTATAGGGTAATCTAAAGATGGTTTAAATGAGGTCATGCTGAGGATGCGCGCATGTTATATGCAAATGCTCTGCCATTTTATGTAAGGGACTTGAGCCACCTTGGATTTTGCCTTCCTTGGGGGATTGGTTCCAGGGACCGCCCCCCCCCCACCTGGGATACTAAGTGGAGACTGCAATAATAATAATAATAAATTGTTTATAATAGCTAATAATTACTACTGGCATTAATTCTTATTATCAACATGAATGCCAATTTGATAAAGCAATCATATGAAAATACAGTTCTAAACAGAGTTTTCACTGTGTATAAAGTCCTATCACTGTATGAATGTCCACTTGGTGCTTTTAGTCATAAACTTTGTAACATGAAGCAACACAAATCAATGCAAATCAGAAAAGCACCATCTTACAGTTTAAGGGATCAGAAGTAAAAGTGGTTTTATGGGACTAAAATAAAGATACAGGCATGGTTGCTTTCTTTCCAGAGGCTCAGGGGGAAATTCTCCAGCTTCTAGAGGCTACCTACATGCCTCAGTTCTTCATGGAATCACTGTGACCTCTGTTTCTGCCACACATCTTCTCTGACCTTCCGGTCTCTCTCTTATAAGGACACTGATGACTGCATTGGGCTCACCCAGATAATCCAAAATAATCTCTCCATCTCGAGATTACTGGTGAAGTAACACTTGAAAATCTCTTTTGCCATGTCAGCTCACATCCTCACAAGTTCTGAGGGTTAGGAAGGTCTTTGGGGAAGTGTCTGCCTACTACAGACACTTTGAGGAATTCTTCTGCCTGCTACAATCCTCTTTAGTACAAAGCTTGAATATTTCACACTGGCATCAGATCTTCTAAAATTTGGAGCCACTCCAATATTCTGAGCCTTCAGTCTATTGAATCTCCTTTCCATCTCATTTGCTGTTTTCCCCACGAGCTTGAAATCCCCAGGTTCTTGCCTTTATCTTCCTGTTTCCATCTGGCAGCCCCCCTACCTTCTCCCTAATCCAAGTCATATCCTTCCTTCAAGATCCAACTTATCTGAGGTAGACAGCAATTGCCACAAAAATGCCACACAACACACCAGCCCCAAACTCAGTGGCTTAAAGCCACAAACATTCATTCTCACGCGTGCTTCTCTAGGTTGGCTGGAGATCAGGTGATCTAAACAATACTCAACCAGGACTGGCTCCCAGTAGGAGGCTGGATTCAGGTCTGCTCCACACATCTTGCATCCTCCCTGGCCCAAGGTTATTTTGGTCATGGTGGCAGGAGTAGTGCGAGGAAAAATAAGTTTTGTGCCAGCAAGCACACTCTACTCTGTTTTCTACCACGCTCACTAATATCCCATTGGCCACAAGTCACACCTCACATCGGTGGAACATGGAAATATACTCTGCTTATAGATGAAGAGGAAGGAGAGCAAATGATTTAGATTAGGATAATGTCTCCTCCTCCAGGAAGCCTTCTTTGAGTTCCCCAGCTTCAAGCTCATTTTCCTTCCTTTGGCAGCTCAAAGCCCCCTATGCTTTTCTTATAGCCCTGTGCTTTATCCAAAGCATAATTTTCTTTACCAGACAGAGTAGAGATACCTTCTAAACCGCGAATTGCTTCAGATCTGGACTTGAGGCTAATTCATGTTTACATTACCACTAATTGCCACCCTCCACCCCACCCCAAATGCCCGCTGATTGCACAGTGAAGGTCTTTTGAATAAGAGAGCAACACTGTCCATCTCATTTCATGAAGATTAGAAGTAGAAGCCCCCTCAGACTCATCATATTGAAAATTCTCTTTTCGATGATGTCCACAAGCTCACAATATTTGGGGTACTAAGTTTGGGACTGAGAACACATTTATGACTCCCTGACATTATGTTCTCTCCTAGTTACAAGAGGGAAAAGAAAAGTCTGGTCATTTGACTGAATAACTTCAGGCCACATTCTCAGTGGCCATTTTCAACACAAGGGATTTTAAACCGAAGAGGATACCAGGACTCAGACACTAGGAATCTGCAGGCACGTGCTTTGTCAGATCTGAGCCAAACTTACTGGGCCGTGGAACTCCCTTCTCCCGCATCACACATATTAACATCCTGTGGAGCTCAAGGAGGAGGACATTTACCCATGGACCTATCCACAGGTGCACTTAAACCTCAGTTTAAAGATTCTTTATTGAGGGGGAAACACACCACTCCACCACCAGCAGAACCAGCTCGTAAGACTCTATTCCAAGAGCTTGCTCCCTGCTGGGATCTGGTTTTGTTCCTCCTCAGTTGAGTGACCTCAAGCAGCTTAAGCTCTCTGAGCTCCAGTTTTCCACTTGATAAACAGGGGTGATGGTCGTCCTTCTTCTGGAGGAGCTGTGTGCACTGAAGTGTGAGGTCTGCAAGTGCACAGCCCATAGCCGGCTTGGTGGGAGGGCTCTGTGACAGCCGCTGTGACCTTGCTGTGCCCCCTGGCCCAAAGCAGGATACGTGGCCTCTTTCCCTGGCCTGCAGAAGTAGGGTGGGATGGTTCCACATTTCCTCCTTGCGTGCTGGCAGGTTTCTTCACTCCCAGCTGGTGTTTCATAAACCCACAGCTCATAGTGGGTGAGTCAGTGCCCTGGAAGTGTCAGCTCACACACCCTTCTCGGCAGGGTGGTGTCTGCATGACCCAGAGGGAAGCCAAGCCTGGAGATCCAGGGTCAGGAGGGGGCTGGGGACTGTCCAGATGTAGCCAGGACCCAAACACGGCCAGTGTGTTTCCTGGTGAAGTGGAAGGTAATGTCTAAAGGGCTACTTGGCTACTACCAGTCTGTTTGCTATGTCTGTGACTCTGTTTCTGTTTCAGATACATTCATTCATCTCATATTTTATAAAATCTTATGATAAACCATAATGAAAAAGAGTATTTTTTTTAATGTATATAACCAAATCACTGCTGTCCAACAGAAATGAACACAACATTGGAAATCAACTATACTTCAATAAAAAATATTAAAAACTGAAAAAGTTTTTTAAACAAAAATGAACTACTTGGAAAACAAAAAGAAATATTGATGAAGCTGGGATCCATTTGTGTAGAGGAAAGAAGGTTGAAGGAAATTAGACCAATAATAACGTAGTAAGGAAGATTCACATAGCTCTCTCCCAACCACTCCATCTTTCCTTCTTTTCTTCCATTTTTTTCCATTCATTCACCCACAAAACATTCACTGAGCAGCACGTGTCTCCACCTTAGTCCCCCAAGGTCTTCAGCTGTATGATGTGAGTCCACTAACCCTCAGCAGAGTTCAGCAGACAGTTCCTGAGCAGCTTCTCTGCCCCGGCATCAGATAAGCCCTGGGATCCCATGATGGGTGAGACACAGTTCCTGTCCCACAGGTCTCTGTCTAGAGCAAGAAACAGATGTACAAACCAGGAATTACAGTGCCCTGAGATAAGTGTTAAAAATGCCACGCACACATCCCTCAGGACTTCATTTCCTCATTTAGTAGAAGAGAGAGAATTTATTTCCATGCTGATTTCCAGTTTTGACACCCCTGTGCACCAGTGCTTTCAGAATGAAAAGTCAGAACAAGCTGTTCTGTGTCTGCTAGCCTGCTAATGCCCAGATCAAGCACTCATGGTCCTCATTGTCTGCCTTTAGTAATTCCTGATGGATGGGGAAAGGCTGTGAAAAGTTTATATTTTAAGTCTTAATGTCCTATGAAATAATAATGGGTCTTGCACAGAAAACTTCATTTGAAATTATGAAGTTCTCCATGTCAAAACGTCAAAAGATGTTTCTCGATGTGCTTAGTGTCTTACAAGATTGAATAATAAAACATATTGAGACAGGAGGTGGATAATTATTTATATGAGGTAGTAAAAGCTGGATTCATCCATAAAGGAATTTGAAGACGAGAAAATTAATAAGCATTGACATTGCATAGACAAAAATAAATATTAAAGAGATTTAATAAAACTTTATAGTTTTCTCTGGGAGATGGAATTATATGTGATATTTATTTCCTTTTCCACATTTTTATGTATCTCCCCCAAATTATGTAATGAGTATAAATTTTGTATATTTTTAGAATATAAGAATTGCTTTCAAAAAAACTCTTGGTGACTTGAAGATTGGATTGTTACGGGGCTGTATCTGCCCTGACTTTTCCTGGAGGAGATGATGAATTGCCTAGTGTGAAGCTCTTTTGTTTCTAAAATGAAAATTAACTAGGTTTAAAATAACTTTATGAGCTGACCTCCTAAGTAGACTGGGCTGTCTTCACATTTGTAAGGTGAGCTGAAAGTGCTGAAATGCCAGCCTTCTGCAGAGGAACCCTGTCCACTAAGCAACTGAGGGACTTCACAGGAACAGGGTTCAATCCCTGGATAGGGAAGATACCTTGGAGAAGGGAATATCTACTCACTCCAGTATCCTTGCTTGGAGAATTCCATGGACAGCGGACTACAGTCCAAACCTGATGGGGTCGCAAAGAGTCGGATACAACTGAGTGACTAGCACACACATACATACACACACACACAGAGGGACATGACACTTGCTTCAACTAAGTGGGTCAGAAGTGAGCTGACACTTGTTATTAGAAATAATAGCAATAAAACCACCGACAACAATGACAAATGCTTATTCTGAACCAAAGCTTTGTTCCACACCAAGTTTTGTTTATGTTCCTCGTATGTTAATTCATTTCAATGATGATGATCAGTTGAGCAAACCAAGAGAGAAGGTTTCAGAAAAATTGGGGTCTAGTCATTTAAATTCTTTGGGCTCAGTTCTTTAATCTGTAATAGGAGCATAACTCTATCTTTTGAGCTGAGTTCATCAGAGGGGTGATGTGGAGGGTGGAGTGATGTTAGTGAGTGAACCAAATTCCCTCAAATGACTTATTTATGCATTCAACAAACATCATCATATACTTAGTTTAAACTTAATTTTGAAAAGAGAGATGGAATTCTCTCCGCCCAGTGGTCATTCTGGGGGTCATATAACTTCCTTATTTCACAGTGACCCTGCAAAACTCCCCCTGAAGGATGTGTCCAAAGTCAGCCAATCAGAGACTCCTGGGAAGGCAGGAGGGCATTGAAGGGCATCAGCATTAAATTCAGTCCAGTGCCCCAGGTCAAGGCTGATATGGTGTCCCTGGACCTACCCCATTACAAAACAGACTAGGGTCTGCAGTGAATCCAGCGTCTGACCTCTTCTATACAAGAATCTTTTGTTTCCATGTCAGCAAATCCTAGATTAAAAGAATGCTTTGGGTAAATCTTGAAATCCTCCTTGTTATTGAATGAGCCGTTAAGTACTTAAATTGCAGAAGTGAGCCGTATCCATTTAGATGTGCAAGCTTAGTTGTTTTCAGCTCGACTCTGTGACCCCATGGAACGTAGCCCACCAGGTTCTTCTGTCCATGGGATTTCCCAGGCAAGAATACTGGAGTGGGTTGCTGTTACGTCCTCTAGGGGATCTTCCCAACCCAGGGATCCCCTTAGACAGATCATCCCAGTTATGCCAGTGAGGCAACTATGGCACAGAGAGGGCTATATTTACTCAGGATCACACAGCAACTCACGGTAGAGAGGAACCAGGGTTCTGATGCCCTAGCAACAAACACCCCTATCTCCATCCCCACCAGGATAGTCTACTGAGCACTCACCAGGGCAGAGGATGGATTTGGGACATGAGGAGCCTCCCGAAAAGATTATCTTTAATTCCCAACAAAGGAGAGAGTTTGTACAGCTACCAGTTGATCTAGAGTTTCCCTGGTGGCTCAGTCAGTAAAGAATCCAGCTGCAATGCAGGACACTCAGGTTCAATCCTTGGGTAGGGAAGATCCCCTGGAGGAGGAAATGGCAACCCACTCCAGTATTCTTGCCTGAGAACCCTATGGACAGAGGAGTCTGGCGGGTGACAGTCTACAAGGTCACAAGAGGTGGACACAACTTAGCAGCTAAACCACCACCACAGTTTGTTGATCTAGGGATGAGAGCAGAGAAAGGCAGCAGACTGGGTTGTGAATAATCAGAATCCACAGAATTCTTGAGGGTTTGCTAAGTGTTGTACTGTTTCGTTCTTTGCTTGGTCCTCCTCCAGCTCTTGGATTCCTGGGCTGGGAAGATCCCCTGGAGAAGAGAAAGGCTACCCATTTCAGTATTCTGGCCTGGAGAATTCATGGACTGTAGTCTATGGGTCGCAAAAAGAATTGGACACAACTGAGCGACTTTCACTTTCACTTTCCTCCAGCTCTGTGCAGTTAGGATAATCAGTGCTCCTCCTTCACAGACACAGAAGTTGCTGCTCAGAAGGTCAAGGCCTTGATCCAGCATCTCTTGGCATTGAGCTACCACATAGGGAAGATCCCTGGGAAAGGAATAGATCCTTCAGTTGAGAGCCTGGGAACAAGCCTTAGGGCACAAGATAGGAACACAGAGGGGCCAAGTGGCTCTGGAGTGATGGAATAGTCTACAGAGTGCACAATTAGATTTTAAAAATCAAAATCTCATTACCCTATTCAGTCATGGTTTAAATTCAGAGGGGTTCTGTCTTCATTTTTAATTGATCCTGAAACAGCTGAGCTCTGCCTCTTTTTTTATTTCGTTCACACCCTCAATCTCCCTTTTCCTATCTATGCTGAGATGTTCTCTGCTGAGTCACTCATGTCAGGGAAACTACAAAAACCCAAGTTCTTTTTGTAGAATGCAATGAAAATTTTTTAAAACTTTTGAATGCTAGTCCAAGGTAGTGTCTCTCTTGGTGTGTCTGTCTCAAAAATCTGAAGATGCTTTTGTTCGTTTTCATTTTTATTTCCTTTGCCTTAGAAGACAATCCAAAAATGTATCTATATGATTATGTCAAAGAGTATTCTGACTGTATTTTCTTCTAGGAGTTTTATGGTTTGTGGTCTCACATGTAGGCTTTTAATTCATTTAGTTATTCATTTAAATAATTTATTTATTAATAATTATTAATTAAGTCATTGAGTTATTTTTGTATAGCATGTGAGAAAATGTTCTAATTTCATTCTTTTCCATGTTCAGTTCAGTTCAGTTCAGTCACTCAGTCGTGTCCGACTCTTTGCAATCCCATGAATTGCAGCATGCCAGGCTTCCCTGTCCATCACCAACTCCCGGAGTTCACTTAGACCCACACCAATCGAGTCAGTAAAGCCATCCAGCCATCTCATCCTCTGTCGTCCCCTTCTCCTCCTGCCCTCAATTCCTCCCAGCATCAGAGTCTTTTCCAATGAGTCAACTCTTCGCATGAGGTGGCCAAAGTACTGGAACTTCAGCTTCAGCATCATTCCTTCCAAAGAAATCCCAGGGCTGATCTCCTTCAGAATGGACTGGTTGGATCTCCTTGCAGTCCAAGGGACTCTCANTCTTTGCAATCCCATGAATTGCAGCATGCCAGGCTTCCCTGTCCATCACCAACTCCCGGAGTTCACTTAGACCCACACCAATCGAGTCAGTAAAGCCATCCAGCCATCTCATCCTCTGTCGTCCCCTTCTCCTCCTGCCCTCAATTCCTCCCAGCATCAGAGTCTTTTCCAATGAGTCAACTCTTCGCATGAGGTGGCCAAAGTACTGGAACTTCAGCTTCAGCATCATTCCTTCCAAAGAAATCCCAGGGCTGATCTCCTTCAGAATGGACTGGTTGGATCTCCTTGCAGTCCAAGGGACTCTCAAGAGTCTTCTCCAACACCACAGTTCAAAAGCATCAATTCTTTGGCGCTCAGCCTTCCTCACAGTCCAACTCTCACATCCATACAGGACCACTGGATAAACCATAGCCTTGACTAGACGGACCTCAGTTGGCAAAGTAATGTCTCTGCTTTTGAGTATGCTATCTAGGTTGATCATAACTTTTCTTCCAAGGAGTAAGCGTCTTTTAATTTCATGGCTGCAGTCACCGTCTGCAGTGATTTTGGAGCCCCCAAAATAAAGTCTGACACTGTTTCCACTGTTTCAGCTGTCTGGTTTTTCAAGGACCACTTATTGAAGAGATTGTCTTTTCCCCACTGTACATTCTTGCCTCCTTCAGATTAAAATATACAAACTACTATACATGAAATAGATAACCAACAAGGACCTACTGTATAGCACAGGGAGTTATACTCAATACTTTGTAATAATCCATAAGGGAAAAGGATCTGAAAATGTGCATATATATGTGTGTGTGTGTGTGTGCATTTTTATATATGGGTCACCATGCTGTACACCTGAAACTAACACAACACTGTAAATCAACTATACTTTAATTTTAAAAAAATGAAATGCTTAACAAAATGTTAAAAAAAAAATCTGAAGATGCAAAGTCTCAGAGACAGAGATGACTCGTCAAACACACACAAATGAGCATAGGCAAAATCAACATGTTTTCTCTACATTTCTTCACAATGTGTGTTCTATGAATATGCTACTGCGTGCTAGGCATCTAGAACGTACTCATGTTATTGCCTAGTTAAAGAACGTAAATAAAAGAAATGTTGCTTGGTTGGGAAGTCCATTTTCTTTTTCTCTAGGTGGCCACAATGTAGTCTAACACATGCTAAGAAACTTCATATGATTTATCTTTTTATCCAGCGTGACTTTCTGACTTTTGACTCTTTGTGACCCCATGGACTGTAGCCCTCTAGGCTCCTCTGTCCATGGGATTTTTTTTCAGGCAAGAATACTGGAGTGGGTTGGAGTTTCCTCCTCCAGGAGATATTCCTGGCCCAGGGATCTAACCACCATCTCTTGCATCTCCTGCACTGGCAGGTGGATTCTTCCATACTGAGCCACCTGGGAAGCTTCTGAAGACACTTTGTACAAGTGCAACGTCAATTTCCTTTTTCATCTGCCTAATCCTCGCATTTCCTGGACATCACCAGTGTTATTGATTCTTGGCCCTGTGCAAATGTAGATGGGATGTGTCACACTCTCACGAAATGCCATTTTAGGCAACAGATCAATAAGGCTGATAATTCATGTTACAAAGGAATCCGGAAGAGTGCATTGGAATAATTGGTTGCAGAGAATGAACATCGGTAGAAGGGCAATGTGGTCTGGTGAGAAAAGTCTCAGGCTTCTGATCCAGCTCTGTCTCTTTCTGTTTGGAATATCTCTCCACTCTCTTTACACAGTAATGGTAGAAATGGCAGGGGTAGCTGTGGGAGTAGAGATGGTAACAATGACAGTGACGAAGTCAGGTGAAGCTTATGGGTTTGCTTTGTGAAGTAATTGAAATGAATAATAATAATAATAAACCAATTGCCCAAACAAAGTGCAGAGGGCTAGACCACTGTCATGAAAATAAATAGTAGTGTTATTGTTGCTTAGTTGCTAAGTCATGTCCAACTCTTTTCAATCCCATGGACTGTAGCCCACCAGGCTTCTTTATCTATGGGATTTCCCAAGCAAGAATACTGAAGTGGGCTGCCGTTTCCTCCTCCAGGGAATCTTCCTGACCCAGGGATTGAAACTGCATCTGCTGCATTGAAGGCAGATTCTTTATCACAGAGTCACCAGGGAAACCCTCAAAACAGTATGGATTATGATAATAACTCTGGGAAATCCTCAACCAAGAAGAAAGAGGAAGTGCTTTGAGAAATAGATATAACACGGAAAGACCTCACCCTTAGAGTGCGAGCCGGGCAAGACTCAAGAGAAAGTATTTGACTTGGAAAATTTTCTTTCCTGCAAATTAAACCCAGGCTCTGTCCATCCTCGCCCCCTTTGGACGCCAGAGCCTTATTCCTGGTGGTCCAGGTAGATGTAAACTTTGGGGGAACACTCTTCGGTCCACCACCCCCTTCTTCTACCTTTCATGGACTCACCATTGTCTGAGAGAATCTCCATTCAGTTGTTTTCTGACTGCCATCTCGAGAATGCCAGCTGTGAAACTGTAGGGGTCTGAGTCTGTCTGTCCCTGCTGTTGCTCCTTCAGTGGTCCTGATNCATTCTTTGGCATTGCCTTTCTTTGGGACTGGAATGAAAACTGAGCTTTTCCAGTCCTGTGGCTACTGCCGAGTTTTCCAAATTTGCTGTCCTATTGAGTGCAGCACTTTCACAGCATCATCTTTCAGGATTTGGAATAGCTCCACTGGAATTCCAATCACCTCCACTAGCTTTGTTCATAGTGATGCTTTCTAAGGCCCAGTTGACTTCACATTCCAAGATGTATGGCTCTAGATGAGTGACCACACCATCTCTGCAAAGCAGCCCTGCCCCTCCACCTTGAAATTAATGGCAGCATATTACTACATATTTCAAAGAGAAGATAGATATTAATAGATGGATAAATAGATAGCCTAATGATAGATTCCAAAGCCAATACTTGAAAATGTGGCATTTGCTGATGGTTTTCTGGGGAATCAAAGGATATGGTTCCTTCTACTTAGCAGCATTCACCTTCAACAGGTACTTTTCAGCTCTGTCATCTCATAGCTTAATTATATTCTGAGCGGAGAAAGAAGAGGATATTATATTTATAAACAAAAATATCAAGTGAAAAGTGACTTTTTAATAGCAATTATTTTTGAAGGTCTGTCTCTGTTAGTAAGGGTTCTCTAGAAACATTATATGTGTGTGTGTGTGTGTATGGCTTCCCAGGAGGTGCTAGTCAAGAATCTGCCTGCCAATTCGCGAGACTTAAGGATGCAGGTTCAATTCCTGGGTTAGGAAGAGCCCCTGGAAGAGGGCATGGAAACCCACTCCAGTATTCTTGCCTGGAGAATCTCATGGACTGAGGAGTCTGGTGGGCTAGAGTCCATGGAGTTGCAAAGAGTTGGACATAACTGAAGTGACTTAGCACGCACACCCATGTGTGTACATAGATTTACTTTAAGGTACTGCTTCATGAGATTTTAGTAACTAAATCCCATGATCTGCCATCTGAAAGACGAGCAAGGCCAGTGATAGAGTTCAATGACCTGAGAACTGATGGTGTAGACTCTAGTCTGGGTCTGAAGTCTTAAGAACTAGGAACATGAAAACAGAAGATTATTTCCAGCATGGTAGTTCGGCAGAAAGTGAATTCAACCTTCTTCCATTTTTTTGTCCTATTCAGGCTTTCTATGAATGCAGAGTTCCAAAGAATAGCAAGAAGAGATAAGAAAATGCAAAGCAATCAATGCAAAGAAATAGAGGAAAACAACAGAATGGGAAAGACTAGAGATCTCGTCAAGAAAATTAGAGATACTGAGGGAACATTTCATGTAAAGATGGGCTCGATAAAGAACAAAAATGGTATGGACCTAACAGAAGCAGAAGATATTAAGAAGAGGTGGCAAANTGCTGCGATTCATGGGGTCGCAAAGAGTCGGACACGACTGAGCGACTGAACTGAACTGAACTGAATCATGTGTGGGCTGGAAATTAGTCCTGGACCCCTTTGGGGCAGCCTCTGCCTCTGTGAGAGGCTCCCTGAGTCAGAAGCACTCCTTTAGGCTGAGGATTCTCTTAGTCCCTGGAGTTTGAACCCTGGTCCCTATGGGCACTGCCCCAAGGAGCAGCCAAGGGAGAATTTCCTAAGGTTGTTCCACNGCTGGAAATTAGTCCTGGACCCCTTTGGGGCAGCCTCTGCCTCTGTGAGAGGCTCCCTGAGTCAGAAGCACTCCTTTAGGCTGAGGATTCTCTTAGTCCCTGGAGTTTGAACCCTGGTCCCTATGGGCACTGCCCCAAGGAGCAGCCAAGGGAGAATTTCCTAAGGTTGTTCCACCAGCCAACCCAGCCCAGCAGGCAGAGGTGCAAGCGTTCCTTCTGCACAGCAGTTTTTATAAAAATTGCCTTCTCTCTCTTTGCTTGCTCTGATTAGGAAAGAAAAGCATGGCATGAACTTGATCAGCTGGGTGGGCCATTTAGGATCTGTTACTTGCTTTTACACTGCTTCTGGAGTTCTAAAGGGCCAACCAAATCAAATAAAAGAATAAGCAAGGCTTCCCCGGTGGTCCAGTGGTTAAGAATCCACCCTGCAGTGTAAGGAGATGGGGGTCCAATCCCTGGTCAAGGATCTGAGATCCCACATGTGGTGGGACAACTAGTCCTGGGCACTGTAGCTGGAGAGTCCTTACAGGGCAACGAGGATCCCGCATGCCAAAACGGAAACATGATGCAGCAAAATAAAAATTTTTGTTAAAGTAATGCATGCTCACTGAAGAGAAAAAGAAGCCAAAGATGGAAGGGTAAAATGTAAAGAGGAAAAAAATATCATCTGTTAGTCTACACCCATAGGCAACCATCTTTGGTTTCTTCTCAAATAATTTTTTATGCTGTATGAAGAGTGGGTTTTGATCATACCCTACACTCTAGTTTAAATCATGCTCTTTTTTCCCTTAAAATGAGGCCCTGAGCATTTAATCCCACATCATTGGAGGTGTTAGTCGCCCAGTCATGTCCAGCTCTTTGTGACCCCATAGAGTGTAGCCCGCCAGGCTGCTCTGCCCATGGAATTCTCCAGGCAAGAAGAGCGGAGTGGGTAGCCATTCCCTTCTTCAGGGAATTGCCCTGACCCAGGGATCAAACCTGGGTCTCCTGCATTGCAGGCGGATTCTTTACCAGCTGAGCCACCAGGGAAGCCCTTCCACACCCTTAGAAATTAATACCAGTTACTAGTTGTGCAAGTGGTACCCTGTGCCGGACTCAACCTACTCCTTTAATTTTCACAGCGGCCACAGGCGCTGAGACATGAGGCAGCCGCTGAAGGGCTGGGCTTCGGCGCGAGGTGTCAATCCCGGGGTTATGGTCCCGGAGCTGCGCGAGTTTGGCAAAGCAGGTATATTCACCTTCCGTGGGAGCTGTAGCAAATTACTGGGTCTCTTGAAACAACAGAAATGTATTCTCTGACGGTTCTGGCCAAAAGTCTGAAGTCAAGGCAGCCCCATGTTTTGTTGACAACCGTCACTTCGTAAGGTAGAAAGAGTTTAAATTATTGGGTTGGTCAAAAAGGTCGTTTGGGTTTTTCATAAAATCTGATGGGAATACCGAAATGAAATGTTCGACTAACCCAATATACTGATGTGCTTCCGCGATGAACATGAGCCTTTCTCTTTTGTATTTCCTTCCCTCCTCTATTTCATACATGCTTATTGGCAACCTAAGTAGCTCTGTGAATTCTTATTTTTCAGTATTAATTTCATGGAAGTAAATTGATATTGCTTTACATTAGTTGATTTTCAGTAAGTTTCAATGGTTTTGGAGAGTGCTCATTTCTCTTATTTAAAGCTTGTGGTCTCAATATGCTACATTTCTTGCCAGTTTTCATGAGTGCAGTGCTGAGTCAAGAAGTTAGTCACCAAAAACCTTAGCTGTGAATTTTGCCCAAACTCATTTTTTGTTCATAAAAGTTAAGTGCTTATTTTGATAAGTTTTGCATTTTTGCATGTTTTACAGTCATTTTACACTCTTTTTTTTTTTTTCTTCCCTTGAGCCTACTTCAAAAAAACTGTAAAATTTAGAAGGTCCTCTCTGTTAAAGAAATTTGACAAAAAGGTAACCTAACTTAGGATAGGGTTTTATGTTTTAATTCTGATAGTCTGCTTTTTAATTTATCTGGAGGTTGTTCTGATATGCGGTGAGAGTCCAAGCTCACTCTTCTTCCCAAATATTAAAATCAGTCTTTTAATTTCCACTTGTTGGTTCAGAGACGTATAGACACACTCAAATTCCTTTATGTAGTTCTACAGATAAAAACATTGAGACATGGAGAGGCAAAATAGTTTTCACAGAGTCCCCTGGTTAAAGGAAGATCTAAGATACCGTCCTATTTCTGAGGGTTACAATTCAGTGCTGTTCCATCCATCCCATAATACTCTGTCTCTTATCTCATTAGACACCACAGTTATGACGTCCTTTATTTCCACTATCCTTCTAAGTAGACCTGAGCCGTATGGCAACCACCAAACTCATGTAGCTACTGAGGACTCGAAATGTGGTGCGTTCCACCTGGGATTTGCTGCAGCTGACAAACACACCCTGGATTTTAAAGACTAAGTGTGAAAACAAGATTGTAAAATGCCTCATGAATAAGCTTTACAGCAGTTATCAGTTGAAATGAAAATATATCAGAAATATGGGATTAAAAAATATATCATTAACATTAACTATATGTATTTCTTTTCACTATTTTAGCAAAAATTTTATTGGAGTAAGTTAATTTGCTCTGCTGTGTTAGTTCAGCTGTACAGCAAAGTGAATCAGTTCTACATATTCTTATATTCACTTTTCTTTTCTTTTTTAGATTATTCTCCCATATAGGCCATTACAGAGTATTGAGTTCCCTGTGCTGAACAGCAGGTCCTTTTTAGTTATCTATTTTATATATAGCAGGATGTATGTGTCAGTCCCAATCTCCCAGTGTATCCCTCCTCCTCCCCGTCCCCTGGTAACTGTAGCTTTTTTCTACATCCATGTCTCTACTTCTGTTTTGTAAATAAGTTCATTTATACCCTCTTTTCATATTTTCAATATGGCTATAAGAAAAATAAAACAATTACATGTGTGACTTATGTTTCTTTTAGAAAGTATTAAGATTAGGTGGTCAACTCTATGCAGGAACTGCATTTTGCTTGCTTTTTCTTACCATCTTATCATGAAACCAAGAAGGATCCTGTAGGTTCTTCCTAGGGACAGACTCCCATCTCTCCTGCTTGCCTCTTGTCTATAGAAAACTTTTAGCCTTCGAGGTCTCCCCAAGTTCCAAAGAGCAACTTTAATCAGAGCAGTGAGAAAATGCAGGAACAAAGGCAAACAGTTAAGCAACACAAAGCCATAATAATTTAGCTATAAAACAAAGTCTAGGACCTTCAGTTCCTCCTTAAGGGCTATAGATAATATCCCAAGACATATCCTTGAGTTGTTTTGCAGATAATAAAATCCGTACCATGTAGAAGAAGTTAATTGCTGACCACAAGCAGGTAGACTCTAGGTGGATTGGAACTAGAAGGTTGATGATGTTGACTCTAGAAATTTCACCTGGTTAATTCACCACCAACCAGTCAGAAGAATGTCTAAGAGCTGATCAGGTACCCTGCGACCATCTCCTTGCCTTTCAAAACCCTTCACCAAAAGCCACTGATGTGGAGCATGAGATGTCCATTCTCCTTGCTTAGCCATGCTTAACACTGTACTTTCCTTCACCACAACCTGGTGTGTATAGCGTGGAAGGCCGGTTGCCCGAGGTGGGGGAGGGCAGTGGGGAATGGGAGTTAATGCTTAGGGGGACAGAGTTTCAGTTCTCAAGGACTAAGAGTTCTGACGTGGATGGTGTTGATCATTGCACAACAACGCGAATGTACTTCATGCCCCTTAAAAGTGCTTAAAATGGTAAGTCATATTATGTTATACACACTTAACCACAAATTTAAAATTGAAATTAAAGGTAAATAAAGAAGAGGAAAACATAGCACTGAATATTTATCGTATATCTCCAGAGGGTAGGACATCAATAAAGGACCAAGGCTCACGGGATCTCTCCAGGGTTGTGCCTACCTTCTCATGGGGTGGACCAATGAATAGGTGAAGCTTTGTGATACCGGAAGAGAGGTGTTCTTAGACAGACTCCCAGGGGCTGGGCAGACACAGACATTTGATTTTGGGGGTGGTGTTTTTCCTGAAACACCTCCTGATCATCAGCCAGGTGGGGCGGTGGGGGGTGGATTTGGTTCCAACAGAGGGCAAAGCCAGCCTGGAGCGTGAAGGATGAGAGAGCCCAGGACACACGTGGGAGCTGGAGACAGATGCAGGTGGGCAGTGGAGGAGAGCACGAGAGATGAGGACCGGATGGTGGAGCTGGAAAGTGAGAAGCTGACAGATCAGCAGGGCTGGGTGAGTCATTTCCTCCCAGGGCACCCGAGATATTTTGGAGGGCTCAGAAAGGGGAGTGACACATTCAAGTGAGCCTTTTTGACAGCAAACTGGGGCAGCAGCACAGAGGAGGGGTAAGGTGACAGGAGAAAGATGGGAAACGGAGAGAACACTCAGGAGGGGCTGCAGTGTCAAGGTGGCTCCCTCTGCAGCGTGGCAGTGTCCACAGAGCCAAGTGAGCAGATGGCAGAAAGTCCATGGGTGAAGGACGCAGGAGGAGTCACGGACGGAGCACAGATGCCTGGCTTGGACAAGTGGGTAGATGGGGAGTTGAATAACTGTTGGCTGCCTGGATGTTTGGTGGATGGATGGACGTGTAAATACTGTGATTCCTTTGAAACTCTGCCTTTGAACACGCTGTTCACTTCCAAATGTTCTAAATCCTTTTAAGTCCTTGAAAATACATCTCAAGTCTCCTCTGAGCCCTTCCTTCCAAGCTCCTTCCTTTAGGTTCCCATGACATCCTGCAATTTCCTTTTCTAAGCACTCTATTAAACTTGTCAGCTTACGTCTCTGCCTCTATACACTTTACTACAAAGAGGGACTATATCTCCCTTCTCTGTGCTCCCAGTGTCTGCCTAATAGAGGATGTTAATTAATGCATGTTGAATGAAAGGACATGTCCCACTAGACTTCCGATCCACCAGATTATAAGCCCCCTGAGAGCAAAGTAGTGCCTGTCTAATTCTCCACCTCGTTCTCTAGTCTACCTGCGACTCAAGAAGTATCTGGTCTTGAATATTTGGTCCATTTCAAGGCTGACCTCATGCCGAGGTAGAATATGGAATTTCTTAAAGGATCAGATATGGAAAATGTATGTAAATAAATCTTCGCTCCTAGGAAACTTGCCTAATATGGGGTGTGTGTGTGTGTGTGTGTGTGTGTGTATTAGTTGCTCAGTTGTATCTGACTCTTTGTGACCCCATGGGCTATAGCCCAGCAAGCTTCTCTATTCAAGGGACTTCCCAGGCAAGAATACTGGAGTGGGTTGCCATTTGCTTCTCCAGGGTTATCTTCCCAACCCAGGGATTGATCCTGGGTCTCCTGCATTGCAGGTGGATGCTTTACTGTTGGTGCCAGCAGGGAAGACTTCGTAGTATCATAGGACTACAGACTGTAGCATTCTTTCTTTTTCTTATATGTATCACCTATGAGGAGGAATTTTTCCCTTCAGGGCTTTAGGGCTTAGCACATAAACTTATACACTTTTTCACTCTCTTATTCATTCATATAATCATTCACTCATTTATTTATTCTTTCAACAATCAATGTCTTTCGATCTGCTCTGGTCACAAAGGTCTGGAGGTAGGCTTGCTGTTTCTAGGCACTGTTCTTTAACAGTGAAGTGAAGCTATGGCAAAGATGAGGGTTGTCTTAAGGATGTGGTCCTTGTCCAGATATTCATTAGGAAAAAAAATAGGAGATCCAAGGTCTTCTCCTTCATACTCTAATGACCTATATGAGAAGGAATAGTCTAGATGAGTTATGGGAAGCAGATATCAGCTCCTCAAGAAAGTGGCCCAACTCAGCTGGGAGTGGCCTTCTGCTTCCTGTGTGGACAGGGCATCCCAGTGGCTAGGTGTGAACCTGGCTGAGATACTCTATGGTCCTCTCCCACGTGGAGTCACAGATCTGGACAGGTGAACTCCAAATTCCATTTTAAGTTCCTAGAATCCGAAGACTGAGTCCCTTGCCATCTTACTTTCCTTTAATCCATCCGTGATGTTTTTCCAACTAATTTGCTCACATCTTGAACAGAGGAACCGTGTCTCATTAAGCCAGGGCCATGGCTCCAAATATAGCAGGTTTGAATTTTGCTTGACTGTCCATTAGCTGTGTGACCTCAGGATAGCTACATAACCTCTGACTCTCAATGTCCTCCTATAGTAAGAAGCTCTATACCTGCCTCATGGGTTGTCATGAAAATTACATGTGATAGTGTATGTGAAACTCCCACCTCTGGTATAGAATGTAGGGAGAGGATCATCATTCATTGCTGTTTATTGACAACCAACTCTGTCATTTTTGGCATGTGACCTTGGAAAACTGCACAAAGAGCCTATGTCAACACTCTTCTGGCCAAACAGAGGCCGCCTTCATGATTCTGTTAGTTGATAGATGCAGGGCTCATAGAACAACAGCTGCCATATGTGAAGCACTGACAGCATATAAATGTTAGCAGCAGTGATTACTTGTAGGCGTCCTCCAAGCATCCTGCACATCCTCCAGCCTAGCTCTCATCGGTGCGTCTTGTAATCACCAGTCTTGTCCGCCCCCTGCAGTAGTATCTTCCTGCTCCTGCCCCACCCCGGATCCCACCTCTGAGAAGAGCCTGTGCTCAGTCCCTTCAGTCGTGTCTGACTCTTTGTGGCCCTATGGACTGTAGTCTTCCAGGCTCCTCTGTCCACAGGATTCTTCAGACAAGAATACTAAGTGGGTTGCCCTTCTCCAGGGGATCTTCCCAACCCAGGGATAGAACCTGCATCTCTTAGTCTTGTGCGTTATTGGCAGGCGAGTTCTATATCATGAGTGCTGCCTGGGAAGCTCCAGTGGGTCATAACAAAAGTTCAAGTCATGCATGGAAATGAAAGAATGCAGAGCCCACTGTGGCCTGATGCTTAGCTCTGCAGCTCTGTGTTCAGCTCACTGGCTGGATTTCCCAGGAATACTGAGGAGTCCTACCCCCAGGCCAGGGCTCCACACTGCACAGCGCGGGGGTTCCAAGTACTTTGGCTTCTCTGCCGATGGTCCCACTGGGCACACTGTGTGTGTCTGCTTTCCCTGGGATCTCAGTGTGCCGGGGGCACTGGCACGTAACACAGGGCCTGGGTAATTAGTGCTTATCTGTGAGATATGAGGAATTCCTGGGAAGCCATAACCACTTAATCTGAGTCTATGTGTTGATAAAGTATTCCAGGAAAACGTAAAGTGCTGGCAGCCATGTCTCATTTCTGACTCTGCAGCTATGGAGAGCCTGGTGTTAGGACAGATAAGAAAGGGAATGCTTGGGGAGTATCTGGAATTCCAATTAGCTCTGGGCTTCTCCCAGGCTAGACTTCACAACTCAGGCCTGAGTCTGTTGTGAAATATTTGGTGACATGAGTGTTGACATGAGGCTCTTCGTACAGTTTTCTTGCGGGAATCAGGGCCTTAAGGGCTGGTTTCTTCTCCCTCATGTGACATCTCATGCTGGGAAACAGTGGACCTCTTCTGGAAAGAAGCTGTGAAATACATGGGGGTGGGGATGTAGGGTGGGAGGGGGCCATGTATCTGAAGTCATTTGAATTGAATGCAATATGAACAGACCCCAATTTGCTTAATTGAGACTAAAAGAGACCCGTTTGTGGGAAGAATCCTGACCTGCTCAGGAACTGAAAGAAGAGTTGAATAACAAAGATGTCCAAAGGAAGAGTCTAGAGTGCTTAAGACATCGGAGCCTCTTGTGTTCAGGGTTCTCTCAGAGCAGGAGGTGGGCAATCTTTCTCTGCAAATATCTTCAGTTCTGGGAGCCACACTCAACTTTGACTTTGTAGAGCAAAAGCAGCCACAGATCATATATAAACGAAGGAGCATGCCTGTGTTCCATTATTTAGAAAAGCAAGCACGTGGCAGATTTGATCCTCAAGTACTACCTGGTGGGTGGGGGGCGAAGGGGGCGTGGCCTGTGAAGCTGCAGAGAGGGGCGTGGCTTTCTCCTCTAACCATTCCCACCTCTAACTCTCCCAGTGTGCTCTCATCCCTGCAAGGCTGATCCTGATTAGTTCAGTACCCCAGGCCTAAGTCAGTAAATTCACTGATGCACAGCTGGACCTCAATGAGTGGGCCAATCAGAGTAGAGCAGGGATTTTTTGCTCACCGAAAGGAGAGATGGTCCCTCATCTTTCCCTCCATCCTTGCTACTCTCCATTTCCCCTCCTCTGCCTCCTCTTCCTCTCACCCTCCCTCATCTCTGTACTATTTCTCTCGCCATATTTTGACTCTCCTTCTCTCTCTTTTCCTCTATTACTCCTGTACAGAAGCAGATGATACCTATGAAGAAACTTATGGAATTTAAGGTTTCCATTAGACCAGGATCTGGGAATTTTCCCCCACCTCACTTTCCAGTTCAAGTTAGATCAAATTAAGATAATTTGGTGTCTGGAGTCATGACTATGTACCAGGTGGTAGTGAGTCCTAGGCCCTGGGGGTAGAGAAATGTATTCATTTCTTATTAGCCATTCCCCACTTATGAATAAGCAAGCTCATGGCTGGTAAGGGGAGTGAACACGCAGCCAATAAAACCTCAGTACAATATGATGCAGCAAACATTAGCGTGAGCACCAGGAACTGTCATTGTGCAGAGGGTGGCTCATGGTTGAGAGAATGCAGAGGGTCCAGGCCAGCAGAGGCCATGTCTAGAGACTGGAGGAATCCAAAGTGTGATGGGGAAATACAAACACATATACAAACACACACACACAGGGATAAGCAAGTGCAGTCATAGAAAGTGGAGAACCCAGGTGAGTATTGGAGTGAGTGAAGTGAAAGTCACTCAGTCATGTCCAACTCTTTGTGACCCCATGGACTAGACAGTCCATGAAATTCTCCAGGCCAGAATACTGGAGTAGGTAGGCATTCCCTTCTCCAGGGGATCTTCCCAACCCAGTGATCGAACCCAGGTTTCCTGCATTGCAGGCAGATTCTTTACCAGCTGAGCCACAAAGAACGCCCAAGAATGCTGGAGTTCATAGCCTATCCCTTCTCCAGCAGATCTTCCCAGCCCAGGAATCGAACCAGGGGTCTCCCGCATTGCAGGTGACTTCTTTAACAGCTGAGCTACCAGGGAGTGTATTGGAGATAACTCTTCAAAATATATCCTCCTCCAACTGCCCCATGAGACCTGGGCCTCTTTAGAATGATAGATCCCTAGAGGAGCCTCAACATCATCACTCAGCAGCTAGTGGAACCCCTAGTTGGCAGAGCAGAGCCCAGAGGTGGCAAAATAAGGAGCTGGCCCTCCAGCACACAGGTCTCCAGGCCTCTCCCTGCACCACGGCCATGCATATCTGCAGCCCCCTGAACCCTTTAATGTGCAGTCTGAAGCTTGATTGAGGTCACGTAGACTTGCCTCCCAATTCTAACTTGGAAACCTCCCCCCACTGTACCTCTCTGTGTGTAGTTATCTTGTTTGTTCACTGGATCTATTTTCCAGGAACTGTTAGTGTGTTTGGCAAGCATGGATATGGAGTGTCTGGCACTTGGTAGGCATTCAGTAGATATAAGACTAACTGTGATATTATCAGTTCAAAAGGCAAGTTCCAGGATGCAAAGTGGACCCATGGAAGCAGAGGATGTTGGAGGTAGGCAGAGGTGGAGTGAGAAATGTGGAATGAAAAAATAGTGGCACAGCCTCAAAGTTGAGAATTATGTTTTATTCAGCAGGCTTACTGAGGACTATAGCCTGAGACGGCAACTTCTCAGACAGTCCCGAGGGACTGTTTCAAAGCATTAAGGGAGGAAACAGGATCTATAGGAGTTTTCTTGAAAAAAAAAAAAAAAAAATGTGGTCAAAATCAAAAGATGACTGCTAATTACAAAACCAGACTTCTGAAGTTAATAGTTTCAGTGCTTTTCCGTGTATGAGAAGTTGCACTAGTCTAGGCTCACTGAAATCATTCCTTTGCTGTTGATCTTGACTATCTAAGGCCAGTATCCTGCTTACATTTTGAATGCCCCATGGGGTGCAACCTTAGGGGCAGCTGCAGTGGCTGAGTGTTTTATACTCACAATATCCTTTGTTTACTGATATGGTAGGGAATATTCTTTGTCCCACAGAGGATAGACCATGTGGGAAAAAATGGAGACTCCTGTCTACCTCCCTGGGCTGCTCAAGTCATCATCAGTTGACCCAGATGTGCCCTCAACTGGGTGATTTTCTCTTCACAAGTCAGGACCAACCTTTGACATCTGGGCTCCTGCCCACGCCCTTTCACTTACCCAAAGGCCTCAGCAGGGGTTTCACCCACTCATTGTATATATCTGTTTAAAAAAGAGATCTGTTTAAAGTTTTTAATTACTTATTATAAGGATATTAATGAACATATCTTAAAAAAAAAAAAAAGCCTGATACTATTTTTAGAAACAGCTTAGTGGGCCCAGGAGGGTCTATGCTTTGCAGAAGACTTTGTCATGCATGATTTGGATGGTAATCTTCACCAAACTTTTTTTTTTTTTCCTTTTGATTATATAATTACCATACATCTTAAATAATCTTCAGTTTATAACAAAGCAGAAACAAGGAATTAAAAATGACCAAAAATGACCTTAACAGTAGCGTCTAAGAAATAACCACTGGTTTACCGCTTCTAATACATTCATTATCAAATATTGCATACTTATTGGTGGCAGGCATAATTTTCTACAGAAGAACCAACACAATACTTGGATAGAAGGGACTGAATAAATTTTCATTGTATCAGTAACTTCTTTGCAGAAATTTAGATTATATTGTGTATATATATATACATATAATATATATATAATTGTATATATATAGTATATATAATATACTATTCAATGCATTTGTTTTCAAAACGGTGCTACCGAGACATATTTCACTCCCTAGTCTCTTGTTCATGGATATTCCTCCATGAAATGTCAAGGTCCAGGCACAGAAACTGCAGGAAACTCTCTTCTTTCCACAGAAGCCCGTATGTTGGGGGAGGTGGGGAGAGGTCTTCAGAAGCAAGGTGAGCAAGAGGGAAATGGCACAGAGGGCAGAGGAGCTGGTGCAAGGTTGCACACCACGTTTTGCCAGCTTAAACCTCAAGTGAGGAGTGAGTTCACTGTAGCTCTGAAGACAGCATTTTCTGCTGCCAAGATGTGAATGAGCTAATTGTGTTTTAAATAGTTCACCTTACAAAGAATTCTCTTTCTCGATGTGAAAAGGGCTGTGATTTATTCATTTTCCTTTCTATTATTTGCTATAGACTTTCTCTAGCATCTTCTTCATACATCACCCCTCTATTGAAACTAGCCCTGAAATCACAATATAATTAGTGTAGATCGCAGGACATGCGTGGAATTAAACAAGCACCTTTAAACTGTCGTGGCAGCATCTTTTAGGAGGCGATGGAAGGGCCCTTCACGGAGCGTTCCCAGGACAGCATCTCTCACCTTGGCAGACAATCCAGCATAAACAGTGATACAACTGGGCGGCAGGCACTTAAAAAAGATTGCCGGGAGATGCTACAAAGAACTAAATTAGTAAAGATCTTCACCAAACTTTAATTTCCTTTTCTTCCCACTGCATCCAGATTGTCAGTGAATGATCCCTTGGAGCAGACATGTCTTGAGCCTTTTTGCGCACTGATGGTTTGAAGATCAAGAGCGTTATTTGAAGTTTGGAAGAGGAGAGCTCCCAGATGGAGATTTGTTTGCATTGCTGAATCTGACTCCTGCACTTGTGGGTGATTCATTTTCACAGCTTTAGACTTCCCAGCAGCCTTTGCAATTGGCAGGCCCCTGTGTTCCTTCTAATGAATAAGCCCAGAAAGGAAACTAGGCCTCAGCTGCCCAGGTGGATTGGAGCAGAGAGAAATATCTTCATCAAAACCTTTGGCTTATCATGGAGGGCTCCCTGGGTAGCATCGAGAGACCAGCCTTGGGTGACCTTGTAAGCAGCCTTCCTTTCCTCCCCAAGTATTTATCCAATGTACAGAGCCCTAGACAAGGCCCTGGAGACAGAGTGGAGCCAGCCACAGCCCTTTCTCTTACAGGCCTCTCAGTTCAGTGGTTGCCTTACTTTAGCTCTCTAGGCATCTGAGAGCCCAGAGTAAAGTACCCCCATCCTAAATTAACCAGTGAGATGAATACTCCTGCATATACTCTTTTGGGCACTAGTTGTTGTTGTTTAGTTACTAAGATGTATCTGACTCTTTGTGACCCCGTGGACTGTAGCCCACCAGTCTCCTCTGTCCATGGGACTCTCCAGGCAAGAGTACTGGAGGGGGTTGNGACACAACTGAGCAACTGAACTGAACTGAACTGACGGATATATATACATATATCCATTCTCCCCCAAACCCCTCTCCCATCCAGGCTGCCGCATAACATTGAGCAGAGTTCCACGTGCTATCCTGTAGGTCCTTGTGATCCATTTTAAATATAGCAGTGTGTTCATACCCATCCCAAACTCCCTAAGTATCCCGTGCCCCCTCCTTCTCTTTGGCAACCATAAATCCACTCTCTAACTCTGTGAGCCTCCTTCTGTTTTGTAAGTTAGTTCATTAGTATCATTTATTTTTAGATGCCACAGAAAAAGGATGTCATAAGGATATTTCTCCTTCTCTGTTTCACGTACTTCACTTGGTATGATGGCTTCTGGGTTCATCCATGTTGCTGTAAACAGCATGATTTCATTCTTTTTAATGGCTGAGTCATATTCCATTAAATACATGTACCACACCTTCTTTATCCATTCCTCTGTTGATGGGCATCTGGTTGCTCTCATGTCCTGGCTATTGTAAACACTGTGACAATGAACATTGTGGGGCATGGATCCTTTGGGATCATATTTTTCTCCTGATAACATGCTCAGAAGTGGGATTGCAGGTCATATGGTAGCTCTATTTTTAAGTTTTCTTTTTTTTTTTTTTTAAAGGAACATCCATATTGTTCTCAACAGTTGCTGCATTAAGGGACACTGGGTACCTTAATTTTTATTTCAAGATCTGTAGCTAGGGTAACCATCATGCTACAGACACCATCCTCCTGATGGGCAGAAGACCCCAGAATATAGTTACTGGACATCTACTCCCTAGACTCTCTCTCTATATACAGCCTGGAAGAGCAAATGATTTTCCCAAACCATATTAACAGTGCCACCAAGTTTCAGACGCAACTTCGTCTGTCTTCAAAGCCATTGTTCTTCCTTTTATATCCTCCTGTTTTCCTATTTAATGCACATTTTAAAATAATCAATCTGTTGGCAAAGTGTCTAAATTTACAGGCAGAGAAAAACCAAGTTGATAGACAACAACTGCAGCGTGTAGCTGGAAACAGTTGGAACACTGTGTGTAGGACAATGAGCTGAGTGTTTGTGATTTGTTCATTCATTCTTTGATTTATTATCTAACAAGCCTTTATTAAGCCCTTACACCATGCCAGGCCCTAGGCTAGGTACTGTGGATACAGCAAGGATTAAAGCTTAGATTCTGATTCCAAAAGTTTATGATCCATCTTGTAAACAAGTAAGTGTAATAAATCATTTAAAGGCAGATAAAGGAAGGTGAAAGCTTCCATTTATTACCTATGAGAATAACTGAGCACCATTTTTTGAAGTCAGAAGCCTGCAGGACTACTGTGCCCACCAGAATCAGTTAAATGCTGGCATTATCTGGTATAGAACAGGCGATTAAACTGATAACCCTATCTTTCCTTGTGCAACTGATCCTGGTGTGAGCCCAAATACCAGGAGGCGTCCTCTGTCCCATGTCACAGAAAATCACAACCAGTGCTTTGTGTGGGGTAGCTCAAGCCGGTGTGGCTCACTGACAACTTTTGAGCAGTGCAGATTGTGTTGCCTACATCACCACTTCAATTTCTCCACTCGATGATGATTTCCAGTGCCAAGCACCGTTTTTTTGAAGTCAGAAGCCGGCAGGACTACTGTGCCCACCAGGATCAGTTAAATGCTGGCATTATCTGGTACCCTTCCACTCAAAGTTGGAAAGAGCACTGTTGTGTTAGGTGCTAATAAAACATGAAGACGTGGTCCACCTTTTTTTTTTTAGCACTGGTTTCTGTATGTCCCGTGTTTCTATATGTTTCTGCATGTCCCACAAACATATATGTATGTTCTACAGTCTACAGCCACTGTCCTACTCACTGGGCACCTGTCAGAGCTTCCAATGGTAAAAGTTCAGGAAAGAAGAGCTGTTGGTTGCCTGGCAGGGTCCTCATGGAGAAGAGTCAAAGCATCCATATGCCCTCCCCTCCGTTCCACCTCCTCACCCATACAGTTGGCTGGCTGATGAATTCAGGCTCCACTGTGCACAGCTCCAGCACGCCAACTCCCTGGGCTCCATCCCCCTCCGTGTGCATCGTCCATGCAGCCAGAGGTTGATAGACCCAAGCTTTAGAACTCAGTTGGTGCAGGGGTCCTCTTGGCCTCAGATGGCCCATCTATGCTGTTACTGTAGCATTCTGCATTTGTGACAGGGGCTTAACTTCTAAGTCAAGTGATACTTTGCCTTTCATTCTGCTATCATATCTTGTGTTTTGAACTTTTTATTTTGTATTGGGGTATAGCTGATTAAAAATCTTGTGATAGTTTCAGGTGAGCAGCGAGGGGACTCAGACATACATATATACACATCCATTCTCCCCCACACCCCGATCCCATCCAGACTGCCACATAACATTAAGCAGAGTTCCATGTGCTATACAGTGAGTCCTCACTGGTTATCCATTTAAAATGTATCTGCTATTATGTGTTATTATTTTTTTTAATTGGAAGCTAATTACTTTACAATATTGTAGTGGTTTTTGTCATACACTGACATGAATCCACCATGGATGTACATGTGTTCCCCATCCTGAACCTCCTCCCACCTCCCTCCCCATCTCATCCCTCTGGGTCATCCCAGTGCATCAGCCCCAAGCACCCTGCCTCATGCATCGAACTTGGACTGGTGATCTATTTCACATATGATATTATACATGTTTAATGCCATTCTCTCAAATCTTCCCACCCTCGCCTTCTCCCACAGAGTCCAAAAGACTGTTCTATACATCTGTGTCTCTTTTGCTGTCTCACATACAGAGTTATGGTTACCATCTTTCTAAATTCCATATATATGCGTTAGTATACTGTATTGGTGTTTTTCTTTCCAACTTACTTCACTCTAATAGGCTCCAGTTTCATCCACCTCATTAGAACTGATTCAAATGTAGTCTTTTTAATGGCTGAGTAACATTCCATTGTGTATATGTACCACAGCTTTCTTAGCCATTCATCTGCTGATGGACATTTAGGTTGCTTCCATGTCCTGGCTATTATAAACAGTGCTGCGATGAACACTGGGGTACACATTTCTCTTTCAATTCTGGTTTCTTTGGTATGTATGCCCAACAGTGGGATTGCTGGGTCTTATGGCAGTTCTCTTTCCCATTTTTTAAGAAATCTGCACACTGTTCTCCATAGTGGCTGTACTAGTTTGCGTTCCCACCAACAGTGTAAGAGAGTTCCCTTTTCTCCACACCCTCTCCAGCATTTATTATTTGTAGACTTTTGGATAGCAGCCATTCTGACCAGTGTGAGATGGTACCTCATTGTGGTTTTGATTTGCATTTATTATGTGTTGTGTCTACAAATTTTTTAGAATCCAAGGGAGGAAGAGGGGTCACTGGCGGGGCGGAAATCAGGTACTGATGCCTGAGTGCTCTTAGTAGTACAGAAACAACAATTTCATCCTTGCAGCCAAGGCAAGAGCACATGAGTTGAGGGGGGAAACAGGCATGCNATTATGTGTTGTGTCTACAAATTTTTTAGAATCCAAGGGAGGAAGAGGGGTCACTGGCGGGGCGGAAATCAGGTACTGATGCCTGAGTGCTCTTAGTAGTACAGAAACAACAATTTCATCCTTGCAGCCAAGGCAAGAGCACATGAGTTGAGGGGGGAAACAGGCATGCTTCATCAAAACTGCTCCACATGCCAAGACAGCCATGCCAAACGCTCACTCCACCAACAGGCACTGGGCTCCGTGCCGGCCCGGGCACACTCATGAACCTCTAGCCTGGATGGACTTGTCCTTGTTATAGCCAAGACTGCATGGGTCTTACTGCCGTGCTCGGCACAAATTCACTTCCAAATAAAAAAGGGGGTTGATGCTTAATGTGGTTTAAGAATGGATGCTCAGTAGACTGTTCCAAGAAGGATGGTCACATATGTGGCTCAAATGGATCCCTTATACATGTGTATCACTCTCTGGGGGCTTCCCTCACAGTTCAGCTGGTAAAGAATCTGCCTGCAATGTGGGAGACCCCAGTTCGATTCCTGGGTTCGGAAGATCTGCAGGAAAAGGGATAGGCTCCCCACTCCAGTATGCTTGGGCTTCCCTTGTGGCTTAGCTGGTAAAGAATTTGCCTGCAATGTGGGAGACCTGGGTTCAGTCCCTGGGTTGGGAAGATCCCCTGGAGAAGGGAAAGGGTACCCACTCCAGTATTCTTACCTGGAGAATTCCATGGACTATGCAGTCCATGGGGTCACAAAGAGTCGGACATGACTGAGCGACTTTCACTTTCATTTATTCTCTGTGTGTGTTTTCACACATGTGCATACACAAACATGTATCTGAGGTTCCCAGGAGGAGGGAATTACTCCTGCAGAGAAGGAGGCTGGCATTGGCATTTCTGTGAGTCCTGGACTATCAAGAGAAGTATAAACTTGGAAAAAGATCTAGAAATATCCTCTAAGAACAAGCTAAAAGAAGTTCCACTCAAAGAGAGGAGTAAGTGTCCATCACCGGGAAAGCTGACCCCTGTTTCCCCTCCAGCTTCAGCCTCCAGCCACCCGGCCTCACCCACGGCAGTGGCTTTGCCCACAGACCTGTTTCTCCCCCACCTGACTCTTTCATCTTTCCTTGGCTCATGCCATCTCCCTTCCTGGAAAGCTGCTGTGTATCCTCGCCTCCATTTGATGAGGCTGTGCTCCAGAGGCTGTGGGTGCCCCCTGGGCCCACCCCGTCTCAGCTCTCCTGAAGCAGCAATGAGCAGCCACACCTGCTTCCAGCCACCAGCCCCTTCTGCCTGCTGCTTCTCTGCCCCTGGCTGCCTTTGGCAGAAGCCAGCTCCACAGAGCACAGGGCAGGTGTGAAGAGACTTCACACCTCCCGGAGCAAATCCCAGTCAGCAAGGGGCAAGAGCATGTGAACACATGCCCAGCTTCCTGGGCCCTTGAGAGGACAATTCTGGGATGCATTTTACACAGTTGTCATTTGTGAGTATAGGGTCACCTGCCCACGAATACCTCTTGAGTGGCTTTTGTTCCTCTGGAATCACCTTCCCCTGGATCTCACTTCCTCAGGGTCAGCTGGGTTGGGGGAAGTCCTGAGACACCAGGTAAGATCTGCAAATTCCTCACAGCCTTAGCCGGTGCCGGCAGCTGACAAATGGTGAGGGTCCTCTCCTCCAGGTGTTTCCCAGGTGATGCTAGGGGTGAGGAACTCACCTGGCAACACAGGAGTCATAAGGGATGTGAGTTCGAACCCTGGGTTGGGAAGATCCCCTGGAGGAGGGCATGGCAACCCATGCCCTCCATTGTTCTTGCCTGGAGAGTCCTATTGACAGAGGAGCCTTGAGGGCTACAGTAGAGGGATCTCAAAGAGTTGGACGAGACTGAAGAGACCCAGCAGGCACGCCTTTCTCAGAGCGCTGCCCATCACAGCAGTAGCTCCATGCATCACAAGAGCCTGCTTCCTGCCCTGCCCTCTCCCCTTTCCCAGACCCTGCATTTCTGGTGGGGAGGTAAGCTTTGTCTTTGTCCCTTTAGACGTCCAGCCCAGTGCTTGGCAGCTGGGAGAGTCTCAGTAAGTATTTGTTTTTTAACTCAAGGATTCACCAACCACAAGGCTTAGTTACTTCCTTGACAAACACGCCTACAATCCCCCTGATCTTTAAGAGTTTCCGAGAGGACAACAGGGTCACATAAAGCAACGGCCTGAGCCGCACCCCCTCCCCAGATGTGTCTGTTGACGCCTAACCCCCAGCACCTCAGAATGTGACTGTATTTGTGGACAAGGCCTCGAAAGAGATGTATTTAAGGCAAAAGGAGGTCAAGAGGTGGGCCCTAACCCAATCTGCCTGTTGTCCTCAGAAGAAGAGGAAATGAGATCACAGAGAGAGTGCCACCAGGCGCCGATGCAGAGAAGACAGTGTCCCTGCAAGGCGAGGCGAGCGGCCTCGGGAGAAACCAGCCCTGCCCGCATTTTAATCCCGGATTTCCAGTGTCCAGAGTGATGAGAAGACAAATCTGTTATTTAGGCCATCCAGTCTGTGGTATAGTCCTACCGCTGCCCTGGGAGACTAATACGCTGTGGTTATCTGCGGTTATAATCATAGATGCGGAGAGAGTGTATCCCAGAACCAGAAGAGCTGCCTTACATTTCTTAGATACTTTTAGGGGCTTTGATCTTGCTCAGATTTTTTAGTGATCTTTTCTGACCCAACTTTTTTTCTTTTCGTATAAATGCTGCTTCCAAGATTAAGATGCGATTTAAAACAATCTGGGTCATAATACATAAACACACACAGGCCAGGTCTGCCTTCCTGATCCTGAAACCCTTTCCCCAGACTCAGGGGCCAAGTAATGTAGCTGTAACCCAGGTGAGCACTCCCACTGCCCCTCAGGCCAAGATGCAGCNAAAACAATCTGGGTCATAATACATAAACACACACAGGCCAGGTCTGCCTTCCTGATCCTGAAACCCTTTCCCCAGACTCAGGGGCCAAGTAATGTAGCTGTAACCCAGGTGAGCACTCCCACTGCCCCTCAGGCCAAGATGCAGCCAGAGCAAAGCTCGAGGACAAGCCAGGGCAACAGGGACAGAGGGCACCTTGCCCAACGCAGCACCCTCCTGTGATCCATTCAAACCGGGTCAGCAAGGAGCTCACCAACATGGAGATGAGCCGCTGGGTCACTCTGGGTGGGCCCCCCTCCCCATAGCATCATGGTTCTTCCAGGAAGGAGCCTGGTTTCCAGCCCCGTGTGTGCCCTCATCCAGGAGAGAAAGAGCAGCCTGATTTCATCGACACCACCTCACGTATCTCTAACGTGTATCCAGATTCAGGGCTAGTTACATTTTACAAATAGAGTTCTTACAGCGTTAAGTTGCATGCCACAACACCCATCCGTTTTAAGTGTGCAGGTCAATGACTTTTCACAAGTATATTTACAAATTCACGCAGCCNCCTCACGTATCTCTAACGTGTATCCAGATTCAGGGCTAGTTACATTTCACAAATAGAGTTCTTACAGCGTTAAGTTGCATGCCACAACACCCATCCGTTTTAAGTGTACAGGTCAATGACTTTTCACAAGTATATTTACAAATTTATGCAGCCATCACCTCATTATAATCTTTTAACATCTTCATCCCTCCGGGAAGAATCATCACGGTCATTCGTGGTCCCCTTCCATCCCTCTTCCATCCCTCCTTCCACTGGAGGTAATCACAAATTGACTTTCTGTCTCTGTAGATTTTCCTTCCCTGGGCATTTCTTATCAATGAAATCAGGCAGCATGTGGTCTTTTGCATTTGGCTTCTTTTACTGAGCATCGTGGTTCTGAGGTTTATGCCTGTTGGAGCATGCATCAGTACTTTGTTCTTTTTAATTGCTAAACTGTATGTAATTAATTGCATATAGTAATCAGAGCTTACCGCTTTAAGTTATATTGTGTGTGTGTCAGGGGGGCTAATAGGAGTTGCCGACATGTCGGGTGGGTCGGGGTAGCTTGCTCTATATTAGGCTGTTTTAGTGTCTGTCCATTCCTAAGATTTACATGACTGTTTTATGGGGCTCTAAGCTGGGGCCGGACGGGGAATCTAGCTGGTGGCTGCTTCTATCGCAAAGGCAAGGGCTGGCCAGAACAACCTGTTTCTCCCTCCTTCCCAGGCCTTTGGCACATTTCCTCTGAAATCAACAAAGATCCTTGATTATTCAAGCCATAGGACCTTTTCCCTCATAACTGAATTCTTTCCATGCTTGACTTGTCTTATTTCAAAAGATGACCTCCTCATTCTCTTCAAGACTAAGGTCAAGGTCATAATGACCTTATTACGCTCTGTCCCGTGAGGAAAGCTCTGGGGCTTGAGTTGATAGGGAGTTTGGCAAAAGGCCACCTTGTGAAGCACCTGCCAGAATCCTCCTGTCCCGTGGTTGGCCTCGTGGGATTTGTTAAGTGGTACCCAGACCAGGCTCAGCGAGCCAACCTCAGCGAGAGGACCCAGGCACTGCCCAGAGGGATGCTGAAGAGTTGCAGCGTATCCCAGTGTTGTTATTGTTGAGTTGCTAAATCCTGTCTGACTTTCTGCGACCCCATGGACTGTAGCCCACCAGGCTCCTCTGTCCTTGAGATTTCCCAGGTAAGAATACTGGAGTGGGTTGTCATTTCCTTCTCCAGGGGATCTTCCTGACCCAGGGATCAAACCCATGTCTCCTATGTCTCCTGCACTGGCAGGCAGATTCCTTACTGCTGAGCCACCAGGGAAGCCCTTATTCCCAAGAGGCCAGCCTCGTAGGCAGAGTATCTACCATATTCATGCAGCATGTTCGTACTTGTGTTCAAGANAATACTGGAGTGGGTTGTCATTTCCTTCTCCAGGGGATCTTCCTGACCCAGGGATCAAACCCATGTCTCCTATGTCTCCTGCACTGGCAGGCAGATTCCTTACTGCTGAGCCACCAGGGAAGCCCTTATTCCCAAGAGGCCAGCCTCGTAGGCAGAGTATCTACCATATTCATGCAGCATGTTCGTACTTGTGTTCAAGAAGGGCCATCATATGGGAGGAATGAGCTAGGAGCTCCTCTCTGAGTATCCAGAAGGCTAGGAAAATGCTGTGTGTGTGAGTCACAGTGTGTGATGATAGGAGGGTGACCGCAGCAGGGGAGGAGTCCCGTGGGCAAGGGGCTTGCGGTCCAGCCAGAACACCAGGCCCGATAGGTGATGTGGATCCCCATTCAGAGTTTAGATAGAATTCTGGTTGTGTCAGCTGGGAAACTCGGCTTGGGCTGGGAGGAGAAAGCTGCTATTTGTGCCTCGGACTCTCTTCTGCTGGAGGCATGAGGATGCCAGCATCCTGCCTGCCCTTGGCCAGGACTGTTGAGTTTCTGGGCATGGCTGACCCTTCTCAAGAAAAGCCTCTGGGTACTTCCGAGCGAGTAATTTCTTTTTTGTCACTGTAGGCATTTTCCCATTTTCTTGAGCTCTGGGCTTTGGGGTTAAATGGCTGGGGTTAGGGGCTTCCCTGGTGGCTCAGAGGTTAAAGTGTCAGCCTATGATGTGGGAGACCTGCATTTGATCCCTGGGTCAGGAAGATCCCCTGGAGAAGGAAATGGCAACCCAGTCCAGCACTCTTGCCTGGAGAATCCCATGGACGGAGGAGCCTGGTGGGCTGCAGTCCACGGGGTCGCAAAGAGTTGGACACGACTGAGCAACTTCACTTCAACTCCACTTCACTTTAAGTAATGAGAAAGAAGTAAATCCATGAGGGATTCCCATGTAGCCTAATTTCCACAACTCTATTGTCCCCAGTAAGTCCTCCTTAATATTCCCAGAGTTACTGAGGCAGTTTAATGGCTCCCGTATTTAACAGGGACAGCGAACTCACCCAGCAGGCATTTTTTGTAAGATCCTTTATGAATCGCAACAATGTCCACATTACATTTTACATCCCACTTTAATAAGGATCGAATTGCCATGGGCAATTTTGAATGAGAGGGTCTTGTCTTCTAACTGCAGTAGGTCTTCTGGCAACAGGCTTGATTTACTTCCTGGCTCTGCACCAGATTAAATTAACTTTCTCCACAGTTCATCTCTTAACCCTCTTTGGGCAGCAACGTACATGGACAGATCAAATTTTACAGAATTTCTGGTTCTCAGGGGGCCTTAGAAGCTTCTCAACAAAGTGTAGGCATCCCGAAAACAGCAGGACAGATAGGTGATGGGTCCGGTCTCTGCAGGATAATGTTAAGGCTGGGCTTTCCTGTCATAGCAGTGGACAGTTCTTGTATTCAGTGATTCCATAGAAATTCCTACTGAGCAGAGAAACGTACACCAGGCAAAATGGTCTTGGAAGCAAAAAGATCTGAGTTCTGTCTGAATGCAATGGTTAATTTTATGTTACTTGACTGGGCTGAGAGATGCCCAGATTAACAGGTAAAATATTATTCCAGCTGAGCTGATGAGTGTTCATTGGAAGGACTGATGTTGAAGCTGAAACTCCAGTACTTTGGCCACCTGATGCGAACAGCTGAGTCATTTGAAAAGACCCTGATGCTGAGAAAGATTGAGGGCAGGAGGAAAAGGGGATGACAGAGGATGAGATGGTTGGATGGCATCACCAACACAATGGACATGGGTTTAGGTGGACTCTGGGAGTTGGTGATGGACAGGGAGGCCTGGTGTGCTGTGATTCATGGGGTTGCAAAGAGTTGGATATGACTGAGTGACTGAAATGAACTGAAGTGAGCTGATAAGGATGCTTCTGGAAGAGACTAACACTTGAATTGGCAGGCAGTAAAGAAGATTGCCCTCCCAATGTGGATGAACAGGCCCCCCTGTTGGGGGCCTGCATAGAAAAATAGGCTGTAGGAAACATGAATTTGCCCTCTGCTTGAAATGGGACAGTCATTTTTTCTTGCCTTTGAACAATAGCACTTGGGCCTTTGGACTTGGACTTATACCTTTGGCCCTCTGGGTCCTTTTATCCACAAACCATACTTCATGGATAGGTATGCTGGTTGTTGCTTGTGTGTGTGTGTGTATGTGTGTATGCTCAGTTGTGTCTGACTCTTTGGGACCTCCATGGACTGTAGCCCACCAGGCTCCTCTGTCCATGGGATTCCCCAGGCAAGCATACTGGAGTGGGTTGCCATTTGCTTCTCCAGGGGATCTTCCCAACCTAGGGATCAAATTGGCATCTTCTGTATCTCGTGCATTGGCAGGACTATTCTTCACCACTGAGCCACTTAGGAAACCCCAGTTCTCACTTACTATGTGAATAACCGAAGGCTCAGAGAGGTTGGCCAACTTCCCTAAGGCCCCACAGCTAAGACATGATATATCCAGGACAAAAATCCAGATTTGCTGAATTCTAATTTGTATTTTCTCCATGTATTAGTACACTCTGCACCTTCTGTTCTTTAGCAGATGCTGAGTTAAAATTATTACAGGTACGTGTATATCTTAAAAAGATCCAAAACCAGTAAATAGAAAATTAATTTGAAATTATTTTTAAAAATATTTCTCAGCTAAAGAATAAAATTCCTGCCTTGAAAATTGAAGTCATAGTGTAATTACAGGGGCACTCATAAAGCCCTTCAGTATTTGGTCCTGAACTTGAATTGGAGAATCTATTGAGAGCTGGTGTAAATGCCTGAAAAGGTGACCTGGGGTCTGAGATTAGCCCAAAACAGACAAGGAAAATGTTTTCTTCAAAGCTGTTAGTGCTGGTGGGCTATGTACATGTCTCTAGTGATAAAGAATCCAACTGCCAATGCAGAAGACACAAGAGACATGGGTTCGATCCCTGAGTTGGGAAGATCTCCTGCCATAAGAAGTAGCAACCCACTCCAGTATTTTTGCTTGGAAAATCTCATGGACAGAGGAGCCTAGTGGGCTATAGCCCATGGATTTGCAAAGTGTTGGACCTGACTGAGCAACCAAGGACATACCACACACACACACACACACACACACACACACACACACACAGAGACACACTCACTCACGCAGTGTGTATAGGTCAATCCCGATCTTCCAATTTATCTCTTCCCCCTGGCTTATCCCCTAGTAACCATAAGTTTGTTTCCCCATCTGTGACTCTATTTCTATTCTTATCATCTTACCTAAACATCTTTAGGCAAAAAGGGCAATATTCTTGCCTAAAGAATAGGGGACTCGATTTTTTCTCTTACCAAAGTAAGAATAAGGACATCTATCTATTTAGAAAGATAATTTGATGAGATCACTTACATCAATGCCAAGCACATAGTAGACAATAAATACTTATTATAAATTACTGAGAGGCTTCCCCAGAACCTCACCAGTAAAGAATCCACCTGCAATGCAGGAGATGCTGGTTTGATCACTGGGTCGTGAAGATCCCCTGGAGGAGGGTACAGCAACCCACTCCAGTGTTCTTTCCTGGAGAATCCCATGCAGGAGCCTGGTGGGCTACTTTCCATGGGGTTGCAAAGAGTCGGACGCGACTGAAGTGACTTAGCACCTATGCCTCCATAACTGAACTAACCGTGTAACACGAGTCTCCAAGAATTTACAGAGGAAAAGAAAGGAGAAAGGAAGACAGCATCAAGAAGTATCCTCCCCCCCACACCCCCATCCCCCCTGCCACACCCACACAGACACACATCCCTGACACCTAATGCTTTCCCCACATTTCCCATCGCTTTCTGAAGCCGGTCACATGCAGGAGAGATAGGTTTTCTTGCAGTGGACAGTTCCCAGATATTTCAACTGTGACTTAAACACCAAGAGATGCTGAATTTGTGAAGCTGCGTGTGTATCCAGCTGTGCTGCCTCTAAACAGACAGTGAGCAAGTGCCTGCTTCCTGCCTCTGCCTTGGACCTGGTACCCTCAGCTCCACCAAGTGTAGCCCAGAATAGGTGCTGTGTGCTGGTCTGAACTCAGGAGCAAGAAAGAGAAGAAGTGAAGAGAGAAAGCGAGGGTGGAAGGGGAGAGAGGTTGGTGTACGTGTCCATACACATCCAGGCATATCTGTGTCACCAGGCGTGGGTGGCAGGAGAGTGTGGTTCTTGGGTAGGTGTCAGAGCACACGCTGTTTGAAAGCAGCATCACACTTCTAATTCACCATGAATACCATGGCATGCCCTCAAATGTTGGCTCGGGATGGTTCCATGCGGCCTGCTCTGCTGAAATGTTAATCCTGCAGCTGTTGCTGAAGTACCAGGGGATTCTGGTCACTGGTAAGTTCAACACTTGCCAGATTCTGTTAATAGATGCAGGAATTCGATGATCTTCTAACATATGGTGATCTAACAAAGGGTAAGAAGTATTTCGAAGTGGCATTAATGGTAAAGAATTCTGCTAATGCAGAAGATGCAAGTTCGATCCCTGGGTTAGGAAGAGTCCTTGGAGAAGGAAATGGCACCCCACTTCCTGGAAAATCCCATCGACAGAGGAGCCCAGAGGGCTACCACTCCCTGGGGTTGCAAAGAATTGGGCACAATTGAGCATGTGTGCACACAAACATGATGGCAGCTTTCACCTTTGCACAGCACTCTGGAGTTAATTTTCTCTGCAGACCACTGCCCTCTCCCTCCCACCTCCTGGACATCTCAGCATGTGTAAAAGGGATTAGATCCCACTATCCCCCAGGTCTCTGTCTTGCCCCTCCTCCTGCACCATCCAGCTTGTCAACTGATAAAGCTGCTGGCCCTTGGAATTTAGAAGTCATTCCAGAGCAGTTGGTTTCAGGCTGACCTGGATTCAGATCCCAGCTCTGCCCCTTGTCAGCTGTATGACCTTGAGCAAATTACCTAAACTTTCTGAGCCTCAAGTTTTCCCATATGCAAAATGGGAAAGAATGGACCTTATTCATTCATAGTTGCAAGAATGGTAAAGGGTGGTGCTTGCAAAAGGTCCAATCTTGTAGATATGAGACGATCCATGAGTCTTCTCCCTCCTCTTCTCATTCGTGGATGTGTCCCAGAAATTTATAAAACATTCCAGGATGGCCATTTTTCTTTGTGTTTCTCTCAGGATCCTAGCACATAGTAGGGCAGCAGGTCTCAAACCTCTGTCCATCAGTGTGAGCTGGGGCCTGTTACAGACACAGGTTATCAGGCCTGCATGTAATGATTCTAATGTTGCAAGGTCGCAGAGCCTAAGAGTCTGCTTCTAAAGAGGAGCCTTGGAGGATATAGGAATCTCCCCTTGAGAAAACATATTCTGTAAAGACCCAGGGTTTCGTTGAAGCTCATCTGACCGGCTGTGGGTCTGTGGGGCAGAGGAAAAAGGAAAAGGGGGATTGAATTACCACCTCACACCCATCAGAATGATCATTATCAAAGAATGTCCACACAATAAGTGCTGGAGAGGGTGCGGAGAAAAGGGAACCCTCTGGCACTATTGGTGGGAATGCCAATTGATATAGCCATTAAGGAGAACAGTATGGAGAGTCCTTAAAAAACTAGGACTAAAACTACCCTATGACCCAACTATCCCACTATTGGGCACATACCCTGAGGAAACCACAATTGAAAAAGATATCTGTACCCCGATGTTCATTGCATCACTATTTACAATAGCTAGGACATGGAAGCAACCTAAAGGCCCATTGACAGGTGAATGGATAAGGAAGTTGTGGTACATATACACAAGGGAATATTAGCCATAAAAAAGAAACGCATTTGAGTCAGTTCTAATGAGATGGATGAACCTAGAGCCTATTACACAGAGTGAAATAAGTCAGAAAGAGAAACATAAATATGATATATTAACACATATATGTGGAATCTAGAAAGATGGTGCTGATGAACCTTTTTGCAGGGTGTCAATGGAGACGCACACAGAGAACAGACTTGTGGGCCCAGGGGATTGTGAAGAGGATGGGACAAATTGTGAGTGACACTGAAACGTACACATTACCATATGTAAAAAAAGGTTGTCAGTGGCAATTTGCTGTGTGATGCAGGGAACTCAAACCTGGTGCTCTGTGACGACCTAGGGAGGTGTGATGGTTGGGAGGGAAGTTCAAGAGGATACGTGTATACCTACGGCTCATTCATGCTGATGTATGGCAGAAGCCAACACAGTACTGTAAAGCAATTGTCCTCCAATTAAAAATAACTACATTTTAAAAAGAGAGAATGCATTTCTGTTTCTTTAAGCCAAAAAAAGGGGGAATTTTCAAAGACTGAGGAGGACGGAGAGGGAGAGACCCTTCACAGCCATCTTTCTCTAGATGGGGAAGGTTTACAAAGCTCTGTTTCTTGTTGCCCATAAAACAGCTATTGTGCTTAAATTGGCGATGTTTAGCAAAAGAGGAATGCCACCTTGGCTCCAAGTGACTGTAATCACTGCACTTAATTAAAGGCTGCCGGCAGGAAGGCCTTCTTGGCATCAGAAAACTCCCTCTGGGGCAGCCGCCCAAATGCCAGCAGTTGGTAGCTGAAACTCCCTGGGGGTTCCTGAGGAACTTGGTTCTGACAGCTTCTTCTGGGAACCGTAGGGGGGAGACCAAAGGTCTTTCAGCATCAAAGGACTTGTGATGCTGAGAGAATAAATTACCCCATTTCTCCTCCTCTCTCCTGCTTTCACCTGAAGACAGTTTCCAGGAGGGGAATAAATGGTCCAGGGAGGTGAATCAGAGGTGATGGCTGTGAACACCAGTCCCCAAGCCCAGAGCTCAGTTTGGTTCCTGCCCTTATTTCAGCAATTTTGTTCTTTCATGAGCCCGATGAAACTGACCGCAAAGTCCAAGGAGCGATTTCATTGGCTGCCTGTTTCAAAGTTATTTCACAGAAGGCTTCCAGAGAGTGTAAAGTTTTAAAATAAGAAACTAAGCCAGCCTCATTGAAACCTCAGGAAAAGCAATCTAGTAAAATATATACATATGCAGAGAAATATATGTACCTGTAGAAGAAATGGAACTACACTGGTTTTCTTGAATCCCATGTGTGTAATCGAAACAACTCAATTCAAGGGCAAAAAGAGAAATGAGGTTTAGGGAATATTCGAGAAGGGAATAAGCCACTTCTGAGCTAGACTGTGGTGTAATATAAAAGCTGATCTGATAACTTAACTTCTATGAAAACAATCTAATTAAAATACCAGTTGTTTTGTACATGTCAGAAGAGTTCTGACTCCTCAGTTAAACAGCAAATGGACATTCTATTTCTGAATGGCCAGAATGGCCACATTCTCTGGATGTGTGTCCAGAGAGTAAAACGGAGGCATTTGACTGTCTAGTTCCTCAGAACGTCCCATCTGTGGAAATAAAATGGATTGCAGTTTATGCCCTGGCTAAACATATGTCATTTCTGTTATCGTATGTTGGACCTGTTAAAGAAATGAGCCAAGATGTTGGCTTAGAGCACTTTTAAAATTTTCTCATTGCTATCACTTTTTACAAGCAGCATCCTATTGAGAAAATAAATGTAATGTGCGAGGTGCCAGGCTTTAAAAAAAGAGAGGTTTGGGAGTGGGACAGCTGGGGTTGTGGTCCAAGGCTGCACACGCTTTTCACAAGGCTGCTGTAGGCGCGGTCCACGGCCGTCACCCCTTCATCCAGACTATCCCCGCCTGTAACACGGCACTACCCTCTCCTAGAGTTTGGGTAGAAATGAATCATCCTGCCTCTCTTCCAGCAGCACAACTCCAGCCATAACAATTAATCACCGAGGAACATAAAATAAAGCAGGAAAATATACATGTGTGATTCCTTTCCATTTGGGCCTCAGTTGCTGTGTAAAGAGAGGTCTTGTGTACATTTCTGATTCCATCTCCTGGATGGTCCCATACCTGAACAGCAGGGTGGGAGGCCCACTTTCAAGATTTCTAACTCTACCTTGAACACCTCCCTCAGTGGTAAGACACGCAAAGGCTTTTTAAAAAATAATTTATTTTGTCATTTATTTTTAAAATTAAGATATAATTGACGTATAACTTGGTATTAGTTTTAGGTGTACAACATAATGCTTTGTTATATGTATATATTATGACATGAATACCATGACCAGTCTAGTTAATATCTATCATGCATGATTACAAATTTTTTTCCTCATAAGAACTTTTAAGATCTCCTCTCTTGGCAACTTTTAAATATGCAGTACTGTGTCATCACCCTGGTATACATTATGTCCCCAGGACTTGTTTATTTTATGAAAGGAAGTACATGTCTTTTGATTACTTTTACCCATTCATTATAAACGCTTTTTAGTTTCATTTATTATATGATTATATCTTTAAGTGTTAGTCGCTCAGTCATGTCCGACTCTTTGAGATCCCAAGGACTGTAGCCCACTAGATTCCTTTGTCCGTGGAATTCTCCAGGCAAGAACACTGGAGTGGGTAGGCATTCCCCTTCTCCAGGGGATCTTCCCAACCCAGGAGTCAGACCTGGGTCTCCTGCATTACAGGCAGATTCTTTATGGTCTGAGCCACCAGGGAAGGCCCCTTGATCCTAAGGCTCAATGTAAATACACACAGGAACATGTATATGTGTGTTTACATATATAAGCTCATACATACATATACTTACATGCATATTCTAATAAATAGATATAAACGCATGGATATATGTTGTATATACATATATACATATACACACAGGCACTTATACCTATATACACACACTCATAAACATGTATATAACATTCACCCACTACGTGTACACATGTGCACACACACACAGACACGTGCACACACACATATGCATGTATGATCAGTATGTGATGGGGAGTCCAGCTGTTCCTCAGGTGTCTAGAGGGGTCAGCAGGGCTCCTGGGCTCTCTGAATTCTACCCATCGCCTAGTGAAGCTCTGAGGTGTCCCTGTCCCCGCTGGCCTCCTGGCTTCTGCCCGGCCCACTAGTGCCTTCACCTCACCTGCAGCTGCTCCCCTCAGGCCCACAGGGCTTGGCGGGAGACCAGCATGGCCCCGTCTCAGTTGCTCCTGACCGTGGTGAGACCTCACAGCAGAGCTGCCTGGGCTCCGGGAGACTCTAGCTTTTCTCCCAGCCTGTCAGGGGCAGGTAAGGTGAGCTGATGTGCACCTCTGTCCCCACCAGCCTGGGCCCTGCTGAAACCCTCACCACAGGGCACCTTGGCCTCCTGCTCCATCCTCTCCCCTGCCCCCAGAACATGCAGCATCACAGGTCTCCACTCAAGCCTGGAGGTGTCTGGATCCCGACTTAGCATCTGTTGTTGGTTCTTTCCTGGGCTTTCTCTTGGCCTCCACATCCGTAGTGCAGGGAAGTGGCACCTGGCAGAGATACAGGATGGATGGAAACCAAGGATGCAGGGGCCAGGCAGAGCGTGAGCCACATAAAGTGGGGATGGTGCTGTCCTGAGTGAGCCGCTGGTGGTGAAGAATCATTGGAAGCAATGTGCCCCACGTCACCCTGCTGAACAAGTGGGATACAGAGCGTCCAGGGTGCCGGCCTGACTCGGGGGCCTGTGGTCTCTGCTTGGCCTGGCCCCGCCGTGCAGGGGCAGGGCCGGGGGACCCACTGATTCCCGTGGCTCCAGGCCCAGTGTTCTCCGTGCAATTCAGAGCTGAAACCAGAGATCAAAAGTACAAAGTCTGCAGGGCCCAGAAAGCCGATGATATCTGGGGTCCAAGAGACCACAAGTAAGGAACAGGAGCTGAGACCAGCTCTGGGGAGTGGACGGAGCCTGGCTGACTGCAGACACACACCCTACCTGAAGGGAGAGATTCCTCTCAACCCCCAGCCCACGGACACGCTGGGAAGAGGGCCCAGAGCTACCAGATCTGTCAAAGCCTTTAAATATAGGGGATTTTAGGGAAATCTCCCAAGGGTCAGCAGCTAATTCACATAAATGTCTCAAAATAACATATATGTTAACAGAACCTTGCCGGCAAGTGATCCCTTGTCCTACGCTATCAATCATTTTACAATTTAATGAAGGCGTTTTATAAGTTTTTTTCTGATGCAGATGACTCTAACATACCTATTCTAGCTTCCTCAGACCTCTTCTGACCAGCCTCAAACTTCCAGTCAGCTTCCTTCCAAGGCCAAAGCCTCCTGGGTTGTTACTGAGAAAGATCAGGGTAAGGAATTGGGGGCTGGGGGACACTCCATCAGCTGCACCTCATCTGTGCAGACTGAGCTCCTAGATGGAGCGAGTTAAGAGCTCAGCTTCCTCCTCTGTAATCTGGATAGTGCCAGGCTTGTGAGACCCAAGAGACATCCTCTGCTGGATAGGTGTTTGTGAAGTCCCTAGGTGGCTCCTGGGACAGAGGGGACTCGATAGATGGTAGTCACAGGACCAGCGTAGTTTGTGTGACCCCATGCAAAATAAAGATGTGAGATCAGATTTTGAAAAACGTACTCAGAGTTTCAGTATAGTGACAGTAGAATAGGAAGGGCTTCCCTAAGTGGCTCAGTGGGAAAGAACCCCCCTGCCAATGCAGAAGACACAAGGAGAAGCAGGTTTGATCCCCCTGTGTTGGGGAGGTTCACTAGAGAAGGAAATGGCAACCCGCTTGTTCTTGCCTGGGAAATCCCATGCGCAGAGGAGCCTGATGGGCTATAGTCCATGGGGCTGCAAAGAGTTGGACTCAACTTAGTGACTAAATAACAAGGATATGAAACCAAGCCACGGCTCTGCTAAGCGTTTGACCCTATGAGGCCATACGAGGCTCCTAGACCCATGCAGTCATCAGACCTAATACGGGGTACTGGGTACCATTCTAAGTCATGTCTCAAAACATGACATTTTGTCACGTTTATATGGACTCCTCAAAGTGGATTAACTACGTTCCCATTTAACAGGTGAGGAAAATGAGGCACAGAGGGGCTAAGCCACTTGTTTACCATCATGCAGCTCAAGAGAGGCAGAGCTGGAGTTGGCTGTCTGGTCCTGAAGCCGTCCTATTTTCATCCTCCTTCTGGACTTGAACTGGGAGCTCTGTCCAACTAGGGTGGGGTATCCAGAATTCCCCGGGCCCGTGCACAGTGGCCGGGACCAGAATCTTCTCCCACAGTCGGACACAGGTGGCAGGACAGGCCCCCCCAGATACACTGCCAGTGCCATGCTGCGCCGAGAGGTCTGGGACTCAGAGGGGCAGGGATGGAGTTCACATGAGGACACTCAGAGCCAAGGCCTCCGCAGGCCTGAAAGCACTGGGCTTTATTCTTTGATCCAAACTGTGGATCAGGGCTGATCAGCCTCAGGGTCATTACTCACATTACAGCTGCGGGATGACTCAGCGCTTTCCGAACCCACCCTGATAACAGATCCTCCCCATTCAATGCCACTTAGAGTTTCCAGGGAATGGGGCTGGGGCGGCTTAGGCGACTTGAGGCTGCAGCAAACTCTTTGGTCTGCCTCTGAGTCACAATGGTGCTTTTCTGTGGCTTCTTCTTCTGCCAGGGGGCAGCACCTGAGTGGTCCCACTTGTCCAAGTCATCTCAAGAATTCAGGATTTTACACTGTAAGATAAAGGGTGACATGTCAGTAATATCTGTGAAAATGAGAAAAATGGGGCAAAGATATATCCCACTGTGAACGATTCTCTCAGAGTCATGGTTTTATTTTTGGTCCATGAGGTAAAAATGATGATAATAATAGTAATAACTAACATATTGTTGTTATTGCTGTTTAGTCGCTAGGTTGTGTCCGACTCTTTGCAACCCTGTGGACTGTAACCAGCCAGGCTCCTTTGTCCATGGGATTTCCCAGGCGGGAATACTAGAGTGGGTTGCCGTTTTCTCTTCCAGGGGATCTACCCAACCCAGAGATTGAACCCACGTCTCCTGCAGATGGATGCAGGATCATCACTGGCAGATGGAGCCACCAGGGAAGCCAATAACTAACATATATGGAGCCCTTAAAATGTCCCAGGCACTGTGCTACATGCTTTGCTCGAATTATCTCACCCACACATACCTACTTGACAAAGGTGTGATTCTGCTGTCCAAACCACTTACGATCCTTTTTTTCCAGTCACACTAAATTACGGCTCAGGAAATTTACATGCAATTAATCTCCTTAATTGAACCTTTATGGTTGGATAATGTAACCACGGCGTAGATGAGGAGTAATTCATCCAGCTCCTCTGCTCAAGTTGGAGCTTGTCTGTTCCAAGGGGAATGTGTGTGAGGATGTGGAAGTGAGGGAGGAAGAGGAGGCATGGCCAGGATATTGACCAACTGACCACCCATCTGCCCTGCTCCATCCACACTGTCCTCTATTGTCTCTCTTGGCTCCTTAAATTCCCTGTGTTCTTCAGGGTCCTTGAAAATACTGTTGCCTTTGCCCAAATACTGTTCTCTCCCCCCGCCCCCCCCCTTTTTTTTTTGTATTTAATTGTTAAAGTGTAGTTTTGACTGCACTGGGTCTTGGTTGCAGCAGGTGGGCTTTCTCTAGTTGTGGTGAACTTTCATTTCGATGAGCAGGGGCTACTCTCTAGTTGTGATGTTCAGATTTCTCATTTTTCTGACTTGCAGTGACTTCTCTTGTTGCAGAGCATGGAATCTAGGGACCTCGAGCTTATTTGTTGTGGTACTTGGGCTTAGTTGCCCCGTGGCATATGGAATATTCCTGGACCAGGGATCAAACCTATGTCCCCTGCAGTAGCAGGTGGATTCTTAACCATTTGACCACCAGGGAAGTCCTGTTCTAGTCCCTTGGTAGAGGGAACACTCACTCATCTTTCAGACGCTCAGCTTGCCTCTCATGGACCTAGGGTCCTCGCTGCTCTGTGTGGTTTTCCTTTGGCCTCCTTGCTGAAGCTACAGATAGATATTTACTTGGGGTCTTATCTGGTGATGCTTCTCATCCATTAGGGGCTTCCCAGGTGGCTCTAGTGGTAAAGAACACGCTTGCCACTGCTGGACACATAAGAGATTCAGTTTTGATCCCTGAGTTGCATAGATCCCTGGAGCAGGGCATGGCAACCCACTCTAGTATTCTTCCTGGGAAAACCCATGAACAGAGGAGCCTGGCAGTTGACAGTCCATAGGGTCACACAGAGTTGGACAGGACTGAAGTGACTGAACCTGCAGGCAAGCTGATGCATTCGACTCTTCACCCCATTAAGACAGAGACCACTCCTGTCGTCTTCATTGTTGTTTATTGGTGCTTCCTTCCCACCTAACATACAGTATGGATTCGACAAAGGCTTGTTCAAAATCAGGAATGAATAGACAGGGTGTTTCGTTCAGATCATAGGTGGATACAGGTTTGGCTCCGTGGATGTGGATGGTAACTTCATGCTGAGTTGGACCCTAGTTCTTACTTAGGGTATGGGCTAGAGTGCGGTGGTCTGGAAAGGGAGAGGGGCTTCTGAAATGTGAGGTGTTAGGCTTCCTCAGCCGTCAAGCTAATGGTCCCCCACTGACCCCAGGTTCTCTCCTACCTGATGCAGAATCACGGACCCCTCCCGGTCTGTTCTGGGGACTTGCAAACATCCTCTGTAAATGCCACTACCTTTGTGGGCCTCGGGGTCTCTGCTGCAGCTGCTCATCTTGGCCATCATCTCACGGAAGCCACCACAAACAGCGCGGGAATGAATGGGCGTGATGTGTTCTGACAACATTTTACTTAGGATAACTGAAAAGGGAATTTCACACCCTTCCATGTGTCACACCTACTTTCCTTCTTTTGATTTTTTTTCTTTTCTTCGGCCATTAAAGAACGTAAAAACCATTCTTAGCTCATAGGCTGCGCAAAAACAAGCGATCGGTTGGATTTGGTTCCTGGGCTGTGGTTCGCCAACCCCTAGGCTATACGCTTGTTTCAGAACCAGAACTTGTTTCAGAAAACAGTGTTTTCTCTGCTGTTTTCCTAGAAGGTGTTTCCTGCTGGCTGGGCTTAAGTCTCCACTCTGTCCTTTATATCTTGTGTAGCATAAGGAGTGCCACTCAGCTCTCAGGGCCCAGGCTCCTCACTGGTTGGGCAATGTTAAAGCTAGGGGGTCCCTGCCCATGGCCCTGTAGGCAGTGGGGGCTCCCCAGGAAGCTTCATTTGGATTTGAAGAAGACTCTGAGGGTCAGAGTACATCATTATATACAGAGTATATCATGAGAAACACTGGGCTGGAGGAAGCACAAGCTGAAATCAAGATTGCCAGGAGAAATATCAACCTCAGATATGCAGATGACACCACCTTTATGGCAGAAAGCAAAGAAGAACTAAAGAGTCTCTTGATGAAAGTGAAGAGGAGAGGGACAAAGTTGGCTTAAAGCTCATCATTCAGAAAACTAAGATCATGGCATCCAGTCCCATCACTTCATGTCAAATAGATGGGGAAACAGTGACAGACTTTATTTTTCTGGACTCCAAAATCACTGGAGATGGTGGCTGCAGCCATGAAATTAAAAGACGCTTGCTCCTTGGAAGGAAAGTTATGACCAACCTAGACAGCCTATTAAAAAGCAGAGACGTTACTTTGCCAACAAAGGTCTGTCTAGTCAAGGCTATGATTTTTTCAGTAGTCATATATGGATGTGAGTTGGACAATAAAGAAAGCTGAGCACCAAAGAATTGATGCCTTTGAACTGTGGTGTTGGAGAAGACTTTTGAGAGTCCCTTGGAGTGCCAGGAGATCCAACCAGTCCATCCTAAAGGAGATCAGTCCTAAATATTCATTGGAAGGACTGATGTTGAAGCTGAAACTCCAGTACTTTGGCCACCTGATGCAAAGAGCTGACTCATTTGGAAAGACCCTGATGCTGGAAGGATTGAAGGCGGGAAGAGACGGGGATAAGATGTTTGGAAGGCATCACCAACTCAATTAACATGAGTTTGAATAAACTCTGGGAGTTGGTGATGGACAGGGAGGCTTGGCGTGCTGCAGTCCATGGGGTCTCAAAGAGTCGGACAGGACGGAGGGACTGAACTGAACTGAACTGAACTGCGGGTCAGAGTAGAATCAGAGGCATAGGGAGCCATCAGTGCTGTGGAAGCAGATACCAGCTCCTCGGGCTCTGGGTACCACCTGGGGTCTGGCTGTCCTCTCGTTCATCCGAAGAGCTTCATAGTCATGCTTATGGTTGAGTCTGAGCCACATGCTCATTAATTTTTCCCCTGTATAAAACTAAGAAAGATCACAGGGTATCCATCCTTCCCTTCACACACTTGATTATCACAAAATAGGCTTTGACAGCCCTCAAGGCTTTGGAGATAAAACTCTGGACAAGATAAGGGGAAGGGTTGCCTCATGTGATGTGTGGATAAGCATCACAGATTACAGCTAATTTAAAAAAACAGGAAAAAAAAAAAAAAAAACCTAACCAACCTGTTCTTTTCTCTTATAGCATGTTCTCATAAATGACCATGAAATATATACAACTCAGAAACCTGAGTGACCTTGGAATCCATCCTCCCTCCCACAAAATTAATCATGGATGTCTGTGCACTTTTCCCAGGACCAAACACCCTGGGTATCTGTGACCTTTCTTGCACTTCCTCCCCTACTTCCTCCATTCCTCCAACTCTCCTTCANAATATATACAACTCAGAAACCTGAGTGACCTTGGAATCCATCCTCCCTCCCACAAAATTAATCATGGATGTCTGTGCACTTTTCCCAGGACCAAACACCCTGGGTATCTGTGACCTTTCTTGCACTTCCTCCCCTACTTCCTCCATTCCTCCAACTCTCCTTCACCCAGACCGCAATCTGACCTTTTAGAATAACCTCCCTGCCTTTAGATATTGCCTGGTTCCATTTTCTTTTTCCCATAAAAGACAAATTCAATCATATCACTTACCTGACAGACTTTTTTGCTCACTCTTAAAAAATCTTATTATTGGAATATAATTCCTTTACAAGGTTGTGTTAGTTTCTGCTGTATAACAAAGTGAATCAGCTGTGTACACACACATGTCCCCTCCCTATTGAGTCTACCTCCCACCAGCCCCATCCCACCCCTCTAGGTCATCACAGAAAACTGAGCTGAGCTCCCTCTGCTATATAGCAGCTTCCCACTAGCTATCTCTTTTACACATCATCTATTCTAAGTCACTTCAGTTGTGTCTGACTTTTTGCGACCCTATGGGCTATAGCCTGCCAGGCTTCTCTGTCCATGGAATTTTCCAGGCAAGAATACTGGAGTGGGTTGCCAAGCACTTCTCTGGGTGATCTTCCCAACCCAGGGATCAATGTCTCCTGCACTGTAGAACCTGTCAGGCAGGTTCTACACCACCAGCACCACCTGAGAAGCATGGTAATGTATTTATGAGGGTTCCCTAGGTGGCTCAATGGTGAAGAATCTGCAACGCAGGAAACACAAGATTCAATGCAGGGTTCAACCCTGGGTCAGGAAAATACCCTGCAGGAGGAAATGCCAACCGACTGCAGTGTTCTTGCCTGGAGAATCCCATGGACAGAGGAACCTGGTGGGCTGCAGTCCATGAGGTCTCAAAGAGCTGGGCTGAGCACAGTCAAGCCACATAGGCACACAGTGTACACATGTCAGTGCTGCTCTCCCAATTATTCCCACCCTCTCCTTCTCAACCTGTGTCCAAGCCCCTTCTCTGCACCTGCATCTCTATTCCTGCCCTCCAATAGGTTCATTTGTACCATTTTCTAGATTCCATATATATGCCTTCATGGACAATGCTTGTTTTCTTTTTTTTTCTGACATACTTAATTCTGTATGACAGACTCTAGATTCATTCTCATCCATATAAATGACCCAATTTCATTCCTTTTTATGGCTAAGTAATATTCCATTCCTGGCCATGCTTAGTGCACCAGTCGCGGCAGCCGCCTGCACTCAGTGCACTCATCTCACATGCTAGTCAAGTAATGCTCAAAATTCTCCAGGCCAGGCTTCAGCAATACATGAACCATGAACTTCCTGATGTTCAAGCTGGTTTTAGAAAAGGCAGAGGAACTAGAGATCAAATTGCCAACATCCGTTGGATCATGGAAAAAGCAAGAGATTTCCAGAAAAACATCTATTTCTGCTTNCCAATTAGTTTGTGGGAGGTTTCAGCTTGGTCAGTGAGAACTTCCCCATTTCATTGAATAAGATTATTCTGATGTAAAAGATCACCCAGAACAACCCGCACTATGTGGGAAAATGAGATCAAGATCTAATCTGTTAAATCTCAGCATGGAACGGGGGCCAGGGGAAAACTGTTTCTTGGGGGGAAAAGTCTTACCTTTTTTGTGGATAAAGCATAGATATTCATACAGTATATAAACAGCAGGAGTACAACTTTGGTATTAAAATCTCATGATGAAGAGGTAGAGACTAGGAACAGTATCAGCTCAGTTCAGTCGCTCAGTCGTGTCTGACTCTTTGCAACCCCATGAACCGCAGCATGCCAGGTCTCCCTGTCCATCACCACCCCATGAATCGCAGCATGCCAGGTCTCCCTGTCCATCACCAACTGCCGTGGTCCATCACCCAAACCCATGTCCATCACCCAAACCCATGTCCATCGAGTCGGTGATGCCATCCAACCATCTCATCCTCTGTAATCCCCTTCTCCTCCTGCCTTCAATCTTTCCCAGCATCAGGGTCTTTTCGAATGCGTCAGCTCTTCGCATCAGGTGGCCAAAGTATTGGAGCTTCAGCTTCAACATCAGGAACAATATATCTGTATCTAAAAGGCTCGTTAGAAGGCGATAGTGAAATGTCCCCTGGTCTCTCTGGAAAGCCTTCTGTTGCTCAGCAGAGACATCCCCAAGGGGCTGGGGGAGACACTGGGGGGATGAGAGCTTAGTTACCCTCTGGATCCTGGCAGGCTATAGTCCATGGGATCCCAAAGACTTAGTGACTTAGTGACTAAACAACTGAAGGACGCACCAGGTCTGTTGGGCCTGGCTTGGGCTCTGAAATTAGATCGAAGCAGCTTAGCATCCAATCTCTATTATCTCCTAAACACGTGACCTTGAGACACTGCCTTATTTCTCTGGGCCTCGGTTTCTTCCACTCCACCTTGAGGGAGGTGATTTCTCTTGGAAGACGCACAGGAGTTCAAAGCAGTAAAGGTTACAGGCCACAGTAACTGGCCCATCTTCGCTGCTCCATGACTGGGGCTCACACGAACCCTATTTCATTCTCCAAGACTTGGGTCTTGGAGTCTTTTTCTCCAACCTTGATTTTCACTTCATGCCCTCACCCATCCCCTGACCCCTTCCTTCTGCTCAGGTGCCTGGTGCTTTCCCTGGATCAGATTGTCTTTCAGTAATTAGACCCACCCTCCCGGTATGCACCAAGTGTGCAACTTGCTTCGGATGCGTTTTGAGGGTGGACCAGCCTGTCTTATCTGTCCCTGAGCCCCGTCTGCTCGTCCTCAGCCCTAGTGTCAAGGGCATCAGCAGTCAGTGCCCCAGCAAACAGGGCGGTTGTCCTGGGTGCTCAGGGACCTCCCTCCCTGGGCAACCTCAAAGCCTGATGCTGCAGAGCTGACGTCTGGCTCCTAAGCCACGTGGAACGACGCTGCTGTCCCCCTCCTCTGCCCTGGGGCTGGGCTCTCTCCGTGGTTATGCATGGGTGGCTGAGAAGGGATGCCCTGGCACCATGCTCGGCAAACACTGGAGAGCTGTCACCTTTTCAGACGACAGCCTGGTCTCCATTCACCCCCAGCCCTGCTTCTCAGCCCCTTGGGATTTGTTTTCATTCATTCACTCATTCATTCATCCACTCACTCAGCAGACATTTGTTTTCTGACTTTTAAAGGAGTTTTATTCATTTTCTTCAAACTTTTTATTTTGTTCGGGTATAGCCAATTAACAATGCTGTGATAGTTTCTGGTGAACAGCAAAGGGACACAGCCACACGTATACACGTGTCCACTNTCATTCATCCACTCACTCAGCAAACATTTGTTTTCTGACTTTTAAAGGAGTTTTATTCATTTTCTTCAAACTTTTTATTTTGTTCGGGTATAGCCAATTAACAATGCTGTGATAGTTTCTGGTGAACAGCAAAGGGACACAGCCACACGTATACATGTGTCCACTCTCCCCTTAGGTTCCTTCCCATCCTGGCTTCCACGTGACACTGAGCAGAGTTCCCTGTGCTCTACAGCAGGTCCTTGCTGGTCATCTGTTTTAAATACAGCAGCGTGTACATGTCCATCCCAGACTCCTTAACTCTCCCATTCCTCTATTCTCCCCTCCCCCAATTCTGGCAAACATAAGCTCAGAATATAAAAAGAAATGATACAAAGGAACTTACAAAACAGAAAGACACTCACAGATTTTGTGAACGAGCAAACATTTATTGATCACCTACTGTATTAGTTTCCTGGGGCTGCTGAAACCAAGTACCACAAAAGTAAGTGGCTTATAATAACAAAAATGTATTCTCTCACCGTTCTGGAGGCTGGAAGTCTAAAATCAAGGTGTGAACAGGGCTGTGGCCCCTGGGAAGGCTCCGGGCATGAATTCTTCCTTGACGCTTGGTTGCTGGTAAGCCCTAGAATCTTTGACCTGTCAACACATCCCACGGATATACGCCCCCACCCTCACATGCTGTCTTCCTTGTGTGTCCTTCTGTCTCAACACCAAGTTTTTCTCTCTGTGTGTCTATGGTCAATGCTTTTCATTTTATGAGGATACAGGCTGTTAAACTGGGGCCCCCTCTAATCCAGTATGACCCCATCTCAGCATGATTGTATCTGGCAAGATCCTATGTTTGAATAAGGGCACCTTCATGTACCCAGNATTTTTCTCTCTGTGTGTCTATGTTCAATGCTTTTCATTTTATGAGGATACAGGCTGTTAAACTGGGGTCCCCTCTAATCCAGTATGACCCCATCTCAGCATGATTGTATCTGGCAAGATCCTATGTTTGAGTAAGGGCACCTTCATGTACCCAGGCAGAGGGATCAGGAAGTCCAGATATCTTTACAGGAACACAAGTCAACCCAACTTTATGCTAAGCACCCCACTGCCCAATTCTTAGTGTTTGATTGATGAGCCCTCACCTTCAAGGAACTTTCAAGCCCTCAGGGGTCAGCAAACGAATTCTTTGATTTTCCTGGTTATAATTCTCAGCCATAGCCGCCTGGAACTTGAACTTTCTCTTTTCTCTAGAGCTAAATTTCCCAAGGCAGTTTATTTTATTCTATATTTTCAATCATCACAATATCTTTGTCTAACCCCCAGGAAACAGAAAGTTTAGCTCAGTGGGATGTCTGTGCAAATATCTGCCCGGTGAGTTGGAGCTACTCACTCAGGGTTAAATAAGAAGAACCGGGGAAAGGAATTGAATTAAAGGGAGCAAGAGTGATCACCTGTCTCAGGCTCTCTTAGGGGAAAAAAAAAAAAAAAAACGATTTCAATCATTTTCAGGGGAATCTCTCTCCCAACTCAACAACTCTACTTCATTTTCCCTCCAGACTCTGGGAGATTCAACAGCTTTCCAGAAAAGTGGGTTACAGGAATAAATGGCAAACTTTCTTTTACTGAAAAGGGCCAGAGAGTCAATATTTTCATCTTTGGGGCCACAGAGGTTTGGTCACCACCGCAGAACTAAGCATTAATTCTGCTGGGGTGAATGAGAAAGCAGTCCCAGGCTGCTTCTAGGGCATCACCCTAGAGGGGTCCAGCCCAGCCGTCCTAGGGCTGGACTTTTTCTCTTCCAGGTTCAAGGTTTACTTCTTCTCCCTTTTCAGGTCACCCTCATCTTGTGGGATGTTGACTTCAGATAGGAAAAGCAGAATGACAGAGTGTGGTTCACCTTCTACCTGGGAAGCTCACCTGGGGGGAGAGGTGATCGGCTTCTGGGTGGCATGAGCTTCTGTGGAACAGGGGAGATTGCATGCTGCCCTCATGGGCTTGCTGTCAATGGGAAATAGAAGCTATTTGCCCCCATGGTGCCTGGTACTCGGCTGGTCCTGCAGCATCCCTCATACTGGTGCAGGCATGAGGCACCCTGGTGCAACAGGTGTGTGAGCCACCTGCTCGTGCAGCTAGCAGTGCCCACTGATGTTGCACCCGCCGGGTCTCAGGTGGTCCACCACTTCTGTCTCATGAGAGATGCCTGCTCACCTTTTCCAGCCCGATGACTTACTGGTTGTGACCCAGCTCGCGACGGGCGGTTCCAGCCAGACACCAGCAATATACAGGACTTATTTTCAACAGACATAGGGCTCTCCTGTAAATGACATAACCTTGGGCTAAACATCAATGTCCTTCTGGGACCCACCCCTGGAGCATGTCACCCACTCCATAGGGCATCTCTTCCTGGCACTGATACCTCCAGCAGCATCAGGTTTGTTGAGTCACCTGGTTCATCAGGCAGCTTCTTGTACTGCAGCCTGAACCTACCACAGAGCCCTCTGAGCTCTGATGCCCACTCAGAGCTGGCAGCTTGTCATGTTATTCCATCTATGTGTCTAAATATTATCCTGCATGTGCCAAGTGCTCCAATAAGAACCGGGAGAGGCCAATCAGATGCTGTGCATCCCTGTTTGAGGAGGGAGATGGAAAACAAAATAACTTCCCTTTTACTTTGAAGATGACGTCCAGGCATGCCCCTCGCCACCATCGAATCCCTGAACAGTCTCTGTATGTGACAGAGCCTGAATCTCCACAGGGTTTCTCTGTCACCCTCTGATAATTTCATGGATGGAGGAGCCTGGCAGGCTGCAGTCCATGAGGTCACAGAGTCAGACACGACTGAGTGACACATTCACTTTCACTGAGGTCTCCAGTGTGCCAGCCACCTCTTGTTCACTGGCCCTACCAGCCCACATAATATGTCGAAGTGAAGTTCTGTGGGCTGTCTGACTCTTCCTGATCTTTTCCAACAATATTATGAAAATGGATAGGAGAGTCGAAGTGTGCACTGTTGCCCATTTCAAGAGAATGCTGTTTTGGATCGTCTTTTCTTCCTAGATGCAACAGACATATTTGCCAAGTCAGTGTCAGTGTACTGAGCCCTGAGGCTGTTTTAACTGTTAAATACAGCAACTGGGATGTGGGCTGCCATCCTGGCTTCCACTAGGTGAGCTTGTGATAGCTGGGAGTTGTCCTCCGTGATCGGCCTGGTTTCTGCAGGGGTGACAGGGTGAACTGAGTAGAAATATGGCGACTATCCAGGCTCCCCAGATCCTTAGATCCTTAAGAAAGGGTGCTTTTCTCCCTCATCCCCAATGATCAGGGATTGTTATTGCTTGCTATTGCTTAACTAGTTCAGCTGGTATGCTTGCTGGGGGCAATTCTAGAAATTTGTACTTGGTCTTCCCCACTATGATAGCTCTTACCCCAAGGCCAATGTGGAGCTTGGGATACACAACCAGACCCTTTAAAACATGTATTTCCAATCTTGCCCTCTTTGATCTATAGATGCTGCACAATTTTGGTATTTATCCCATGGGTAGCTCCAAGATCTTACAAAAGGATGTGTGTGAGTCTTACCGACGGCCTTGGCACCCAGGTGTCAAGAGGGCTCTGGAGAAGGTTTTGATGCCACAAGGGACCAACACTCGTGAGACTGTCCCAAAGGTCCTCAGACGGCTCATATCTCCCACAGAGCTCCTGTATACATCCTGATGATGCTCACTCCTCTTTCCCTAGAATGTCGGTTGCTAGGGACAATGTCCCTTTGTCGGTTGGTGACAAAGAATAAACTGCAAGGGTCCACGAAAATAGGTTAACTGGCAAGAAGACATTTAACCAATATAAAATGTTTTCCAAATGATTCCTTTCAATAAATCTGAACAGTTACATCACATCATCAATAAAGGTTGTCATGGAGTCACCAGAGGCAGATGAACAACAAAGGACTGGGTGAGGGGAGGGATAAGTTGAGAGACTGGGATTGATATATACACGTGCTACTGTATATATAAAGGGACCTCCTTAGTGGGGNTGATTCCTTTCAATAAATCTGAACAGTTACATCACATCATCAATAAAGGTTGTCATGGAGTCACCAGAGGCAGATGAACAACAAAGGACTGGGTGAGGGGAGGGATAAGTTGAGAGACTGGGATTGATATATACACGTGCTACTGTATATATAAAGGGACCTCCTTAGTGGGGAGAATGAAGAATCTGCCTGGAATGCAGGAGACCTGGATTCGATCCCTGGGTCAGGAAGATCGCCTGGAGAAGGAAATGGCAATCCACTCCAGTATTCTTGCCTAGGAAATCCCATGGGCAGAAGAACCTGGTGGACTACTGTGGATGTGGTCGCAGAGTTTCAGACACGACTGAGAGACTAACACTTTCATATGTAAAATAGATAACCAACAGTTCAGTTCAGTCCAGTTCAGTCACTCAGTTGTGTCCGACCCTTTGTGACCCCATGAATCGCAGCATGCCAGGCCTCCCTGTCCATCACCAACTCCCGGAGTTCACTCAGACTTATGTCCATTGAGTCGGTGATGCCATCCAGCCAGCTCATCCTCTGTCGTCCCCTTCTCCCCCTACCCCCAATCCCTCCTAGCATCAGANGTTGCCATGCCCTCCTCCAGGGGATCTTCCTCACCCAGGAATCGAACCCGAGTCTCCTGCATTGCAGGTGGACTCTTTACTGCCTGAGCCAACAGGGAAGCACAGGTATTACAGTGAACCTGTAAAAATGGCTAGCTTTATATGATGGAATTAGAGGAAAGTTTCATACTTTTTCTTTATACTTTCCTTAATATTCCATATTTATACTTATCTATGTCTCTTTGTTTTTTTTTAATATGTATCAATCACTTTTGTTACCAACACAACCTAACATGATATTAAAGCCCCTGGAGAACTGCAGGGCTGGCTATGAACACAGTCCCTGTTACATGAGAAAGTCTACAGAAAATATTCCCATTTAGTGATGTGACACATTTTACTGAAACAGAGCACTGGATCTCCTTGCCAAAATCAAACTTCAGTTCTGATCCAATACAGTCAAAATTAGTGCCACAGATCCTGCATGTACTGGCCAATGTGCTAGCCCTATTTTACTGTGGCTAGCTCCCTCGGGATTAATTATTTCCCATTGATCTTACTAGAAAATAGAAAACCGTTTCATTTTCCCTTGGAATGACCCTTCTCATTTCCTATTACACCAGTGATACTGTTCTAGGGAAGACATTTTTAATCCAGTGGGTTTTGTATCAGATTTATCTGAGTAGCTCTTAGGAGATATTAGCAAATGACCCATTGCCATCCTGAGAAATTCTGATTTGTCTTGCCTGGAGCTAGTTATCTTTTTTTTTTTAAGGTTCCCCAGAGTTTTAAACAGGGAGCCAGATTTGAGAACCACTGCCCTAGGCAGAATCATATGCACAGTTCTTGAACTGGTCCAAGGAGGGGAGTTAGCCTTGTTCAGCTGCAGCCTGTGTCAGGGCAGTAGGGTGACTGTGGAGGCTACTTACTCGCAAATCCCCCATCTCCCACTAATGTTTGAGTTATGTCAGAAGCATCCCATTTTCAGGCAGGCTTGATGGTTGGAAGCTCTTCGCCCAAGCGCAAGCCTTGAGGTTTGGAATATCTTCCCTGTACTAGCCCACCAGCTAATTGGAGCACCTGCAGTTTTACCATGCCAACAGCTTCCAATCAGGGCATCTCTGAAAGCCTTCCCTTTTTTCTTTTTCCTCTTTTTTTTTTTTTGTTGTTGTCATGAAGCTTTTCCTCACCTCAGTCTGCCTTTGAGTCTCTGCTTATGTTTGTTTTCATTTGCTTGGTGTTTATTTATTTCCATACAGCATATTGAAGATGTCTGATGGGGTGAGCACCAAAATGCATTCCTGTGATAACAGTAGCAGAGAAGTGAAAATGTCAACGTTCTGCTTTTCTTTCCAAAGCAGACAATACACGACGCTGATGCACCAGCCTTGTGCAAGTTCTAGAGCATCTTTAGGTACGTCTCTCATGCCTTCAGCTCTTCCACCAAGTGGTCAGAACCCCACCCTCCACCGACTGCCTCATGTCTATAGGATCCCTAAGAAATTCAAGATCAGTCGACTGCTTCATTATTTTTCAGACTTAGGCCAAAGACTGCTGCCGACAATGCAGCTTTTGTCCTTTTAAATAACTTGGGAATAGAGCAGTTTTCACGGCTCAGTGAATATGAACCTTTGAAATACATAACATAAGTAGAATGGAAACTTAGCCCATCAGATTTGGCAGCTTCACAAAACTGACCTAGACCTTCTCGTGACTCTTGGTTCTGATTTTCAGCTTGAGGCGGGGAACGAGAGACACTCTGATGTACCTAATACTCATGAGAACTGCTGGAGGGTAGGAAAGGGAACCCAGAGGGAAAGGGCCAATGAAGAAAGAGGAGGTGAGGAGGGGACTCTTTCTGCCCTCTGGAATTTAACTTTCGGACGAAGACTGATTTTTAGTTTGGAGCTATTCTGTGTTTCTTCATGAGACATACTAAAGAAAGAGGTTTCAGTTGCAGGGTTCATGATTCCCTGAAAGATAAGCATGAAATGCTGTCTTGTATTTGCTCCCTCTGTCTACCTGGCTGCTACCCACCCCCACTTCCACAACCAAGGCAGCGGTCACGGGATCTCTCTGGGGTCCCTCAGGTGGCCATCACCTGGTCTTTACCCCTCTACCTGGAGCAAGTAAAATCCCCTCTTTCATCCTCCAAGGCTGTGTGGAGATTTGTTCTCCAGGGAAGAACAAATCGGACTCCGTATTGGAGTTTCTTTTACTTTAACCTTTGTATTCTATTGTTTTTGCTAGAAGTTAAGCACTAAAGGAATGTTGCCCATAGCTTAAACTATACAGCATGGCTCATCTCTGGGAACCCTGCCCCCAATGTCTGATCATTAATCTAAAATACCTTTGTTTAGTTCACAGGAGACATCCTGATCAGGCCCACCTGTGGATGGCTGCAGGAATCAAGAAATTAGCACACCGCTTGTGGTGCTGGAGAAGACCCTTGAGAGTCCTTTGGATTGCAAGGAGATCAGTCCAGGCAATCCTAAAGGAAATCAACCCTAAGTATTCACTGGAAGGACTGATGCTGAAGCTCCAATACTTTGGCCACCTGATGCAAACAGCCAACTCATAGAAAAGAGCTTGATGCTGGGACAGATTGAGGGCAGGAGAAGGGGGGAGCAGAGGATGAGATGGTTAGATAGCATTGCCAACTCAATGAACATGAATCTGAGCAAACTTCAGGAGACAGTGAAGGACATGGAAGCCTGCTATGCTGCTGTCCATGTGGTCGCAAAGAGTTGGACACGACTCAGAGCCTGAACGACAACTCCGGAGCCTGGCCAGAGCTAGGAAATATTTGCAACAACTAATCACATTTTCTATTTTGTCTCCTCACCTCCTTCTCTCTTTGCTCCATAAAAGAAGCTAACATCCAAACCCAAGCAAGATGGTTCTCTGGGACTCTAGTCTACCATCTTCTTAGCCTGCTTGCTTTCTGAATAAAGTCACTCTTCTTTGCCCCAACAACTGGTGTTTTGATTTATTGGCCTGGAGTACAGCAAGCATTATGAGCTTAGATTCGGTAACACATGGACCCAGTGAAATGAAGACTTCTTCACCTGGTACCAAGGTTTCCTAAACTGTGACCCCACACCGCCCCCCCACATCTGACACCCCATCACAACTTCAGCTTCTTGCTAGCAGGCATTAGCAAATCAGCTTTCCTCTCAGCATCTGTGCTCTCTTAAGAATGGAGACATAGAATTACTGTGAGAATCAAAGGCTTGTGTAGATTGCCAAGTACTAAAACAAATTGCTGTGGTTACTATTATTATTACAAGAACTCAATGATACATGTGAAAATGAGTTTCTTGGTTGTATAGTTAAACACTGATATTATAAAAATTACTTAAGAGACACATGGAACCTCTTTGAATGGATCATAAAATCAACCACCTAGAAAAGACCCACAGTGGTGAGTACAAACTTCTCCAGGAACCCTGGCTCTATGGCGAGTTCAATACCTTGGTGTTAAGAACAGTGCTCATGTTTATTTTATGGATGCCTGGAACATAAAGGAAGCTAGAGATCCTTCGATTTGATCCTAATGATTCATGGATGGAAAATAGAGCCCCTTGGCCTCCTAAGGCTGAATGGTTTGCCCAAGGTTGTTCAGCTAGAGAAAGCAGTACAACTAATAATAATAGTACGAGGGTGTGCAGCTTACAGAGAAAATGTTGCTTGCACATAAACCTATTCAGGCTTCAGAACCATTCAGGAATGGGCAATATCTACCTCCCCAGTGTTCATCAAGAACTAATTTTTCAAGCTGGGCTCAGAAGATAGGTTGCAGGGGTTCTCAATAAAAAACAACTATTATAGTTACTTTCTCCCATGAAATAATGAATATTTAAATGCTTTAGGAACCCATTTATTGCTTTCCTCCATTTTACAGGTTGAAGTATTAGTAAAGATTTTCTTTGAAAAAAGCATTCTGCTACTGAAAATGCTTTTTAAAAAACTCATTGACCTAGAAGAAAAATAAAATGCTGAAAGAGCAAGAATAACATTGAACATGGATGTGTTTGAGTGGATAAGTGGCGCTGTGGAGTGTATTAGGATGGGAGTAAAGCAAAAGCAAATTCCTTCATCAAATTCTCTAATAACTCAATGTATAGGGGTCACCCATGGGAAATGAGTGATTTATTAGAAATCTCTCTGAAGGGAAGGACCCCTGTCTTTCTAAAACAGTCATCTCCAGAATGCCCATGGTTCTATTCATGGGGATGTGTGTGCTCAGTCGCTCAATCATGACTGACTCTGTAAGCAGCCTGTCAGGCTGCTTGGTCCGTGGAATTTTTCAGGCAAGAATATTGGAGAGGGTTGCCATTTCCTCCTCCAGGGAATCTTCCCAACCCAGGGATCAAACCAGCGTCTCCTGCACTGGCAGGCAGATTCTTTACCACTGAGTTACCTGGGAAGTGATTCTTTGGGGACAGATTACTCCAAACCTTGGGGAGCAGACTGTGAACACAGGCTGATCTCTGTGTTCCCAAGGACAATGCAGCTGAAGTGGTCTTATGGGGAAACATGACACAGAGTCATTTTGTTTTATTTTATTTTACTTTATTTCATTATTTTAAGGGGCTTCATAGGATGAGAAAAAACAGAGAGTTGTAGATAGTACTAGTCAGTTGGGCTTCAATGAGTTTGATAAAGAAGGGTTCAAGACAGTGCTTTTTAAACTATCCTGTCCCATGACTTATAGTAAAAGATACATTTGACATCATGCTCCAATATGCATGCACATATGCAAACACAATAAAAAATACATACAACTGTATAAATATATTATACAACACTTAGCCTGACTGCTTGCAATGCACTCATTTTCTTTCCTATTCTATCCTACCATAAGGATGGATAAATTGACTATTCAGAAGGCAAGATTAATGGGCCTTTTTGACTGGATATGACAGGTGAAGGAGAAGGACAGATAAAGATAACTCCCTGACTTCTGACCTGGGTACCAGCCTGGTGGGGCTTCCATTACCTGCATTAGGAGACAATGGACAATGGAGGAGATGCTGAGGGTAAGGAACAAAGAGTCCTGTGGGCAGTATACAGAGTGTGAGATGCCAATGGGAATGCTTTTAGCCCGAGAAACCTAACAGGAAAGTCGACATGCAAGGGACTGCAGTCAGACAGGAGCTCTAGAATCAGCATTCACTGTCATGCCAGTGGTAAATAAAGTCAGAAAGGAGTCCCATCATTTGGAGAGCAGAGAGATAAGAAGAGGCTTTCCAAGTGGTGCTAGTGGTAAAGAACCTGCATGCCCATGCAGGAGGTATAAGAGACACGGGTTCAATCCCTGGGTTGGGAAGATCCCCTGGAGGAGGGCACAGAAACCCACTCCAGTGCTCTTGCCTGGAGAATTCCATGGACAGAGGAACCTGGTGGGCTACAGCCCATGGGGTTGCAAAGAGTTGGACATAATTGAAGCGACTTAGTATGCATACAAGCATAAGAAGTCCAAGAATAGCATCCTATGACTCATCAACATTGAGCGGGTAAGCAGAGAAGCTTGAGTGCAGTGAGACTGAGGAGAAAGAGTCCCAGAGCTACAAATCTACCCAGGAGAGTGAGGTCCCAAAAGCTGAGGGAATAGGGATTAAAAAACATAAACTGGGAAACTATGAGATCTTAAGGGTCTTTTCTACTACTCACGCTCATGTAGGTTGCGTTCCTGAAATTCTCACGGTGGGAGAACTCGTCGTTAAGGAAACATGTACAATTGAGCCAAAGAGGCAAAGTCATGAGTGAAAGTCTGACATCACTAGAGATTTCATTTTAGCATCTACCAACTTGGTTTGGTGAAAGTCACTCAGTCATGTCTGACTCTTTGTGACTCCATGGACTATACCGTTCATGGAATTCTCCAGGCCAAAATACTGGCATGGGTAGCCGTTCCCTTCTCCAGGGGATCTTCTCAACCCAGGGAGCGAACCTAGGTCTTCCGCATTGCAGGCAGATTCCTTACCAGCTGAGCCACAGGGGAAGCCCAATGAAACAGCATGTTACTTAAAATAGTTTGCATCTTGTATTAGCAACAATAATGTAAATTTGATCACTTTTTCCTGTTCCATGATAAATATTATGTACTGTCATGTATTAAACGATATTAATGATCTCATTCAATACTTAAATAACCCTGTGGGGCAAATATTATTTTATGTTTGCTTTCAAATGAAACGCACAGGCACACACAGACACACACATGCCACCAGAGGCTTGAAAGAGTTGAGTCCCCAAGGCCATTAGCAAGTTACAGAGCCAAAATTCTAACAAGGGTCTTTCTACCATGGACCTGGGCTGGCAGCCACTGCCCTGGGCAGTATCAAATCCTCTGTGTGCAAGTATTTAGTTACAAATCCTTCTGTCACTGGGGACTCTTCAGGATGCACACGTCTCTGAGTCGTAATAAGATGCTTATGCATTCCATTCACTGCAGAGAACATGCAGACTAAGATCTAAGCTTTAGCTTCTGGTTTTCTGACTATTGAATACCTTTTGAGTTTCACCACTCACGGCTCTGTATTTTTCATCCTAAGAGACCTCAGGGAATGCCATGACATTTGCATACATTTAATCACAAATGCTTAAATAAACAGGAAGTCAGCTGTAAAGGCGGCATTTGAGGACAAGGAGGGGTTGCAGCATGTTTTTATTTTCAAGTATAATCATGAGTCCGTCTTGTGGGGAGGAAAAAAATCCGGTTGCATCATCCTACAATAAAGGTAATTATATTTTGGAGCTATCATCTCCTGGAAGTGGAGCACACAGACTGCAGTCTTTCTCCTCTGTATGAACATTGTCAGAAAGGAGAAAAGACAAACCTGTTCCTTGTGGTTGGCTTGTAGGGGTTCTCTCTGAGCCCTCTTCAGGTTGATAAGAAATGGAGAAGCAGATCCCTTGACTTCATTTTTTAGAAAGAGGGAGAAGATCATATCCTTTTACGACATCTGTCAGCTTGAAAGGGCCATGAATCAGAGCAAAACAGCATTTTATATTTAGTAATTCGTTTCTCGTTCAGATCAAGGTGACAAATCTTGTGCAAAATACCTCTCCGTGACTCACCTCAGCNGATCCCTTGACTTCATTTTTTAGAAAGAGGGAGAAGATCATATCCTTTTACGACGTCTGTCAGCTTGAAAGGGCCATGAATCAGAGCAAAACAGCATTTTATATTTAGTAATTCGTTTCTCGTTCAGATCAAGGTGACAAATCTTGTGCAAAATACCTCTCCGTGACTCACATCAGCTTTCTGAGGTTTTGGTAACAAAGTTTGACGCATTGTTATCAATCCAGCTTCGAGGGTGTACACAATTCGTCTCGGTTATTAATAAGATATACAGTCTCCATCTGACTCAGAATGCAATGATTATTTCTTTCCCCCAGCATAGCTCTCACCAAAAGAGAGATGATGTATTCCAGACTTGAGAGAGGGCTTTTGAGCCATCCCCAAAGCAACGCTGCTTCATCCTGCCACATCTAGAAATCTCAGGACCGATTTGAGACAGAAGACGAAATTGAGACACGCAGGCATGTCAAAATATTAATATCAAAATTTATATAACAAGTGAAAAAGGTTAAAGAGCTGGTAGTCATATGGATATCGTATAGTTGTCATATTTAACATGGTATTTTTATTGCTGTTTTCCCCACTAGAATAAAAGGTCCATGAAGTTGAGAACTGTGTTTTGTTCACTGTGGCATCCCTGATGTTTAGATGAACACTTGACGTAACATTTGACGAATAAATAATGGAATGCAATACAACATAATTTGGCACAATATAATACAACATGAAATAACATAATGTATCAAAATTGCAATTTTTGTCTCTTCAGCCTTTACTACCGTAGAATAAACAGCCTTTTGTGCTGACCTCTGGATTCCCGTGTCTTGTACTGTTGCTGGACATGGCAAGTCCTCACACAACCCTTGATGAATGAATGAAAGAATGAATGAGAGACTGGAAGAAGGAGGCTGTGCTTCAAGGTGTGAACTGGACGAACAAGTGCAGGGTGGTCCGCTGGCACAGCCCAGGCCTTGCGAACCTCTTTGGAGGGCTGCGTGAGGAGCCTCCCCAGGCAGCTCTGAAAGCCTGCGCTGGGCTTGTTGTTATGGGTCCCCCTGCACATGATGCCAAGCCACACAGCATTGCAGCCTGTAGGAGGGCAGCCCTCCTGTTAGACATCAGGGTGCTGGCTTAGATACGTGTAGTGATGTGTGCAGCCCTGGCATTGCCAGTCCTCACCACTCAGCTGCTCACCACGTCTTCAGCAGGAGCTCAGCCTTTCTGGAACCTTCGTCCCTACTTCTCAGAGGGTACTTTCTGCGGATACCTGCACACCTGTCCTCCATCCTTCCAGCTGAGGGATGCGCCCCCCACTCCCTGTTGACGTGCATCACACGCTCTGCTCTCCCAGCTGTTGAGAGCAAATGGGATCATTTTATGTAGCAAGAGATATCACAGTGCGGTTTAGGGGAGTAGAGGGGGAGACCCTGGACCTGGGATTTGAAAGTCTAGCAGTATGAGGGCAGAGGGAGGTGGAGAGAACACTCAGGCACGTATTAGGGGGCAGATAGATGTCTCTGCGTTGATTGTTCCTGGAAAATCATTACATCTACATTGGTGGTATTTTCACCCTTATTTAGTGTGTGTGTTTCCCCAGCATTTTCTCCCACCAACACAGACATTTGGATCCTGCCTGAAATTGAGCACACTGCCCACCGCACCTGCCCAAAGGGGTTTGAGATGATTCCCCAGGTCGAGAAGACACTTCTATCCCCACTGCTTGTCTCTCAGTGGCTCGGGCTTCTTCTCAGCTTCCCTCTTCCCCCTCTTCTTTCCCTAGCTCTTCACCCTAGATCCCTCTCCCTTCCCACAAGATTTCTAAATGTTCCCATCCCTTTCGTCTTTCTCGTCTCCGTCTTGTGCATGCCTCTGCCCTGACCCTCTCTGGGTCCTCCGTTCTCAGTACTTATTCTTATCTTTCCCAGTTCCCTCACTGTCATATGCTTCTTTCCCTGTGCTATCTTTTCTCTTCCTTCCTATTCCTGGATTCTCCGCTTGGTCTCTGGTCGCCTTTATTTCCTTTATTTACTCATTAAGGGATTCATGGGCCAGATGTCCATGTAGAGCCCACGATGGGTCATATGCTCCAGCAGACCCGGGAACACAGCAGAACTTAGCTGGAAACAGTTGCTCGCTCATCAGCACTCCTTCAGCACTCACTTATCAGAACTTCATCTCCCCTCCTTCTAGCTCAGGAGAGGAGTTTCCTTTGGTCTACACGGAATAATGATCCTCAGTCACAAAGACCTGAATTTGACTGCTGGCCTGATTGCTCAGCTGGTAAAGAATCTGCCTATAATGCAGGAGACCCGGGTTCAATCCCTGGGTTGGGAAGATCCCCTGGGAGAAGGGAAAGGCTACCCACTCCAGTGTTCTGGCCTGGAGAATTCCGTGGGGTCGCGAAGCATTAGACACCATGGAGCGACTTTCACTTGCCTCGCTCAAAAATTATAAACCTAGGCAAGGCCGTTGATCTCTCTGAATTTCTCTCAAGTCTGTGCATAAAGTACTCGGAATATTGTGGGTGCTAAATAAATCTAAGTCACCATTCCTTCCCTTCATCTCCACTCTAATTCAATTCTGCAAAGACCAGCTCAGCACCTGCATTATGACAGACATTTCGCTAAACATCATCCATCAGACGAAGTTACATTTTACTTTCCAGGATCTGTCCTGGCAGAAAGGACAGATTGTGTGTAAATTATGCTATCATCTGAGTAGGATCTGTGTCTCCAATGGTCCAGCTCCTACATGTGGTCACAGTGAAGGAAGCCCAGTCCAGCCATGAAATATTTTCAAAAAGCAGTGGCAGTGACTTCCCTGGTGTTCCAGTGAAGAAGACGTCACCTTCCAATGCAGGGGGTACAGGTTCAATCCCTGGTCAAGGAGAAGATTTCACATGCCCGTGGCCAAAACAACAACAGCAACAACAAAAACAAAAAACAGAAGCCATACTGTAACAAATTATATAAAGATTCTAAAAATGGTCCACATTAAAAAAACTCTTAAAAACAAAGCAGTGACAAAGTTTTCTTATTTCCTTTGAGGAACATTGTTGTTATTCAGTCACTAAGCAGTGTCCGACTCTTTGCAACCCCATGGACTGCAGAACACCAGGCTTCCCTGTCCTTCACTATGAGCTGGAGTTTTCTCAAACTCTTGTCCATTGAGTCATTGATGCCATCCAACTGTCTCATCCTCTATCGCCCCCTTCACCTCCTGCCCTCAGCCTTTCCCAACCAGTATCAGGGTCTTTTCCAGTGAGCTGGCTCTTCACATCAGGGAGCCAAAGTATTGGAGCTTCAGCTTCAGCATCAGTGAGGAACTTTGACCAGGACCCAATGTGCAATTCCCACCAGCCATTCCTAAACCTTCCTTGAACCCCTGTGCATTCAGATTTTGCACCTGCTCCAGACTCTCTCTTATGCCACCCCTCCTCCCATTCCCCAAATCTCCTTTAAGCTCCCAGGCCATCTAGCTTTTCCTTTCTCCTTCTCTCTATTCCCAAACTCATCAGTATTCAGACTGACTCAGCCTCTTTGGCTGAGATCTCTCCCCTTTCCTCTAGTCTCTCTTGTTGAGATTTTATCCGTTCTTCTTACCTGATGTTAACATTTACTTATAATGAATCTTGCGTGAGGACAAAGAGCCCATACATTCGTGACTCCAGTCACTGGGATAATGATGATTCAATGCATGTGTTGATGACCATATCTAATAATTAATAACTTCCCACAATGTATCACCTTCACCTATACCATCCTTCAAGCTCACAGACTCCTGCAAAGTAAATGTGGTGAACCGAGCCACAGACTTTCACCTCTTGCTTTGCACAGAACTGAATGAACCCATTCAAACTCTAGAAGACTACCACGGGAAAGATGGAAACGGATTCTTCTCGCTCTGCCGCTGGAGACGAACAAGGGAGCACGTGGCTTTAGCTGTCAAGGAAAAAATTTCCTCTAAGGAAGTAGGCATTGAAAGGAAAGCAGAAAATCACCATGAAATGAGCAGAAACTAATCACCCCATGCCCAGACTCACATTTCCTCTTGACTTCCTGTCCAGAAATGTGCTTATTTTTCAGTTCACTTTAAGTCAGAACCCCAGGGATGTGATAACAGCAGTTAACTGTAAGCTTTGGTGTGATTTAAATTTCTTCTTGACAAAATGTGTACTTTTCATATTTCCAGCATGAAGCACGTGGGTTTAAAAAAAATAATAAAGCCAGAGAAAACATATTTGTAAGAAAGAAGCAATTTCTTTTCACAACTTGAAATTTGGAAGAACATCTGAGGGCAGGCTGTGGCTGACTTCATCTCAGCCGGTCACAGGGAACTGACATCACCGTTGACTTTGGAACACGCTCGAGGCTACAGAAAAAAAAGTATCTCCACCAAAGAATTCTGGGATTTAAAAATGACCACAGGCCATCATTTCCTTTGGAGTAAATTCTGGAGAGAATTCACTCATCTTATAATCAAATTAGATGAGAGGGTGAAAGGCCGGCTGAGCAGAGGGTCCTCGTGGGATCTATTTACCAAAGGGTCTGAGGAATAATTGAGCAACTGCTTGGCCTGAAGTAAGAGCAACTATAAACACACATGTTTGGTTCTCTGACAACGCTCCTGAGTTAGAGAGGGGATGTGACAGTTAGCAGACCTTCAGGTAATCCCTATGTCTTCTGGACTGATCTGAGGGTTGTTTAGTGCCCCAAGACTTTGGGATCCTGGAAGCATGATGCAAGTCTGCTTTAAGAGCACTGCAGTGGGATACCAGGTTTTCCTGGGATGCAGAGAACACCAACAGCTTTATGGAAGCTGCCATTTACATCGGGGATGGATGACTTCCTTCATCAGCCATTGGCTGGTTTTAGCCATGGGATCCCAAGCAACAGAAAGATAAAACCACAACAAGTAAAGCAACTGAGGGCCCAGGCTTATAACATCTGGGTGACTCTGTCCCTCACTGCACTCTCAGAACTGGCTGGAAATCCTGGTCACGGGAGAGATTGAAATTCTTGACTGGTGGTCTCTTTTCACTCTGAAGCAAGGGAAATCCCAGGTGAAACTCATTCTAAATATATAAACACACTTTGTACAATTCAATAAAAATATTAGGCACCATCTAACTGTGTGAGTTTCACCTATGTGGCTGCATGTAGCAACAGTCCATTCATTCCCATGAGTGTCTCTTGCTTCCCATTGTAGGGGCATAAGGATCTTCCCAGATGGCTCAGTGGTAAAGAATCTGCTTGCTAATCCAAGAAACATGGGTTTGAACCCTGGATTGGGAAGAGTCCCTGAGTCAGGAAGATCCCTTGGAGGAGGAAATGGCAACCCACTCTAGTACTATTGCCTGGAAAATCCCATGGACAGAGGAGCCTGGCAGGCTACAGTCCGTAGGGTCGCAAAGAGTCGACACGACTGAGCAACTGAGCACGCATATACATAACATGATTTATTGATCTACTTTTCTATAATGGACATTGAGGAGTGTATTAGGGTTCTCCAGAAAAAAAAAAAAAGCAAAACTGATAGGAAAGAGAGAGAAAGATAATTGATAGATAGGAAGAGGAAAGTTATTTATAGGAATCAGTTCACCTGATTATGGAGACCAAGAAGTCCCAGAATCTGCTGTCTGCAAGCTGGAAAGAACCAAGAAACCAAGCAAGTAATTTAGTTCAAATCTGACGACCTGAGAATCAGGGGAGCAGAGGGAGTAAGCCCCCATTTGAGCCCAAAGGTCCAAGAATTGTATCAGGGAGCTGGTGCTGTAAGTCCCTCTGCAAGTCTGAATCCCCCTGAATCCCTAAGAACTCAGAGTGCTCATGATATCTTTCTTGTTCTACTGAGGCCTTCAACTAACTAATGAGACCCTCTCACACTGGTGAGGGCCATCATTACTCAGTGTACCAGTTCAAATGCTGCCATGATTCAGAGACACCCTACAGACCCACCAAGAAGTAAGACTAGTAGCTTCTTGGGCATCTCTCAGTCCAGTCAAATTGACACATGAAATTAATCATCAGAAGTGGCTTCCAGCTTGAAACCTGTCATAGTCAAGTTTCCTAGGAGCAAGAGACAAGAATTCTTGGACAAGCATTAATAATTCGTTTAGGGATGCTCTTAGGAGAAATCAATAAGGAGGTAAGGAAAGAAGTATGGGGAAAGCTCTGGGTCAGAGACAGAAGCTAAGCAAGAATGTGGGCTCACCACCCAGAGTCTGATCCTGTGGGGAGCTCTCGAGCATAAATTGCACCCTGTACTCTGCATAGAAGTAGTTTATCAGATAAATGACTTTCATTACGTTCTCCAACTATGTGGCTTCTCTTTTCATTCTNAGTATGGGGAAAGCTCTGGGTCAGAGACAGAAGCTAAGCAAGAATGTGGGCTCACCACCCAGAGTCTGATCCTGTGGGGAGCTCTCGAGCATAAATTGCACCCTGTACTCTGCATAGAAGTAGTTTATCAGATAAATGACTTTCATTACGTTCTCCAACTATGTGGCTTCTCTTTTCATTCTCTCAACATTGTCTTCCTCAGAGCAAAGCTTTTCCATTTTAATTAAGTCCAATGCATCCATTTTTCTTTTCTGATAAAGTTAACTTTTCAGTTTGACAATAATGCTTGGTATTGAATCTGAAAGTTCATCACTAAACCCAAGGTGATACAGATATTTTCCAATGGTTTCCTCTAGAAGATTTAAACTTTTGCATTTTTACATGTAGGTCCATCATCTCTTTCCAGTTAACTAGACGCTTTTCTCTTAAGCTCTTACATTTGGATCTAAAAACCTCATAGAATTGATTTTTCTTTGGGAGACAAAAGAGGGGTCAGAATCAGTTTTGGTTTCTTTTTCCATGTGAACTTCAGTGGATGCAGCTGTTTATTGAAGAGTGTCCATTAGTCACTCCTCTGCAGTGTCACCAGCGTCATAAATGAAGTGTCCTTATTTGACTGGGTCTATTTTTGGACTCTCTTCAGGCCCACTGATATATTTGTCTGCCCTTTCCCCAAGGCCATGCTGTCTTAATTAATGTAGCTTTATAAGAAGCATTTATATTGGGTAGCATCAATCCTTCAACTTTGTTCTTCTTTTTTAAAACCACCTTGCCTATTTTTTGTCTCTTTGTGTTTCCATGTAAATGAGAGAATCAGCTTGAAATTTCCATTAAAGCTTTTTGGAATTCTTACTAGAATAGCGTGAAATCCATAGACCAACTATTGGTAATGCAACATTAACTTAATGGTGTTAATTCTTTCAAACCTTGGATGTGAAACAGCTGACTCTTGAACAACATGGATTTGAACTGTGGGAGGCTACTTACATGTGGATTTTTCTTAATAAACATGTGTTACAGTACTGCATGATCTGTAGTAGTACTGGTATAGTACTATATCCATTGTATATATTGGCTATATGTTGTATATTTATTGGCCATAGGCACAGATACAGAGCCATGGTTATGGAGGGACCACTGTAGTTACACAGGGATTGTCACTGTGCAAGAGGTTGGCAGCCCTAACCGCTGAGTTGTTAGAGGGTCAAGTATATATTCCTCCATTCTTTGGGGTTTTCTTCCAGTTCAGTTTAGTTGCTCAGTCATATCCAACTCTTTGTGACCCNGTCCACCTTGCTCATTCTCGTCATGCTCCATAGAGGTTGAACTGAAGACCTCGCTTTCCTGCCTCTGCTTCTGGGAAGGTTAACAGTCCTCCATTATCCTCCATCTGAAAACCGACCCTGCTCTGGATTCAGAGACCATCACTCTCTCGAGCTTCTCAAGCCCAACATCCTTGCTGTGTTCAGCTCCCTGGCAGGATCAGGCTTCCAAACTCTTTGCCATCTTGATTTCTCCTCTAGAATCTTCAGTTTGTTAAGACTCTCCCCGCCCCCCCAACCAAGAAGCAGCATTCACCTGTTGGGTGGCCAGTACAGCCGATGAACATTGAATTTTTCAGGTTTGTTTCCTCCTTGGAAACTCTGGGTTTGTACTTGTTCAGATTTCTCCAAGTCCTCCCACCACCACTCTTGTTTCATTTGATTCAATGTACCTTTGACATTTTAATTTTACCCTCCTTTCATTTGTCTGCCACCTGCCCAATTCTCCCACGCATCATTCAAGATTTTATTAAGAGATTATTGCTTACCTCCGAAATAAATCTCCTCAGATCTCAGTAGCTGCCAGTTCAGGTTCACTTAATAATGTCCTCCTTGATCTTTTGCAAACAGTTTCACACTTGATTAAGAATCTTGGTAAATCTTTCCAACATACACACATGCATATGCACTTACCCACACACTAATACGCAGCAGGCTAACGTATTGATTCTTGTGACTTTCTGCTGAGAACTGTATCTTGATTGGGAAGGAGCATTTTATAAGTGACCTAGGAATGCAGTGACCTGAGAATTGACTGCCAAAGTTACCTAGGAAGGTAATAGAAGAATTCAGTAAAGCTGCCATCTTTTCAGAGTAGACGTTGCCAACTCAGACAGTTTAATTGTTTTGAACATGAAGGAAATTAATTTAGTATTCTCTAAATATGCCTCCAGTTAGCTTGGGACCACTAGCCCTGAAAAGAAGAAAAGCAAAACTGATGAACCAAAAGGAAGTGAGAAATAGATTTCCTTTTACGCAAAATTAAATTGCTTCTTGGTTTCCACGATTTTCTTTGTTACATTGATGCAACAAGAGTGCCATTAAGACTGTGATGGAGTAGTAATTGAGCACTTACTGTATACGAGTACCACCTAGTCACCTTATTAGATTCTCATAGCAGCTTCATGTAAGGAAGAGACAGAGGCTCAGGGCAGGGACGTGACTTACTGAGGTTGTCTGTCTGCTTCTGCGTCTTGCCAGGTGTAGGCAGTGAGGAGGTATCTTTTCTCTTCACTTAACTGTTTTATTTTAATTTTTACTTTATTTTACTTTACAATACTGTATTGGTTTTGCCATACATTGACCCAAATCCGCCACTGGTGTACATGAGTTCCCAAACAGGGCAGCTTCTCTCTCCTCAGCGCCAGGTTTCCTCCTGGAGCACATTGCTGCTGCTGCTGCTGCTAAGTCGCTTCAGTCATTTCCGACTCTGCAACCCCATAGACGGCAGCCTACCAGGCTCCCCCGTCCCTGGGATTCTCCAGGCAAGAACACTGGAGTGGGTTGCCATTTCCTTCTCCAATGCACGAAAGTGAAAAGTGAAAGTGAAGTTGCTCAGTCGTGTCCAACTCTTAGCGACCCCATGGACTGCAGCCTACCAGGCTTCTCCGTCCATGGGATTTTCCAGGCAAGAGTACTGGAGTGGGGTGCCATTGCCTTCTCCACCTGGAGCACGTTAGCTGTTATTATTTAAGGCGATGGGGAATTCACAGATGAGGAGAAAGAACGCATATAGTACAGGTCTTAACACATAGTATATACTCAATAAATGGGCTTCCCAGGTAGCTCAGACAGTAAAGAATCTGCCTGCAACGTGGGAGACCTGGGTTTAATCCCTGGGTTGAGAAGATCCCCTGGAGAAGGGAACAGCTGCCCACTCCAGTATTCTGGCCTGGAGAATTCCATGGACAGAGGAGGCTGGTGGGCTATGGTCCATGGGGTCACAAAAAGTCAGACACAATTGAGTGACTAACACACACACACATACACACATACTCAGTAAATATCATAGAAAAGAGCATAGAGTTCAGGACAATAGAGCCTCCCTCTTAATGGTCATGTAGGACAAGGTCAAGCAGAGATGTTTGCTCATTCAACAAATATTTCTTGAAAAAGTAAAACATTCTAGGCAGAAACAAACTGAGAAGAGGGGAACTGTCTAGTGCAAAGTCCTTGTTATAGCTTTAGCAGCTTAACTCCATACTCTTTCTCTAGAGAAGAAAATAGACCTAAAGCAAGCTAGTAACTTAATCAAGATCAAGTGACTGGTTCCTGGAAGAGACTGAGGTCCAGTCTACATTTGCTCAATTTTCTAAATGCTTGCTGATTCTGCTGAATCATTCCACTTCTTCCTGGGGGAGGTTTCTGATTTCTGTCACCTGACTGGGAAGCTGCAGGGTGGGAAGGTGAGAGCAGGAGTGAAAGAGAATGAGTGGAGGGTGGCAGAGAGAGGGGTCAAGGCAGAGACTCTTATACTTACAGACCAGCGCCCCAGGCTTGGCAGGGATCCAGGCCAGACCGAAGAGAAGCTTCTGAGGCTTGAGAAATCACGGAGCATCTCTCAGGACTCAGCTTACCTCCCTCTCCTCCACTGAGGCCTCATGGCTGTACCGCCTGTTCTGCAACCAGAAACAGCACTTCATCTCCTGAGCCAGTGAAGGCATGAAGACCTAAGGACCAGAAATTTAGTTTGCAAACTAATGCAATCCTGAGAGTGGGAACCCCATTTTGAGGTCAGTTTTTATGCGACACAAGTGGCCTAAATAACATCTTAAAAGCCTGGCCAGGGGGAGTGGTACTAATCTGAAGGTCACTGACCTGTGACCGCAAGGAAGGCTCTGACCTGACCCCTTCCCTCTGTCCCTGAGCACTCACCTGTGTCACTTGTCGGAGGTGGTCTAGGGTTGTGTAAAGAATGGGGCTTTGGAAACAGGTTCGAATGATGGTTCTCCATTTACCTGTCAAATGGCACATGGCTTTTTGAGGGCAAGTGTTGCAAACATCAGCAAGACAGTTTGATTTAGCTGAGGCACAGAAAGAGATTGCTGGACATCACCCTGGGGAACCGAGCCTTGGAGAAAATCACAAGTGTGGGTGCTGCCAGGTTTCTCTCTTTCTTCTTCTGCCCCTGCATCTGGGTTTCATACAGCCCTCCTGTAAATAAGATCCTGCAGGGACAATGGATTGTGAGCCTCAAAGAACCTCAGAGTTCACAGATGGACCACCAGAGAGAGATTAGCGTGGTCTCCATAGGATCAATTCAAATGTCTCAGAAAAAGAGTCTGGTAGGTTCAACACAGGTCATGTGCTCACCCCTGGACCAATTAACTGTCTAGATGCACAAAATTATCAATGGTAGCATATGGAATGGGAATAACTTCCCCCAAAGGATTATGAGATTTCCAGTAAAAGGGAGCGAGATCACAGGGGGAAAAAAAAAAAAAACAAACCCAGATGTCCCTATCTTCTGAAGGAATTCTACTAAACCTCAATTTGGTCATTAATAGAACTGGAGTAATAGTTATCTTACAAGTTTATTATAAAGATTAACTTCAATAAAATGAGAATATAGCACCTACTGTAAACACAATGAGCTTTTATTATTCACAAATTGAACAGCTTTTATCTTTCCTACACTTTTATTATTTCTCCCATGACTAATGTAAGCATAAAATAAAGCTCATTACTGAGCATACGAAAAGTGAAAATATGAGTGGAACAAGTCTCCCATATTCTATATTGATGCTCATGTAACTTTCTACACAATTATCTAAAATATCTTCACCCACTCATTTCACTTAGTGTAATTCACAGATATGTTTTGACATGTTTATGTAGAAGAGGGTATAGATTGAACTTGGTCTGTAACTACTGATGGGTCAGGTATGTCTAGTGAGAGAGGGAGATTATATATATTCTCCACCATGCACTGTCATGTGCTGCTTTGCAGATAATGAACCTCAGTTGATGAGAAGGGAAACATCGAGTGTGCAGATGGCCTGGTCATGTTTGNTTGGTCTGTAACTACTGATGGGTCAGGTATGTCTAGTGAGAGAGGGAGATTATATATATTCTCCACCATACACTGTCATGTGCTGCTTTGCAGATAATGAACGTCAGTTGATGAGAAGGGAAACATCGAGTGTGCAGATGGCCTGGTCATGTTTGTGGAGGCCACATGGACTTACACTTGAACTTGGAGAAAAGACCTTCAGTTAATTTGAATGGGATTCTTAGAACTTCATGAAAAGGATGACTTCCCCACATTCTTTCAGAAATATGAGAGGACTTTCCTAGTGGTCCAATGCTTAGGACTTCTTCTCCAGTGCAGAGGGTACAGGTTTAATCCCTAGTCAGAGAGCTAGGATCCTACATACCTAGTAGCCAAAAAATGAAAACATAAACAGAAGTGATATTGGAACAAATTCAGAAAGACCTAAAAATGGTCCATATTTAAAAAAAAGAAAAGAAATCTTAAGAGAAATACAGTGAGACCTTGATGACTTGCAACGGCAGTCCTTGCTTTTCTCTGGTACCAGGAGGACTGTGATTTCAGAAACATTGGAGACAATTGTCTTGGGACAGGCTTGTGAGTCATGCACCCAACAGCAGAAACTTTGAAGGTAGTGGTCATCGGCAAAAACTCAGGCAGGGAAAACACAAGCAGAAAGAGAATGCCACTTCAGAGATTCAGCTACCGACCACCCTCAGACCCCACTGCTGCCCCACGCACTACGTGAGACATTCTCCTTTGATGATATTCAGAAACAACTGGGTGAGACTTCTTAAACAGATGAAGGCAAAAGCTAATGACTTTTGACAAAATATGTATCCGCTCAGATGAGGTGTAGGGGAATTNAGATTCAGCTACCGACCACCCTCAGACCCCACTGCTGCCCCACGCACTACGTGAGACATTCTCCTTTGATGATATTCAGAAACAACTGGGTGAGACTTCTTAAACAGATGAAGGCAAAAGCTAATGACTTTTGACAAAATATGTATCCGCTCAGATGAGGTGTAGGGGAATTCATAATGAACTCTATGCAAGCATCAGTTGTACACCTTCATGTCTACATAGCTGCTATTCTATCAGAGATGCACTCGAATTTCTTTATTCACTCCCTTATTGTTTACCGTTTGGATGGCTCCCAGTTGATCCTTACAATAAAATCTGTAGTAATGAACAGTGACCCACTAAGACTTTGGTTGGGCTCATGATAATTTTTAAATGTAATATGGAAGAAAGAAAATAGATTTTTCGGCCCCCCCTAAGAAGAAAAGAATAAGATCATTGTGCAGTGATTGATCAGAGTACAAATTAGAGAGCAAAGTAATTAAAGTGGATCAAGAGAGTTATTACCCTTAATATCCTATGATGTATTTTAACTCAATAGTTACATGAGAAGAAAAATGTTACAGTTCATGGGATGTGNTGCTTCCAAGCTGTTTGAGAATGATGAAGCTTTTGAGAATGATGTTTGAGAGGAGATTTTTTTATAAATAATGAACCATTACATGATCAGTCCCTCGACTGTGCCCGAATCTTGTGTCTTCATAGTCTGTAGCCTGCCAGACTCCTCTGTCCATGGGATTTCACAGGCAAGAATACTGGAGAGGGTTGCCATTTCCTACACCGGGAGATCTTCCCCACCCAGGGATTAAACCCATGTCTCTTGTGTCTCCTGCATTGGCAGGCGGATTCTTTACCACTAGTGCCACCTGGGAAGCTCAATGAAACTAGGTAACAATTCATTTTTCTAATATTATTTTTCTTAGCTATAATTGTAATAGCTACTGAATTTTATCAAATTTCTTTCCAGCATCTGATCCTGTGTTCTCACCCTACCTCCTTCCTGCTCCTAACAAGCGGCTCTGCAGTGGAGGGGTTAAGAGCAGGACTGAAAAGCAGTACTTCCCAGGTGAGCTTCCCAGCCCTACCACTTTGCTCTGTGTGATCATGGAAGTTTCACTTATCCTCCTAATGCCTTATGTTTCTTATCTTCAAAATTCACTGCTAATTGTTAACCAAACAAGATTACAGTGAGAGAGGAATTGAGCTAATGCGTGTAAATCATTCAGCAGATTATCTGGTGCAGAGTTCCTGCTGAAACCACACTGGCCTTCAACATTTTGTTATTTCCATTTTAAGAGGTTTCCTGTATTTTTGAAAAAACCCTACCAGATCATAGTGCATGACCTTATTAGTTAATGTTAAAATTGTGGCCTCCCATATGATAAAGGAGGTTTTTGTAATTATTTATATATATTTTTTATATTTTTAGAATTATTTTGTAATTTTTGTCATTGCTTTCTTTTTTAAAGAATTTTTCAGTATTTAATGTTAACACTAAGCTTAGTATCAAGGTTATGCTGGCTGCACGGTTATTTTAAAAATTGAGAATTTCGGTTTTCTTGTATTGTCAGAAGTTTCAAAATGACATTGGGAATGAGCCATCTGGTCCTCAGACCAAATCTCTAATCACTTTTCCAATCCTCTTTTTTAAAAATAATTCATATGTTTCTCTTTCTTCTGAAAGTTTGTAGTTTGATTGGAAGATATCCATTTTTCTGGGTTTGTTTACATGTTTATTTATTTGCTATGGATCTATACATATTATTGACTTGTAATTCTTAAAAGTCTCTTTCATATGTGTTTACACCTCCCATTTCATTTCAAACTATGAATATTTTACTATTTGTATTTTTTCATTAGTCAGCATCAGAAGGCATTTATTTATATCATTAATCTTTTCAAAGAATCAGATTTTTATATACTTATCCTAAAATATATTCCTTTTTATATATTTCATTAATTTGAGCTTTTATTTGAATAAATCTTTCTTCATTGAGACTTTTTGGGTTGTTCTTGGTTTTTATTTCCTAAGAAGAGGCTTAATTTCCTTTATAGTTTGTCTTCCTTCTTATAAAACAATGCTATTACTCTCTATTTTTCTCTCTATATTGATTTGTTGTGCCCCCAGGGTTTTGATATAAAGTTCTCTCTTTTTCATGTGTTTTAGACAGTTTGTAATTTCAGTTGCAATTACCAGGTTTTTTAAAATTCCAAGTAGTTAATAATTTGGGATGATATTTTATTCATTGTTTAAGGTCAGTCATGATGATTTTGATCACAGCATATAATCTGTCAAATTTCTATTTTTGAATTTCTTAAGCTTTTTCATAGTCATAAATATGATCAATTTTTGAAAATGTTTGTTGCTCGGTCCTTGTGGCTCAGATGGTAAGGCGTCTGCCTACAATGTGGGAGACCCGGGTTCGATACCTGGGTTGGGAAGTTCTCCTGGAGAAGGAAATGGCAACGCGCTCCAGTATTTATTCTCGTCTAAATGTTTGTTAGACACATGTAAAAATGTATTATATATATTCAAAGAACAGGGTAATATGTATATATACACACATACAATTTATAAATATGCACATGTGAATTAATTCCAGTGTATATAATACTAATGTTGCTGTTTTTACTTTCTTATGGTATGCTTTGGTATATTTTTATGCATCTTTTTATTTTCAGTTTTCTCTATTACTTTGTCTTAAATTCATTTGTGTCAACCATATGGAGACAGGTTTTATTTTTAAGTAAGTTTGGCAGTCTTTGTCATTCACATAAAGTATAAAGAACAACTGTAAGGATTTTCAGTCTCTTGAACTGCAAGGAGATAAACCCAGACAATTCTAAAGCAAATCAGTCCTGAATATTCACTGGAAGGACTGATGCTAACACTGAAACTCAAATACTTTGGCCACCTGATACGAACTGACTCACTGGAAAAGACCCTGTTAGTGGGAAAGATTAAAGGTAGGAGGAGAAGGGGATGACAGAGGATAAATTAACTGGATGGCATCACCAACTTGATGGATGTGAGTTTGAGCAAGCTATGGGAGTTGATGATGGACAGGGAAGCCTTGCATGCTGCAATCCACGGGGCAGCAAAGAGTCGAACACTACTGAGGGACTAAACAGAAACTGATAGAGGATTTGTTTCTTTCATATTCTATTTATTATTTATTGCATATTGTCATTTCCAGGGTTTTCCTTTTATTTCTTGTGGCTGGTCTCGTCTAGTTACTACTATACATCTCTATTTATCCCTTATTAGTTTAGAATTTATGTTGTCGTTTTTTGATGCCACCACCAATTACCTCCCCTTTCTCAGAATTCTTCTATTGTATTAACATAAGGTATCAGTTGTTACTCGTGGGCAAGACTTTTAACCCACCCGCCCATTGCTAATTTCTTACTTCAGCATAATAAGAATTTTAAAAATATTTTTACTTCTATCTTCTGGTCTACCACACATCTTTGGGGTTTTATTCACAGAAGGAGTTTGGTTCTTCTACTTTTAGACATTCTGTCTTATAGAATGTGACGTTTATTTTAGGAACTCTTCTTTGGTGTGTATGCTATGCCTTCCAAGACTTTCAATAATTATGTAATCTCTGTCTCTGCTCTTGGGCCTTTCCTGGTGACTCAGCAGAAAAGAATCTGTCTGCCAGTGCAGGAGACTCAGGTCCAATTCCTGGGATGGGAAGATCCCCTGGAAAAGAAAATGGCCACCCATTCCAGTATCCTTGCCTGGGAAATCCCATGGACAGAGGGCTATAGTCTGTGGAGTCTCAAAAAGAGTCAGACACAACGTAGAAACAAAACAATGACAACCTAGACTCTTACTTTTATTTACTTCTCACCCTTCCGTCCCGTCTTCTCCTGTCTTGACATCTCTCGTTTGATTCCTTTCTTGTTTGATTAGAGTCTGTACTTCAGTATTTTCTTCTGTGAGGTGTAGGTAATACATTCCCTGAACCCTTAAATACCTGCAAACTTCTTTCACAACAGCAGATAAATATCATCTTAGTTGGAGGTAGAAGTCTTGGGTGAAAATTCATTCTCAGCATTCTCACAATGCTCTTCCATCATCTTCTACTTTGGGACTGTGGATAAGAATTTCCATGCCAGTTTGATCCTTTTCTATCTTTGTAAATTATTGTTCTTTCTGTATGAAAGCTTTAAATGTTTTCTCTTTATCCCTGAGATTTAAAAACAAAGTACCTTGTCTGACTTTGGCTTGGTGTGTCTTGTCTAATATCAGTCTTGCCTGGATCGTATGAGACTTTCAGGATTCAGACTCCAGCCTTTCTTTAACTCAATGCATTTTTAATGTATTAACTGTTTTTTTATATCCCTTTATCTATTGTTATCTGTTCACTTGTTAAGTACAGTGTTAGGAACAAACGATATGTAATAGATAGTGTCCTTAAACACAAACACATGTAAAACAAAGCTATATATTGATAGGCTAATGAAAATGCTGTGGTTAGAAGCTTGTAGGAACCTGACCCTTTATTTCCCCAAAGAGCAATAGTTCAATATTTGCTAATTAAGTGTTTGCAGCATTCTGTATAAAATGACAGCTGTGAATAATGAAAACTGACATTATCTGGTTCTCTGAAGTCCTTTTTTTTTTTTTTTTTTAGCATATTGTAATGTAATCTTAAGTGTTATTATTTTGTTTGTTGAGGTTGCCAGATTCTCCAGCATTTTCCCTCTGTGTCTGTTAGATCCCTTTTGTACAGACTGCAAATTTCCATTGCCCATTCAGTGGGGCTCAAGTTCAGCTACTAGGCTATCTTAGCATCAGTTCTCAAAGATGAGATAGGCACCTTAGTCTCTGCCCTTCTGCTGCTGCTGCTAAGTTGCTTCAGTCACGTCCAACTCTGTGCGACCCCATAGACGGCAGCTCACCAGGCTGCCCGGTCCCTGGGATTCTCCAGGCAAGAATACTGGAGTGAGTTGCCATTTCCTTCTCCAATGCATGAAAGTGAAAAGTCAGAGTAAAGTATGTCAGTCATCTCAGTCATGTCCCACTCTTGGCGACCTCATGGACTGCAGCCCACCAGGCTTCTCCGTCCATGGGATTTTCCAGGCAAAAGTACCCAAGTGGGGTGCCATTGCCTAACAAACTACAAGACTCAGCTCAACAAATAAGTAAAAGACTCAGCAGCTCCTAGAAAGCTGCTCTGAAATCACGGTCCACAGGTTTTCCTAGGAATATGTTTTCCAGTCTCTGAACCCTTTGGGAGCCTAAGATCTTTTCAAGTCCTATTCTTCCCAGTGCTGTCATGTTCTACTCCTTACTCCAGGATTCTCTGCATTGGTTCTGAAGCTTTCGTCTGATCTAGGGAGCAGAAATCCTTAGCAGCATTTTGTGTCTGGTTTTCTACATGTCCCAAGGCTTTGCTTTCCTTCATCAGGTCTCACATGTCCACTGACTTCAAATTCATAGAGGTGGTTGGCAGGAGGAGTTGAGAAGTGGATGCAGAAGTAGCCATCCTTCTAGAATTGGATTCTGAAGCATGTTACACCCCAGTGAATGCCACCAGATTTGAGGGTCACTGTCTTTCTCTACAGTCACATTATTTGGAGGTCTTGAACTAAATGCAAGCCTCCTTTTGGCTCCACGTGTTGTCACAGGAGACATCCCTCTCTCAGTGGCTGTTGTTCTAACACGGCTGCTCATAATGCGAGGGCAGGTTGGTTTGCCTCTTTTACTTACTGGCAGGTTGCTTCCATCACATGGAAGCAGCTGAACTCTGTAATTATGAGCATTGAAGGGAAAGAATTTCCATAAATGCCATATGTTTTACCAGTGCTGTCTCAGATGAGGCTTACCCAGGAGTTTTTTACTTTACACTTGTGATAACAATTCTATTATTGTACAGATGATTATTTCCAGGATGAGGAAAATGAAGATATATTTTCTAGTCCACTAACTCTTACCAGCACGCCAAAAATCAGTAACTTCTCTTGCTACACAGACTGCCTTCAAGATGACCAGCTTCAAGCAGTTTCCGTCAACAGTTTTTATATCCATTTGGGTGTCTCTGTTTTAACTGATGTCAGTGTGGGCACACTCCACCCCGTTTATTAGCATGTTTTTGTTCATGAAGTACTTAAACAGTGTTTGTTTCACTTAAACATAGTGCTTATAACTCATTACTCTTGTAACATTTTTGTTAATTAACTTCAGGGTGGCCCTTATTTCAGTATCACTTTTTCTTTTAACATTTATGCCCCAATTTGAACATTTCAGAAGCATCATTCCATGCTGGCTAAACCTGATTTTTGGTAAATAGTCATGATTTCTGTTGAAGTGTGTTCTATGGGATAACTTTTTGATACCATGAAAGAGTATTGGATTTAAAAGCAAAAAGTTTAGGTTTAAATCTTTCTCCTACTGGGAAGTTAGTTTATTCTTGATTTATGTGCCTGCGTTCTTTAACGTCTATGAACTTTGATCTTCTCCCTTTAAATGGGGATGAGAATACCAACTTTACAGAGTTCTCCTGACTGAGTGAAGTGTGTGAAAGAGGTGGATTCATAATAAATACTCAAGGAAACATTAGTTGAAATTGAGAGTATGAGGGAAAGTCGTAAACATGTAATGAGTATTATTAAACACAATTTGCAAGGAAAAAGTTTAACCTGCCTAAGTCCAAGAACAAGTACTTTGGACCATTTAAAGAAACCCAGTTTATAACCAAACTGGGTTTGTGAGTGATGTGAGTGATCAATTTTATCCATTATATTATGTCTGACTTATCTCTGTTTCAGAAAGATTTTATTCCATTTTGCTACTTCTTCTGTCTTTCCTCTAAATAATACAATAACTGCCCTTTAAAATAATCCTAGAATTCAGACTTTTGAATAAATTAGATTTCCCTTTGCCTCAAATTAGAGATATCTGAATAAAATTTCTTTCTTTTTAATGGCATAAAAAAGGCAACTCAGAATCAGAATACTGGGAAAAATATTTCAATGCTATAAAATTAATGAAATGTATATATGTAAAGATATTTATGTATACATTTTTATATATGCATATATACACACAACTGGCCAAGGCAAATGTCCAGATAGAAAAGTGGTTAAAACAGCAATAGTTCTATGTTTCATGTCAGTCTCATTCTATCAATAATTAATGTTTTGGCTGAGCCAGCCCTTGTGGTTCTTATTATGATCAGAAGATGTACATAGCAGTAACCATCAGTAAACTAGGATGGTGACCGCAGCAGTGAAATTAAAAGATACCTGCTCTTTGGAAGGAACAGTATGACAAACTTAGCATATTAAAAAGCAGAGACATCACTTTTTCAACAAAGGTCCAATATAGTCAAAGCCATGATTTTTCCAGTAGTCATGTACAGATGTGAGTGTTGGACCATAAAGAAGACTGAGTGCTAAAAAATTGATGCTTTTGAGTTGTGATGCTACAGAAGACTCTTGAGAGTCCCTTGACAGGGAAGGAGACCAAACCAGTAAATCCTAAAGGAAATCAGTTCTGAATATTCATTAGAAGGATCGATGCTGAAGCTGAAGCTCCAATACTTTGGTCACCTGATGTGAAGAGTCAACTCACTGGAAAAGACTCTGATGCTGGGAAAGACTGAGGGCAGGAGGAGAAGGGGACAACAGAGAATGAGATGGTTGAATGGCATCACCAACTCAATGGACATGAGTTTGAGAAAATTCCAGGAGACAGATAGTGAAAGACAGGAAAGCTTGGCATGCTGCAGTCCATGGGACGGCAAAGAGTCAGATATGACTTATCGACTGAAGAACAAAGTGAACAATGGACATTGAACTCAAGGCTTTAATATCCACCATCACTGAGTAGTTGTCAGTCTCTACTTATGTATCTATATTTATTTACTATTTCCTTGCCTGCCTATCTATCTATCTACCTGTATATCTTTATCCCCTGCCTCATTTAACAAATGACTGAAGTGAATTAATATGTACTTTATTTAGTCTTAGGGCTTCCCTGATAGCTGTCAGTAAAGAATCTGCCTGCAAAGCAGCAGACCCCAGTTTTATTCCTGGGTCAGGAAGATCTGAGGGAGAAGGGATAGGCTACCCACTCCAGTATCCTTGGGCTTCCCTGGTGGCTCGGCTCTTAAAGAATCCGCCTGCAATGTGGGAGACCTGGGTTTGATCCCTGGGTTGGAAAGATCCTCTGGAGAAAGGAAAGGTGACCCACTCCAGTATTCTGGCCTGGAGAATTCCATGGACTGTATTGTCCATGGGGTCGCAAAGAGTCAGACACGACTGAGTGACTTCCATTTCACTTCACTTCACTATTTAGTCTTATAACACTTTGGGGAAGAAAATACTATTATTATCCATTTTACATATGAAATAGCAAAAACTACCTGAAAATTAGCTTTCATTTTTCACTTCTCATTAAAATATTTATAAAATTGAGAACCAGACATGGCATAATTTTGATAAATCTCTTTGCTCTGGTCTTCATTTTCATTTCTGAACATCTCTCCCTAACTCACACCCTGAAACAACCTGAGTCTAATTCATGATGGAGCTCAACCTATCTGGCTGGTCTAAATCTCCAATATCCTATTATCAAACCTTGTGTTACTTGACAGGTTTGAATAATAGGAAGCTGCACCAAAAGAATGGAAACTATATTGGAGAGAGTGCCTCCTGTTCTTTCCTAAAATCCTAATGATTATAGATTTTATTTTGGAGCCCTGGCCCCAGGTCCAGCTGGGAATAACAAATGAATTTCTGAGGCTGTAAATGAAAACTGAAGGGTGTGTGTTTGAAAGAAGGCCCCCAAAGAGGGGCTAGAGAATCCAGTTTGTGCACTTGGCACTGCTTATAAAATTGCACTTCCATTTTTCATCATCTTGCCCTGAAAGAACCTGAATGCGTGGGTGCTCAGTCGCTTCAGCAGTGTTCAACTCTTTGCAACCCCATGGATTGTAGCCCACCAGGGTCCTTTGTCCATGAAATTCTCCAGATAAGAATAATGGAGTATGTTGCCATGCCCTCCTCCAGGGGATCTTCCCAACCCAGGGATCAAACCCATATTGCCTTGTCTCCTGCACTGTAGGCAGATTCTTTACCCAGAGCTAGCTGGGAAGCCCGTGTCTCTTACATAGACCTTGCATCAGCCTCCCTCTAACTTCTGGCTTGACTGAGGCAGTAACTAAATGCTGTACTCAGAGTGGGGGCAAGATATTCTATGGGTCAAATTAGGCTTTTTGTTAGCATGATATTAAACTTGATCTTGTGGATTCCACTGTGTAAAGAAAAGCCAGTGATCACCCATTTGCAAATCTAGGGAGATGCTGGTCAAGAATGACCAAGGTTGCATGTGGCAAAGTGCTTTCTGAAACATGGTTCACCATGGTACAGCTGGGGTATTCAAAGATGCTGTTACAAATACAGCTTCTGAAAGGCACAGATTCTGTTTTTACTTGGCCACTCCTGCTCTGAATTGTCGCTTTAATTACTTTAGTTAATAATTTCTTAAATCCCTTGGGACACTGCTGGGAGACTGATGAATGTGGAGCTCACATCACGTGGGTGTGGGGTGACCGTGACCGTGTGGACAATGAGACCTCATCCTCTTTTCCTTCACTTCCTGTGTTAAGTTATTGCAGGACCAGGGTGACAGAGTGCTTAGATCACCAGGCCGGAGGTCAAGGATACCCTCTCCAGAGGCTGAGAGAGCTTTGCTGTTTAACAGTGTGACACTGATTTCATCAGTGCAGTAGAGAATGGTCCACAGAGGACTGAGATTGTTCAGTCTCCACCCTGCATGGCTTTGCGACTCAAATGGGCTCATTGGACCGATTAAACCCCAGGATCTTGTATTTGTCATTGAGATCAGTGAACCCATAGAGGAGAAAATTAAGGACTTCCTACTAATAGAAGGAAATCAAATGTAAAACAGTAAAATAAATTTTTTTGGAAAGGCCTTATATTAAATCCTCGGAAGGAAGCTTGCCAAGGGGGGTTATGTTGACCATGCAGTCTTTTGGTCAAGAAACATCCATTCATATGTCTTAAATCTCCTTTTCCTTGGATAAGGTTTGTGAAATTCCTAATTCTTGTTTGTCTTGCTTCTGTTATCATTAAATGACCCATGCCACTTAATGACTTTGAATTTTCCTCCTTTCCTTTATTAAGTTTTTTTATGGATCTCCTTTAGTTCAGCAGGAACTCTGCCAAGAAGTATGGATAAAAAAGTATAGCCCATTTCCTATAGTTGAGAAGAAAAAGAGTTTATGTATTTGCATATTTTTTTGGCCCCATCGCTTGGCATGTGTAATCTTAGTTTCCCATCCAGGGATTGAACACGAGCTCCATATGGTGGAAGCTCAGAGTCTTAACCACTGGACCACCAGGGAAATCCTAAGAAAAGTTATTTAATATTTATTTAATGCCATCTGTACAGTTAAGTACTTTACATATAATATCCCAAATATTCTTCCCAACTATGAAAAATCAGTGGAGTTACTTCTGATTTCACAAGATGGGAAGACTGAGGATAAGAGAGTTAGTTGATGGACATAATTCATGTAGCAAGTAAAGGTAGATATAGGGCCATACCCTATGAAAACCTATCCTTTGCCAATGAACCAGTGCAATCTGTTTCACATGTGGCAGAAGAGTTGGCAAAGTGCTAAGAGCACTAGGAAGGATGACCTGGAGATGAGGACTCTGCTTGGAAGGATCAGGAAATCCTTGCTGGAAAGTCCATGAGTGGAGTCAGCCTGCAGAGGGCTTCGTACCACATCGGGGAGATTATCCATGTTCTCAGAGTTGGAGTCTTGTAGCTGCTCAGTTTCTAAGGCTAATGGATTCGTTCAAATAGAAATAACCTAAAAGGCTGTGTGGGACTGACATAGTAAGAGCTCTGCAGAAGGTTTGCTGGCGATGGACCTGCCTTGTCTACAGGTGTCCTGATTATTTCTCGTTGGTGAGGTCATAAACCATATGCTCAAGGACCTCATATCCTCTGAAGAAAACCAATGTGAAAATAAGAGTATGATTATAGCCAATCATGGTCTCATCAGGCAGCATAAATCAGAGGCTGTTTTCCCACGTGCAGCCCATGACGGTTATTATGGTTGGGGATCTGTCTATGTTTTATTGCCTATAAATCCTCAGTACGATACTAGTTGGCAGCATAAAACCACCATGTGGAAACTCCAATAAGTTAAAAAACAATAGCCCAGCAGACTCTGCCAATTCTAATTTCTTTAATGTTTAGGGTCATTAAGTGGCTGAAAGACATCACTATGAAGTCATTATACTTCCAACACTTGGACTTGGATGACAAGAGTTTTAGGCTTTATGGATCAACTTTTCAAAAAGACTGAGAGCTGGCTACCTATTGAAGGGCGTGGTTTATTGAGTTGTCACAGTAGCAGAGAATGAAATGGAGAGATGAACATACTACGGTCATGGTACTTTCTCATTGATTCAGAAGCGTGTCTTTCTTCAAGTATTTGTGAATGGCCCACTTTAGAGCAGATTCTTTATTAGTGACTGGAATGCAGCATAAGTAAGTCAGACCTGGATGTTACTCTCTTGTCGGTAATCCATAGTAATGCATAAACATTATATATTTGTAGAAATAAATGTAAAAGTATGAACTATGTTGAATGCTATAATGAAACCAGAAGGTTTTGAGAATGTATGAGAAAGGAATCTACTTGAGACTTTGGGGCTTGCCAATGAGTGTCATGGAAAAATGCAAACCCAGTGGTGTCACCTCGATTTCTGCAAAGAAGTTTGATTTTTATATAAAATAACCAAACTGAAATTTTTTTAAATTTTTTTTAAGATATTTTGAAGACAACAGAAACTGATCAGAATCCAGTTTTTTCCTCTGTTCTCTTTTTTATGATCTTTGCCTTTAGAATCTAGGATTATGCATCCTTGAAAGGAAAAGATCAGACTGGTAGAAGAGTGTCTGGGTCAGGTTCAGAGTCAGGGGAGGAAATTCAGAAGTTTTGGAAATACAGATTGAGGACAAGGCTTGGGCATCATTTTATGTTTATGACTTCCCGAGTTGTTTTTACATTATTATTGAATGAGTAATTGAGTTGAATGAATGAATGAATGAATCCAGACACACTCTTCCCTACCAGTTTAGACAGCAGAAATAATTTAGAATAATAATAATAATAGGAAATAATCTAGGATCTGGGTATAATAATAATAATGATATTGACTAGCGAGGCAGCTCACAATGCAATACCATGTGTGGTCCTCCCTCCATTTGCCAGTGGAGGCACCCAGACACTTTCATACATGAACTTTTGATGATGTTGCTCAGTCATGTCCAAATCTTTGCCACCCCGTGGACTGTAGCCCACCAGGCTCCTCTGTCCATGGGATGTCCCAAGCAAGAATACTGGAGTGAGTTGCCATTTCCTTCTCCAGGGGATCTTCCCAACCCAGGAGTTGAACCTGGGTCTCCTTGGTCTACTGGATTACAGGCAGATTCTTTATCCTTTGAACCATCTGAGACTCAAAAGGATGACATCACCAGCCTAGGATTGCACATTAAGTGCCCAAACTAGGGATTCTGCTCAGGTCTCCCAATTCCATGAACAGGAAGTATCTCTTCCATACTATCCTATGTCCTTATGTTTTTGCCCCAAGCAAGAAAACACAATATCTAGCCTCTGGAGCAAAACTTACACGTGGGCTTCCCTGGACTTCTGTTTGCATGTAGCAAGCCCATCCTAGACAGAGACAGAGCATACCGCTGGAAAAGGACATTTCGGGGCCAGACTTGAGTCTAGAATTTGAGACAAATACATTTTCCCACTGCTTGTTGTGCCAAGCTCTGTGCTACGTGCATGGGATGTGCCTGTGGCTATGAGCCAATTCTGGATTGCAGCCTGTTTTGTAAATAAAACTTTTTGGAAATACAGCCACGCACGTTTGTTTACCCAGTGCCCATGGCTGTATTTCCAGTACAACAGCACAGCTGAGCAGTTACCACAGAGACAGTACGGCCCCTCAGAATCCAAAACATTTACTGTCAGATGTTGTACGAAAGAGGTCTGCGAATACCTGGGACAGAGCAATGACTAGGGCAGGAGACAGAACAGCCAGCGATTCTACGAGCATAGCCTGACACCGGAAATATGGCCAGGACACAGACGCGGAGCAGAAGATAGAGAGCTATTTAGCATCACTTGTCTCTACTGGAGAAAAGGGGACAGTTACCTTCCTAAAGGGCTTCCCTTGTGGCTCAGCTGGTAAAGAATCCGCCTGCAGTGCCAAAGGTCTGGGTTCAATCCTTGGGCTGGGAAGATCCGCTGGAGAAGGGAAAAGCTACCCACTCCAGTATTCTGGCCTGGAGAATTACATGGACTGTAAAGAGTCGGACAAGACTGAGCGTCTTTCACTTTGATTTCCACCTTCCTAAAAGGAAAAGTGAATGGCATCTGGCTATATACTGGAAGATTAGCAGTACTTTGTAAAGCAGTAGGAGGACATTCCAGGTCTTCAGAGAGGCTCATTCAAAAGTGTCAAGGCCAGGATCGAGTTGTTTTGCTCGGGACACCATAGTGAATGACAGAGATGAGGGGCTTCCTTGTCGGTCCAGTGACGAAGAATCTTCCTGCCTGTGAAAAGTTGCCATCCTTGCTCCGGGAAGACTCACGTGCCGTGGAGCAGTTAAGCCCACGTGCCACAACTACTGAAGCTTGCACACCCTAGGGCCTGTGCTCCACCACAAGAGAATCCACTGCAGTGAGAAGCCCATGCAGGACGACGACGAATAGCCCCCACTCTCCATAACTAGAGAATGCCCGTGGGCAGCCATGAAGACCCATCACAGCCAAAAAAATAAATACCATAAATAAAGCTTAAAAAAATAATAGAGATGAGACTCAGGGAAAACTTAGCTACAGTGAGTCGGGCAAGTGAAATGTATTATCATGTACTATCCCTGCCAGGCACCTCTTATCCCCATTTTTCAGAAAAGACTGAAATGAAAAGAAATTAAGTAACTTGTCTCAGTTCTCAGAATAAGGCATGATTTTTTTTCCAGGCTCCAAAGTCTCTATCTGACCCTCCACCACTCAGCGGATAAATCACCGCCGCCCTCGGCCACCCAGCCTTGGCTCGGCCCCAGCAGCCAATTGTGTTGCCTATACACCTGTTTGTCAGAGACGGCATGACAGAGGGGGTGTGCCAGGCAGCCTTTGCAGCAGGAGTCGTGACCACACTTAACTCTGCAATAGCAAGACTGGCTCTCTTGTGTGTTGCGAATAAGCCTAAATGGATGTGAACAGGGGCCAGTGACCATTAATCATGATGAAAAGGAGCCCAAGTCACAAATTCCAGTTGAGTTCATCTTCCCTGCAACTCAAGTCATTCCCTCCCCTTATTTCATCTAGCAGCCCTGTATTCAAAGTCTGCAATCAACTTGGGCCTTAAGTAGCTGCAGGAACCCTAGCAGATTTGATTACATCCACTTCACCTTCACACTCCAGATCCAACAATGAAAATGTGTGAAGAGAGATGCCTCATTTTCCTATTAATGCATATTTAGAGGATCATAAAGGGACACTTCGACTTAAGCAATGGACAAAGGTGATAAAACTCTTTTTGAGAAATCTTAATGAGCTCATTTAAGCTTTGAAAGAAGATCAATTGATTGAAAATGTTTGATATCTCTGTATTAAGGTAAGAGACAATAGCTCCTTTTTCTGAAAAAAAGAGAAAAGTGGTCATCACGCAAATTAAGACCTGTGTTGTGTTTACTTTTCACTGTGATGAAATATACAAAACATTGATTATTTTAAATATTTTTAAGTAACACAGCTCAGTGGCATGAAGTACATTCACGTTGTTGTGTACTGTCCATCTCCAGCATTTTTTGCATCTTCCCAAACTGAAACTTTGTATATTAAGTGACAACTCCCCCTTCTCCCTTGGCTACTTCCAAACTCTGGCAGTCATTACTCTGCTTTTCATCTCTATGAATGTGACTCCTCTACATGCCTCACAGAAGTGGGCTCATACAGTATTTGTCCTTTGGGGGCTGGCTTATTTCAATTAGCATCATATTCCCAAGGTTTCCTATGCCGTCGCACATAATCAGAATTTTCTTTCTTTCTAGGTAGAATAATGTTAAAACACCTTCAGCTTTTGCTTATCTGGGAATGGTTTAATTTCCCTTTCACCTCTGAAGGACAATTTTGCTGGATATACCATTCTAGGTTGTTGACAGGTCTTTTTCTTTTTTCACATTACAGGCCTTGTCATATTAAATTAAATTATTTTAAATTCTAAGTTTGATCGTTCCCAACTCCCTGCCATATCTTAGTCGAGTTCTGATGCTAGATTTGTCTCTTCACATTGCATTTTGGCCTTTCAGTATGCCATATGTATATGACAGAAAGGTGACATCTCAGCCGAGGTCTAACAGGTGAGTAGGAAAAAGTGGTGAGACCCAGGTTCAAATCCTATTTTTGTCACCTTTAGTTATGTGACCTTGGATAAGTCACCTGACCTTCCTGAGTCTCTGTCTTGTTCTCCGCATCACAAGGACACGCATACATAACTTCTAGGAATGCTCCTAGAGGATAAGCTGATAGCACGTGGAACCCTGCCCTGTGACATTTAAAGGGGCTACAACACATTCCTCTTTCTATTCTTTTCAGCCAGTTTAATGTTTCTCATCTTAAGGATTCCAAAGTCTTCTTGGACACCAATAACTTCCATCAATTAACATCTACTAAAAGTATGAGATGCTGAACAAATATTCCATGTGATTCAGTTCAGTTCAGTCACTCAGTCGTGTCCAGCTCTTTGCGACCCCATGGACTGCAGCACACCAGGCTTCTCTGTCCGACAACCAACTGGCAGGCCATGTTGTGAATTCCTCCTTGAGCCACTATATGGCAGAGCATGCGGTTGTTTCTAGGAAACCTCATAATACAAATTCGTAAGATAGTAAAGGTATGTTTGTTGTTGATGTTGTTTAGTCACTAAGTCATATCAGACTCTTTTGCGACCGCATGGACTGTAGCCCTTGGGATGTCCCAGGCAAGAATACTGGAGTGGGTTGCCATTTCATTCTCCAGGGGATCTTCCAGACCCAGAAACTGAACACAAGCCTCCTGTATTGGCAGGCAGATTCTTTACCACCAAGCCACCAGGGAAGCCCAGGAAGGCATGTTACAAATTACTAAAACGGTGTCAATTCCAGACTTTTAACTTGAAGTCTGCACAATACTCACACCTCAACCGACATTTGGACTTTTCTTGAAAATACATTGTTTAGATCACAAAGAAAAAATAACTTTAAAGTATTTTTGATTCAACACTTCAAGAGGATGGCCAGACCCCATCCAGATGGAGTTGGAATCTAGGCTTTCCCTCAGTTCCCTTTCGGTCCATGAGTAAATTGTAGTATGCCTGACACAAAATCATCTGTCATGCACTCTTATGCAAATGATAATTTTCTTCTGGAAACTATTTCCTTAGTGATGGTAAATCTTCAACTAGTGTTGACAGATTCAATTTTTGGAAAGCACAAAAAAATATAGAACACCTATGGAAACAAAACTCAGCTCAGCCAATATTATTGAGCAGTTACTACCTGTCATTTGCTTGTTTGCTTTCAGATTCACCAAACACATTTGACCCTCTGAGTCAAGCTCAGGCAGTGAGGCAAATTAGGAGATAAGAAGTGTCACAGGTATGGAGTAGACATACTAGAATGACCAGGAACTCAACAGGGGTGATGGAAAGGTGGCAGGGTTGGTGAGAACATTTCTGGATTGGGTGGGAAAGCGTGAGTCAACTCTTGCCGGGTACCCTCTGACTACTCTTTCTTCCTGTCTGTGTCTGAGCTTTCCAATCTAGTGAAGTGGCTTTGTGTACATTGTGTGTGTGTGTGTGTGTGTGTGTGTGTGTGTGTGTGTGTGTGAGTCAGTGGTGTCTGACTCATTGTGATCCCATGGACTGTAGCCCACAAGGCTCCTCTGTCCATGGAATTCTCTAGGCAAGAATACTGGAGTGGGTTGCCATGCCCTTCTCCAGGGTATCTTCCTGACCCAGGGATCAAATCTGGGTCTCCTGGAGTGCAGGCAGATTCTTTACCATCTGAGCCACCAGTGGACTCCAGGCATCCTCTGTGGCTGGACAGCATCTGTACCTCACGCATATCCACACACCTGAGCCCACTCCCCATCCCCAGACCTATGGAATAGACAAGTCTTGGTTGGGTCCCACTTGGTTGTGCTTTAACAAGCTCCCAGTAGTTCTGAAGTTTGAGACCCACCGGTCTGGATGAACTCAAAGTCTTATCTTGGTCTGAGGGTCTATCATGGAGCCACTCTTGGCATTGGAAGTGGAAAAAGAAGAAAGAGACTTCTCAGAAAAGGAGAATTGTTCATAGTTATGAAAAGCTCTCCATGTGGGCACCATGGATCTCTCTACTTTATCTGGGTCAAATGACTTTTCCCTTTGAAGACTCCTAAGTTTGACATCAAACTGTCCATGTTTTTCCTTCTGGTTTGCACACTTTGGGTCTTGAACCTCACCAAAAGACTTGGCATTTTTTGATCACTGCTCAGATTTTGATTTTCCCAAGGTTTCTGGCCTTTGATGTCTCCCCAGTTCAACAACCAGCTTCGGGCAGCAGGCTTGGCAGCAGACTGCATTGGCTTTAGGTCTGCCTCACTCATCTTTACCACGGGGCCCAGGTTGAAGGGGTGGCGCTCTCCTGGGCTTGCACTTTTCAAGGTAAATCCCTGAAGGCCATGAGTGCAGCCAAACTGTGCCAGCACTTTAAATAGTACCTGCATTATCTGCTCTTATTCAATATGTTCACTTCCTTCCTATTGTCCAAGCAGAAGTCAGTTGAGAAGAAAAGTATAATCCACTCCAAAGGGGGGGGGGGTAAAATGTGCTGAAAAATAATCTGATGAAAGATGTAACAGTGTAGAATTATCACTGCCACAGCCTTTGATGTGAGGGTCTCACTTTCCTCCCAGGAGTACTACTGGCCTCATTCTCCTCTTACCCTGAAGAAAAGAGTTCAGTGACTTTTCCTCCTTCCCAGACTCCACATTTCTTTGATTTTTTTCTGTAGTCCCCAACTTCCCTCAAGCGCAATGTGACATGGATTCTGGAGGGAATTCCAGGCAAAACCTGCTCTCAGACTCTGTTGCAGAGAAGACAGATAGTGACCCCTATGTCATCATGCCCCCTAAGTCACACGGAGCTGACCATCAGCCTGCCCATTTCTCTCCTGCACTATAAAGCGTAATCATCATACAAGTGTAGGAATCCAAATTCAGAAGGGAACCATTCCTTCTAAATCTTTGTACTTTATAGCAGTAGATGACGCCTAACACTTCCCATAGCTGGTGTATGAACATCAGGGGTGTTTTTTTTTTTTTCCCCATGAATAGATGTAAGCTGCACTAACCCATTCCTCTAGGGAGATCTACTTTTTACTGAATTAACTTTAGCTGCACAGTTGGGAAAGGATGGACATTGAATCAAAGTCTTCCCAGGAGCCAGGTATCCTCAGTTTCATCTTTATAGATTTCTCAGTAACTCCTATTTCAGCAAGCTAATCACGAATAGAAGCCAACTGGAGCAGAGATGGCTAAGTGTCACCCCAATACTTGCTTTTACTTCCTTTCCTAGCCTCTTCCAGAAACACTCTATTAGATGCACCCAGTTAAAAAAATGTTTAATTAGATATATAGGCATCTGCATGATCCAGTCAACGTGGCACATGAAATTAACCATCACACAGCTGGAGATTTTATTTGACCCCCACCCCCAGTCCCCTGCAGTTAGCTCCTGGACCACTGGGAGGAGGAGTTGAAATAAAGCAGCAACCTCCTTTTTCTCTTTCCCCATCTGCTGGTCACAGGGGGCAGCATGGTGAAAACTGGAGTGGCCGTCATGGGCCCAGAAATGGAAACTGTTGAGATGGCAGAACAAGAAATTAAAAGGAATCCAGGTCCCCAGGGCCACCAAGATGTTTTATAAACTCTACACTGCTCACGCTCAGACTGTTGTAGAAGATAAAACTAAATGTCTCTGTAATGTAAACCACATTTACTCTATTCTTTCTCTCTTACTGAAGCCAGAACATGTGTCTTAAAAAAAATATACCAATCTCTGTGTCTCTTTATTGAGACACAAACGCTTTGTATTCTTAAGTATGAGCACCGGCTCTTTCATCCAACATTCCGTGAAAAAATGTTCACTGACTGAACAGCAAATGCATACAAGGCATTAACCTGTGTGCTCAAGAGACAAGTGTGCTGACATTACTTTGTCTCCTGACTCTCCTGCTACCATGCTGCCTGGGCTTTAGTCACGCCCTGTGTGCGTGCTGTCTCTTTAGTCACGTCTGACTCTTTTGTGACCCCATGGACTGCAGTCCACCAGGCTCCTCTGTCCATGGGATTCTCCAGGCAAGAACACTGGAGTGGGCTGCCATGGCCTCCTCCAGGGGACCTTCCCGGCCCAGGGGTTGAACCTGCATCTCTTACAGCTCCTGCACTGGCAGAAGGGTTCTTGGCCACTAAGGGAAGCCACCTGAGAAGCCCTCCCAACACACTTTCATGTCTTCATGCCTTAGTATACACTCTCCCATCAGCCTGAAACGCCTCCCTTCCCCTTTTTAGCCCAAAGGCTCTTACCTGCGAAAAGAAAATCAAAATGGGATCAGCATTGCTAAGAGAACTGTCTAAAATGGAGCCGAGAAGACAGGATGTGTGACTTATACACATCTCAGTCAGGAAGGAATCTAGACTTGGATTACTTGTCTTAACAGGCATCCAGAACACACGCACAATGTTCCAGAAACTTGAGACTCTTATGGGACCTTACAGTATATAACTCGTGACAATATGATTCTTGCCAGATGATTTAACGACCTTTAGTTTTGCCTTTATAAGTCCCTGACTCTCTTCCCAGAATACCTTTATGGTTTTATTCTGATTCGTGTCTCTCAAACTGCAGTTCCTAAGACCCCAAATAAAGTTCTGGGTTCTCTGCAGCCAACAAACTGATGATTATTGGCCATAACTCATCTGAGCCTCGGTTTCCTTATCTGAAAAATGATCGCAAGCAGCTGCTGTATGTAAAGCCCACAGACCTGTCCTTGGCCACAGTAGGTCTTCAGTAGGAACTGGTGCGGGTTCCTGTTCCCGGCCATGCTGCCCCCATGGTGGAGGAAGTCTCTATTTGCAATTTTGGAAAGCTGGGATCTCCTACGATTATTTTTCCAGGTGAAGCCTCCAAGCTAACGGATGACTTTCCACTACCTCTTTTCACACTGAAGTGACAATGGTTCTTCTGATTGCTTTGTTTTTCCTCTTTATAAAGTAACCAAGATAACAAACCTTATGCAATCTTGACTCTGCAATACATTTCCATACTAATTAATAGCAGTCTCAATGGGGCAAGTTTTTTCGGAAAATAAATTACATATATTCAGGTGTCTGGTTTTTACCGCCATTAAACTTAACTACCCTGCTTGTGTCTCTTTATTGCTCTTTTTTTTTTTTTTTTTTAAATAAAGACCATAAAAAAGAAGCTACAATACTACAGCCAGGGGCCAGGAGGAAGCTGCCTTTCATATTTCTAATAGCTTCAAATAAAATATGTTCAAGCACTCCCTGCCATCTGGCTGCAAAAGGTTGTTTAGAGGGTCCCTCCTCCTCCACCTTCTAAGCATCAATTCTACTTTCCAATTCCTTGGCTAGATTAAATTTATGAACTGCCCAACTCTTGGGTGATAAATGTGTTGATTGTGACCATTTTCTCTTTCTGGTTTCCAATTAACACGATTGGTATGGAATCTACAGAGACAGCTTAGGTCTTGAAACTTGCATCTTGTGGCTCAGGAGCTGAGTCAGCACAGATTTCAGCATCCCTTCCCCCTCTTCTGTTGTTTCTCTACTCACACACCTTCGGAACATTTAACAATAGCTCAATATTATTTCCATCCATTTGGAAGGAAAACCTGGATTTAAAATCTGCAGCAGCAACCAGTAATTTTTCTTTAAAAATTTCCATGGAGCACAAGTAATTTTGTATAACATTTTCATACTATGGGCAGCTTCATATTTGCATAGGAAAATAGGCTGAGTTTCTACTCAGGCAGTATTACAAGTGATTGCGATGCTTTTTTATAAATGCAAAGCGACAGGAAAGGTAGAGAGTAATAAAGAAATGGAATGGCTCCAGGGTGTTCACGAAAAGCTGATTGCCTTTAACGTCTGCGTTATTCTAACAGCCCACTTCCAAATCCCAAGACGGGAGTGGAAGATCTAAACAAAGGCTCTCACTCCTCCTCCTCCTCCTTCTCCTCTCCGTCATTGTTAGCTTCCAACATCTCTTGCCCACCACTGTCATCGTCTCAACATCTGTGGGCAGTTGGGCAGTGGAAGGAATCCAGATACCCACTGAGGAGGGCCAAGCTTGCCTCTATTCTTGTCTCTGCTGTTTATAACCTTATTATTTTAGGTGGAAATACTTCTATCCTTTTAGTTCCAACATCTACAAAGAAAGAAAAAAAAAATGTGGTACCCATCTCCTCCAGGCATGTTATGGAATAACACCAGTAAAATACCTGGCACAAAGCTGGTACACATGCCGTTATCCAACAATGTAGAAGCTCATTGCTGAGACTCTGGATTCAGAATCCCTGAGTTCAAATTCCAGCTTCACTTCTTCCTGGCCTTAGAAAACTTACTTACCTCCCTCTATAAAAAAATGGAATAATCATTGCAAAATATCTTTATTATTGTGAGATAAAATGACATGAAATGTGCTGAGGGTTTCAACCGTGCAGCATGATGTGAATGTAATTATCATCTAAGATGTTTATCAATAGCCGACTATCGCTTCCTTCAGCCGACCTTTGCAGAGCATCTGCTGTGTGTCAAGCACTCTTCTAAGTATTAACCATGGCCCGAAGATGAATTAGAGAGTCCTGGTTCAGCTCAGCATTGCACTCGTAAAGGAACCTTCCCCGTGCTTACTCTCTGGCCAGATTAAACCCCGTATCATGGGCTCTCAGTAAAACTGGCATCTTTCTTTCAGTTCAGTGCTTGTCACTGTTAGACGCTCCTACTGTGTGAGCTAATTCAATTCCTCTTCCCCCTGCTAAAGCATATACACACCAGGAGAACAGGAATTGTGCCTGTTTTGGCTCAATCACTAATGTTTACTGCAGGGCTTGGGTAAATGCCAAGAGCTCAATCAATGTTTAATAAATGTGAGATGGAGACAGGGTCTCCTCTTTTGAGGGCCTTGCATTTTGGCAAATTCTATGATAAAGTTACATGTCTACTAGAAACTATTGAAACTCAGACGGTGGAAACTCCACCCTGGGGATCGAGGAGATGTTTCTAGATTCAGGGCTTTGCTTATCTGAGATTATTCTTGTTGCCTGTTTTTTTTTTTTTTTTTTTTTTCTCTTTCTCTTTTTTAAGAAGGAGAGAAGCATTCATTTGGTTTTGTCAGGGTGATATGATGAAAAGAATCAGGGTCTGTTGTTGGAAAGAGGAGTTGAGACCTCCTCTTNTTTTTTATTTTATTTTTTTTTTTTTTTTTTTTTTCTCTTTCTCTTTTTTAAGAAGGAGAGAAGCATTCATTTGGTTTTGTCAGGGTGATATGATGAAAAGAATCAGGGTCTGTTGTTGGAAAGAGGAGTTGAGACCTCCTCTTTATAGTTCATTTACTGTTTATCAATGAGCAACTTACTTTAACTCTGCACCCCCGTGTTCCTCATATGAAAGATAAGTAATAAATCAGCTTGGCTTTCTGGAGTGGAGGGGGTGGTTTCAAATGATACAACACAGAAAAAAGTATTTGGAGCTCTGTCAAGTCATAGTAATTACTCAATAAATGTCACTCCTTTGCCCTTAAGCATCATCTCAACTCATAATAACTATATCCTGAAGTTTCTCCCTGCTTTGTGCATAGAATAAATTTGTTTCGTGCCTTGTTATCTTACCTGGTTTTCACCCCAAAGCTGTGAGGTTAGCAGGACATCAGAGGAGGAGGGTTTAGGGAGTTAATAGTTTACCATCACTTGATACAAAACTCTGGCTTGCCAAATGGTATATTCCTTCAGAAAGCAGGATTTCTCTCCAAAATAGGCAATGGAAATGCTTCCATGATTAACAAGGTGCCCATAATTCAGAGTCAGAAAACACAGCTAACAGCTGGCCTGAAAACACTAGGCAAACAATTTATGAGCCCCTGCTCGATTTAGAAGAGAGAAGATTCACATCCTAGCATAATAATCGTATTTCTTACTTGCTTTGTCCAGAGAAAAATCTCACCCTAGATTAAGAGGTTGTTTCTCTGATGCTCCTCCATCGTGACTAGAGAAACATAAACCCTTTTGTGAGTATCTCTGCTATCTCCTGGCTACTGGAGAGGAGGCAGGCAGGATTGTTCAGGTGCCATAAATATTAGTACCATTATGGACCTGCTCTACTGATGTTCACCAGTTCAAAGGGCCCTGGAATTTGATCGAACATTTCAGATGAATGATAATGCAACTTCTGATCCAGCTGATTATTACACAATCAATGGACCTGGATTACAAAGGAGAGATAAAACAGAAGGACAAAAGGGAGGAAGAATATGTGTGATAGAAAGACAGAAAGCATCACAAAGGGAAAGAAAGAGGAGGACTGAGAAAGGGAGGGAAGAAAGTGGTTAGGAAAAACCGTAGTTCTCAGCCATCAAGCATTTAATGCGCACCAAGTTGTCAAGGATCTCACAAACATTTCCTCAGTTAATGCTACAAGCAGAATTCTAAGTAGGGACTGCTGTTTTAGATAGAAAGAGATGGGCACAAGTAGATTAAATAACTTAACCAAAGTCACCCAACACCAAATGGAGAAACAAAGATTAGACCCCAGAGGGCGGCGAAGCAGGGAAAATAGGAGAAGGAGGGAAAACTGGCTTTGGAGAGGGACTGATAGAAACTACCAGCTTCTTTGCTGGAAAATTAGTGTCTTTTCTATCCTAGGCAAATAGGCATGAACAGTTACTTTAAGTGTGCCAAGCTTAACTTTCTGCCCCCACCCAAAATAAAACTTCCAATTAGAAGTGAGACTGGGTTAAAGATATCTGCTCACTAAAAGGAATAGAAAACAGCAGATTGATGGGCCAGTTTGTGAGTAGGGGCCATTGTCTGCAAATTCAAAATACTGGGGAAGGATTTTATAGCTGCTGCAGCCCTGGGCTCTTTTGCCTACTAGAAAGGAAAATCCAGGTAGCGACACTGTACCACCCATTTGGCTGAAACAGCTAGGAATATATCAAAGTTCTAAGTTATCACAAGGGTCTTAGGGTGAGAAAGAAGGGCATTAAATAACAATAATACTGGAATCACAGTGCGTGCTCAGTCGCTCAGTTGGGTCTAACTCTTTGTGACCCCATGGACTGTAGCCCGCCAGGCTCCTGGGTCCATGTGATTCTCCAGACAAGAACACTGGAGTGAATTAGCATGCCCTCCTCCAGGGAATCTTCCCGACCCAAGGATTGAACCAGAATCTCTAACATCTCCTGTACTGGCAGGCAGATTCTTTACCACTAAAGCCACTCGAGAATACAGGTGGAATCACAGTAGATGCATTTGTTTTCCTAAAAATAAATAAGATGCAAGGAACAAAGGCAACCAGATTACATAGAATCTGCTCAGACTTCTTACCATCCATGAAAGAGAGACTGTTAATAGAAGGAGGAAGGCTGAAAAGGGACAAGGTGCAAATACACCCCCTTATGAGTTCCTCAAACATTCATGCCGGTCCTCGTAGGCACTGATAACAGGCTCTGTGTTCAAGGAGCTTATCATTCAGGTAAGTATGGAGACACAATTTCCACCTGCGTACTCAGACGTCAGAGCTCAAGGATTTTGCTTCCTGACTGCCGCTGATTCTATTGACCCTGTTGCTCAGCCTTGCTTCACCAAAATATCTGTGGTTTTGGCATCTTCGACAGAAGCTTCTTCTGAAACGGAAGAAACGCATTTTCAAGCACATCAAGCTTGAATGGGTTTATTCATCCAGTGCATGTTTACAGAGTCCTGGACAACAGGGCCCCAGCAATGGATAAAGCCCTTGTCTTCATATACAGAGACCCACAAAGGGACTCAGACAAACCCCAAGGGCCAGAGAAAAGGGATTGCAAGCCTGAAGGACATGCTTGCAGTTTCTAGGATTGAGGCTTCCTTAACAGGCAGACAGGCTATTAAAAAGGTGGCACTGAGTGTCTTACTATGCAGGTAACATTTGATGGATGCCGCTGGAACGAGCAGGGAGGCTGGGGACAGCCCCAGGTCCCAGCAACAGCAGGGATGAGGTCACCAGCTTGGAGAGGTGAGCACGTGTAGCTGGAGCCAGACGCTGTCACATCAGTTTAAGTGCAGGGGGAGTGACTTCAGAGATGACACTGAGTGAGGGACTGATCAGACTCTACAAGTATTCTGTGAACACACTGCAGATCAGCAACCAGGAAACGCTGACGACTGGGAAGAGACTGTCCTTATTTTTACATATTTATTTATTTTACTTTTGGAAGTGCTGGGTCTTCTTTGCTGTGTGCAGGCTTTCTCTAGTTGCAGAGAGCGGAGGCGACTCTTCACGGTGAGCATGGGCTTCTCATCGCGGTGTCGTCTCTCGTTGCGGAGCGCAGGCTCTAGGGCCACGGGCTCAGTAGTTGCGATGCATGGGATTTGTTGCTCCATGGCGTGTTGGATCTTCCTGAGTCAGGGATCAAACCTCTGCCTCCTGCCTTGGCAGGTGGACTCTTAACCACTGGATCACCAGGTCCCAGGAGGAGATTTTAGAAGCTGCTGCTGTCTGGACTCCTCGGTTCCCTCCAGACCCTCATACCTGGTCATTTCACATCCAGCAGCTCTGCCTTGAAGTGTTACGGTCATGTCGATGTACCAGGTGAAAATCCGGGGCGTGCTGCTTCTGTCCTCAGCTGTTTCAGCCCTGCCTTCTCCAGCCACCTCGTCTCAATGCCATCCCTGCCCTCTTCCCCTTCTTTGAGACCTCTCTCTGTTCCCAAGTTCAAAGCACATTGCCTGACTCCTGGCTCATTTCCAGCACAACTTTGGGGAAAAAAGAAATAAGGACTGTGATCCACTCCCCTCTACCCCTCTCGTTCCCCATCTCTGCCTCAGAGGCTTCATCCTGTAATATTGTTGTTCAGTTGCCCAATCGTGTCCAACTCTTTGCAATCACAGGAGTGCAGCATGCTAGGCCTGCCTGTCCCTCACCATCTCCCAAAGTGTGTCCAAGTTCATGTTCATTGTATCAGCAATGCCATCCATCCAGCCACCTCATCCTCTAACTCCTTCTCCTTCTGCCCTCTATCTTTCCCAGCATCAAGGACTTTTCCACTGAGTTGTCAGTTCACATCAGTTCAGTTCAGTTCAGTCTCTCAGTCGTGTTCAACTCTTTGTGACCCCATGAACTGCAGCATGCCAGGCCTCCCTATCCATCATTAACTCCTGGAGTTCATTCAGACTCACGTCCATCGCTTCAGTGATCCCATCCAGCCATCTAACCCTCGGTCGTCCCCTCCTCCTCCTGCCCCCAATCCCTAGCAGCATCAGAGTCTTTTCTAATGAGTCAACTCTTTGCATGAGCTGACTCCAGGCCAAAGTACTGGAGTTTCAGCCTTAGCATCATTCCTTCCAAAGAAATCCCAGGGCTGATCTCCTTCAGAATGGACTGGTTGGATCTCCTTGCAGTCCAAGGGACTCTCAAGAGTCTTCTCCAACACCACAGTTCAAAAGCATCAATTCTTTGGCACTCAGCTTTCTTCACAGTCCAACTCTCACATCCATACATGACCACTGTATAAACCATAGCCTTGACTAGATGGACCTTTGTTGGCAATGTAATGTCTCTGCTTTTCAATATGCTATCTATGTTGGTCATAACTTTCCTTCCAAGGAGTAAGTGTCTTTTAATTTCATGGCTGCAGTCACCATCTTTTAATAACACTTACAACTGTAGGAAGTGGAATCTGTTGTGCTCATTTTACAGAAAAGAGTATCATGATGAGAGAGACAAATTGCCCTAGGTTATTTACCAAGTAACTTACAACTTCATTGCACATGCAGCCTTCTTCTCATGTTCCTTCCAGATATCTCAGAAAGATTTGGGAAGTGAAGCTGAATTTGCTAATCACATTTTCATCAGAGCATTGAAAAAGTGGGGAGAGACCCTAAAGATACCTTTTTTTTTTTTTTTAGGAAAAGTCTATTTTTTTATTATTATTCTCTTGGCTGCACCATGAGGCATGTAGGAAATTAGTTCCCCGACCAGAGGTTGGACCCACACCCTTTTGCAATGGAAGTTCAGAGTCTTAACCACTGGACCATCAGGCAAGTCCTTTCTCCTGTGCTCCTTCCTCTATCCTGTATAGCTGAAGAATGCGAGGGCAGAATAAAGGTAAAGGTGGAATTGATCAGATCAGTGCTTCTCAGTTGCCTGGGTCAGTTGGCAAATGCAGATTCTGATTTGGTAGACCGAGTGGGAGCTGAACTCTGACATTTCTAGCAAACTCCCAAGTGATGCTGCTGCAGCTGATCCCTGGCCCACCCTTTGAGTAACAGTTACATCATTTTACACGGACTTCCTTTCCAAACTGGTCAGATGAGCAGGACTATCTCAGAACTTGGTCAATAACATGACGAAGGGAACTGGATCCATTACTCATTCGCCTGGGATGATTTTCAAAGTGAAGTTGCCATCAGACCTCAGGAAAGCAAAGCACATGAAAACGAATCATTTAGATGTTGTTGGTTTCTTTCTTCCTCATTCTTACCCAGCTATACTGGTCGAGGCCTTTCCCCTGCAGACGCTGTCCCAGCTGGTCCCTGAGTCAGTATTGATCAAAGTATACACAAGATGGCAGTGATGACCACGCCCCCAGCACATGGATCCCAGAATTAGTTAATTAGTCTTCAGATTAGGGGACTCTTCCCGGATGGCGCTAGTGGTAAAGAACTTGCCTGCCAAAGCAGGAGATGCAAGAGATGCTGGTTCGAACCCTGGATCAGAAAGATTGCCTGAAGGAGGGGAGGGCAACCTACTCCAGTATTCTTGTCTGGAGAATCCCATGGACAAAGGAGGCTGGCGGGCTACAGTCTAGTGTCTCAAAGAGTCAGACCTGGCTGAAGTGACTTAGCATGCACTTCAGGCTGGAGCTTCTAGCTTTTGCTTTACCTATGGACTTTTGTGGTTTGTCCACACCAATGCGTGGACATTTCTTCGGGCTATTGATAGTTTCTAACCTGACTCTGTTTTCTTTGCCTCTTGCCCCTCTGTTCTCCGCACCTCCTAACATAAGCCTATGTTCTCCATCAGGACTCCTTTCTGCCTTGCTGAGAGCATGGACTCACAGCTGCCAGGGTCTTCTGGCCAGGTCCATCATATCAACTTTATCCACTAAGGAATCCTCATGCCTCGCTTACACATTGCCACTGGGACTGCCTATTCTCTGACCAACCCTATAATAAACTGAGTGTCCAAACACTAAATCTACCCATGCTGGCTTCTCCCCTCTCCCCAGCAATGTGGCCCTAAAGTTACAGCAGTCATGGTTGACGCCACATCCCAAGTTCTAATGAAAGACGCTTCTCTGTCCCATCGTGATAGATCAAACCAAAAAAAAAAAAAAAGAAAAGAAAAAATCCAAATACTGATTCCTTTAATGGAGAGAAGTAGCTGAAGATCATTCTTAAGCATGAAAGTAGCGATATGGCACAAGGCAAAGTCTAAAGGAAGTGGCATTTTATTTAGATTTAGTTGCCATGATAAGTTTGTGTGCAAACAGAGATTAAGTTTGTTGTTTTATAAGAGGAGGACATCTAAAGTCAATACCTCTGAACATGACTGGCTACATTCCTTTGGGTAAAATATTAATGTTGTTGGAACAAAGAAAAAGAAGTAGGAAAAGAATGTCGATTTTTAACTCTATAGATATCACATGTCATATTTGATTAATTTATGATTAACAGCAAACACAATGCATAATAAGATGGAGCGCTATTGAATATCAAACTACAAATACAGGAATTATTTTAGGCTTAGGCAATTCTCACTCCACTCATTCAAGTTCAGAGTCATTCAGTTCAAGTGTTGTGTCCACATGGCTCTAGTTCCATGGTTTGGCCTCACAGGGAGGGAACATACCAACAGGACTGAGAGCTTGAACCTACTTATCATAAGAAAAAGAGCAGGGGGCAGCAAAGGACAAGACTGTTAGATAGCATCACTGACTCAATGGACATGAATTTGAGCCACCACCAGGAGATAGTGGAGGACAGAGGAGCCTGGGGTGCTGTAGTCCCTGGGGTCTCAAAGAGTTGGATACAACTTGGCAATTGAACAATAGCAACAAACACCAGAACTTAGAGTCAAGTCCTACCTTGCTACTAGCAAGCTGTATCATGATATCCATCTCAAGTAACTCTCTTAGCATTAGCTTCCTAATCCTAAAAACCAAAATAATCATGTCACCAATCTCAGTGGTTACTGTGAGGATGAGATGAAATTTTTCTGCAGAAAAACTCCAAATTGCCCTGAGGCTTTACTAAGCCCCGTCTAAACTGTGTTGTTTGGATAATCAAACCATTTTTCCAACTTCTTTTTTCAGGTAGTCATAAACCTCAGTCTTTCCGAGTTCACATTTTTTCTCCCGGCCACAGTGGAGTCTTGTGGAGAGGGAACATCCGAGTGTTCGTGCTGACCTGGGCAGAGAGAATTCCATCCTAGGTGGGCGCCCTGTGTTTCTCAGATCCTCGCAGTGTAGTTAGGGAGGTCCCTTCCTCTGCTCCTCACAAGGCTGGCATGAGCTGCTACAATCCAGACTGCTGACACACAGGACAATGAGGCTTTCTGTCGTACCCAGTCTGTCCCTCTCATCTGTCTGGTTGTTGTTCAATCACCCAGTCATGTCCAACTCTTTTCAACCCCTGGCCTGCAGCATGCCAGGCCTCCCAGTCCCTCACCATCTCCCAAACTTTACCCAAGTTCATATCCTTTGCATCTGTGATGCCATCCAGCCAGCTCATCCTCTGATACCCTCTTCTCCTTCTGTCCTCAACCTTTCCCAGCATCAGGGGCTTTTCCGATGAGTCAGCTGTTCACATCAGGTGACCAAAATATTGGTGCTTCAGCTTCAGCATCAGTCCTTCCAATGAGTGTTCAGGGTTGATTTCCCTAAAGATTGGTTTGATCTCCTTGCTGTCCAAGGGACTGTCAGGAGTCTTCTCCAGCACCACAGTTCAAAGGCATCAGTTCTTTGGCTCTCTGTCTTCTTTATGGTCCAGCTCTCATAACTTGACATGACCACGAGGAAGACCATAGCCTTGACTGTACAGACTTTGGTTGGCAGAGTAATGTCTCTGCTTTTCAACACACTGTCTAGGTTTGTCATCGCTTTCCTGCTGAGAAGCAATCGTCTTCTGATTTCATGGCTGCAATCACCATCCACAGTGATTTTAGAGCCCAAGAAGAGGAAATCTGTCACTATTTCTACCTCTGTCTGGTTAGCTCATTTCAACTCTGCTTCTCAGTGTTTGGCTCAGGATGTCAGCCAGCAGCCTCAGCTCTCAGCAGGATGGTGTCCTGCTGAGCTCCTGGCTCCCCACCCTCAGCTGTTGTGTGCCTCACCCCGCTGGGAGCAAGCAGAGAGGTGGGCTCCATGCTGCACCAGATAAAGCCCAGGGACTCAGAGGTGCTCCCTCTGGCCCTCTCCCAGCTCTTCTTGAATCCATCATTCAGCACTTTCCGTCCTGCCCAGCAGATGCGGGGATATCCTGAGAGAACTCTCATCCCAAGTTCAAATGGACCAGCGGGCTCCCAAGACCTCCAAGTCCTGCTTTCCCTTCCACCTCTCTGTGTTTTCTCTCCTGGTATTACCATCCTGGACTGAGTTCAAAGAAATGCAGGATGCTGAGCCCCAGGGTATAAATGAACCCACCTCTGACTCATTCTGAATCCCCTGATACAAAAGGCTTCCCTCGCTGTTAAGGTTAGGAGATACAATTTATTCTTCCAGACATCTGACAACCTTATTCCTTCTGCAGGCGCTGGGGTGACTGGGAACTTCTCCTAAGTCCTACGCTGCTTCTCTCCCGACTTTGTTCTAGGTGGTGGTGTCCTTTTGCCTCAAGTCACTAAACTTCATACCTTAATAATGGACACGATACAGGGAGAGAAAACAACTCTCTGAGAAGGTCAGGCACTGCTGGAGGTAATTACAGAAGTTACAGATAGCCCTGTGTTGCAATGCATGAAAGCTAATGGGTGTTTAATCTAAAGCCAACACTCTGGAATCAGACACATCCGAATTCCAATCTCAGTGAAATTTACTTTGGTCTGTGCCACAGTTTTCTCATCTAATGGAGATAATGATAGCATTTATCTGGTAAGGCTGATGCAGGAATATATGTGTGTATATATATATATATATATATATGAAAGAGATATTGCATAGTAGGGAACCAGTGNAAAAAATAAATAAATAAAGTTTGTCACAGGGAGCATGGCAATTACTGTGGTTGTGGTTTTGAAGACAGCTCCAATATTTTCAACATTTCTCCCATTATGTCTGTGGTAGTGGTTGTTTAATCGTCAAGTTGTGTCTGACTCTTGAGACCCTATGTACTATAGCTCCCCCAGGTTTCTCTGTTCATGGGATTTCCCAGACAAGAGTACTGGAGTAGGTTTCCATTCCCTTCTCCAGATTGTCTGAATCTCTCCCTTAATTCCAGGTTACATCATGGTGTGGCCAAGGAAATATGGTGGAAATGATACTGTGCCAGTTTCTATATTCAGTCCTTATGAAACTGATAGCTTCCATTTCTTGTCTTTTGGATATTTGCTCTTAAAAATCAGTCCCTAAGCAGTGAAGAAGCCCATGTTGGCTGTCCTATGGAGAGGCTCAAGAATAAGCATCAAATTGCCAGTCAGGAGATTAAATCATTTTGTAAGTAGGTCCTCCAGCCAAGGTGAACTGCTCCAGCTGACAGCATGTTGAGTAGAGATTAGCTGACAAAATTACACATTGGTAAGCAAAATAAATGAGTGTTTTTGTGTAACAGCCCTGGAATTTTGAGATAGGTATTACACAGCTTTGGATAACTGGATGACTGGAACAGCTATATACTTAGTAGCCCTGGAGTTTTGTATAGACCTCACAGACTTGTGGGAATTTTCCCTTTATGCTAGGAGTTCTAACCAGAACAGATACAGTAACATCTTTATTTCTTTAGTTACTACCAAATCTTTGTTAAAATAAGCAGCCTGCTATTATCCCATTCAGAAAACAATTTGAGGAAGGATTGTACCATATAAATGAAAAACCAAAGACAAGATATTAATTTGTTCCAAATTACACAGTTAGTAGCAGAACCAAACCTGGTTCATTGGACATGATTCTTTATTTAGTTGCCTCTCAATGCTCCTATGTAAACATGTCTTCCTTAGAATCTCAAAGGATCTCATGAACAATCTTTGGGCCATCTTTGAATTGCCAGGAGTTGTATTTATCACCTAAGTTTTATCTTGAGATTTCCAAAGTTTTATCAGTTTCTCAAAAGGAACCCCTCAGACTTTGTTAGCATTATTTATGCTCAGTTATCATAGAAAATTTTGTATTTATTGAGTTAAAAACCACAGTTGTAAATTTATGGAAGAATAAACTGAAGTTATATCTGCATCTTAATAAAAGTATGCCACACTCTACAAACTGGTATTCAGACTTATGAGACATGTTAACTCCCCATTACTTCATTGAAACTTTATTAACAAAGACCCTACTAGGTGCCAGGCATGTAAAAAATGACTGAGGTCTGGTCCCAAGCTGAATTTTCAGATTTGAAATTTTCTCTTCTCACACTTTCTAATCTAAGGGCTTTGGTTGGTAAACACAATCTGCAGAATGGAACACCTGCCTCACTAATCATTTGTTTGGTTTTCACCTTTTTCCTGGATTCTAAGCAAAGTTTTAAAATGCCCTTTTTTGATTCTTTGTGTTTAAAATTTGCCTAGTTCTCTCTTTCCTAGCTTATTTCACTCTCAGGTGACAGTTTTGACAAAGCTCCCAGTTGTACTTATTCCCTGAGCTACATATATATATATATCTTTCAATTTCAAATAAGAGTTCTTTGTAATCCTCTTTGCTCTCAGATCAGAAAAACTAGAATGAAAGCTTAAAAGGACATTTTCCCAATTGAGAGAATTTCTATTTACACTTTCTTCCCTAGGTTTGATATTTTACAACAAACAAAAAGAAGTAAATTTCTACTTTACCAGTTTTGAAAGAGAAAAGCAAACACACACCTTTCTTGTCAGGGTATTATGCCAAGTAGATATACCTTCTTTTTTTTTTTTTTTTGGTCCACTTTTTAGCAAAGGTTAGCACACTGCAACTGAATAATCCTCACCAAAGAGTGCTTAAGAAGCTGTTTATGAAAAAGATATGTAGGCATTCTCACAGGACACAGGATACTTGGGCATTTTATAAGTTTTTAATTTTATTTCCTTCATGACAGTCAATAAAAATGTTAAAAGCCCATATTGGCTTCATTTGATCATTTATTACATAAGTTCCACTAGGAAATTAGTGTCACATAATGTAATTGTGGTTTCTAGAGAAATCAGCAAGTTCTTTACCCAAATACATGACCCTTCCTTGGAACCAGAGACTTTCCCTGGGTGGAATGGTGAATGCATCCACTTTGGACTGACTAGAACAAAAGCAAGCTTCTTTACATTATGTCGGCTGCTGCCAGCTGTAGGATGTAGGACTGACCATAGCATTTATTGTCTCAACCCATCCCTCTTCGAGGGTGAAAGGAAATGCTTTTCACAAACATATAATAATAGATATAAACAGGGCAACTGGGTTATTCTTATGAAACTGAGACTTATGGTCTTCCACNCAAAAGCAAGCTTCTTTACATTATGTCGGCTGCTGCCAGCTGTAGGATGTAGGACTGACCATAGCATTTATTGTCTCAACCCATCCCTCTTCGAGGGTGAAAGGAAATGCTTTTCACAAACATATAATAATAGATATAAACAGGGCAACTGGGTTATTCTTATGAAACTGAGACTTATGGTCTTCCACCATAGGTGATAGCATGGGATTAGGGCTTAATTTTTTTCTGAACTTTTATTTAAATTCTGTCTGGGCAAGGAGAGAGGTTTTTTTGTCAATGCAGAGCTGTAAGATTGTGAATTTGAAGTTGTCTTAAACTTTTTCACACACCATGTGTAGAATTTGGGCTTAGCTGGTGGCTCAGTTGGTAAAGAATCTGCCTGCAATGCAGGAGACCCAGGTTTGATCCCTGGGTAAGGAAGATCCCCTGGAGAAGGAAATGGCAACCCACTCCAGAACTCCCTTGCCTGGAGAATTCCATGAACAGAGGACTCGGGCAGGCTACAGTCCATGGGATCGCAAAGAGGCAGACATGACTGTGACTTTCACTTTCATGTGTGGAATTTAATCTCAGCAATTAAGATATAATACAAATAAAAGGGAGTATGAACAATAAGAAGAAAGAATTCTGATTTTACTTTGGTTTCTGATCTTATTGCCCAAGTCTATTTTGCTGTCACTGGTTGCTTATACAAACAGTGTAAACAGTGCTGATATATCCCTTTTATACTTATTCATTCATGTCACCCTGCTTATTCAACTTATATGCAGAATACATCATGAGAAACGCTGGGCTGGAAGAAAACGAAGATCGTGGCATCCGGTCCCATCACTTCATGGGAAATAGACGAGGAAACAGTGGAAACAGCNGCAGGGAAAATAGGAGAAGGAGGGAAAACTGGCTTTGGAGAGGGACTGATAGAAACTACCAGCTTCTTTGCTGGAAAATTAGTGTCTTTTCTATCCTAGGCAAATAGGCATGAACAGTTACTTTAAGTGTGCCAAGCTTAACTTTCTGCCCCCACCCAAAATAAAACTTCCAATTAGAAGTGAGACTGGGTTAAAGATATCTGCTCACTAAAAGGAATAGAAAACAGCAGATTGATGGGCCAGTTTGTGAGTAGGGGCCATTGTCTGCAAATTCAAAATACTGGGGAAGGATTTTATAGCTGCTGCAGCCCTGGGCTCTTTTGCCTACTAGAAAGGAAAATCCAGGTAGCGACACTGTACCACCCATTTGGCTGAAACAGCTAGGAATATATCAAAGTTCTAAGTTATCACAAGGGTCTTAGGGTGAGAAAGAAGGGCATTAAATAACAATAATACTGGAATCACAGTGCGTGCTCAGTCGCTCAGTTGGGTCTAACTCTTTGTGACCCCATGGACTGTAGCCCGCCAGGCTCCTGGGTCCATGTGATTCTCCAGACAAGAACACTGGAGTGAATTAGCATGCCCTCCTCCAGGGAATCTTCCCGACCCAAGGATTGAACCAGAATCTCTAACATCTCCTGTACTGGCAGGCAGATTCTTTACCACTAAAGCCACTCGAGAATACAGGTGGAATCACAGTAGATGCATTTGTTTTCCTAAAAATAAATAAGATGCAAGGAACAAAGGCAACCAGATTACATAGAATCTGCTCAGACTTCTTACCATCCATGAAAGAGAGACTGTTAATAGAAGGAGGAAGGCTGAAAAGGGACAAGGTGCAAATACACCCCCTTATGAGTTCCTCAAACATTCATGCCGGTCCTCGTAGGCACTGATAACAGGCTCTGTGTTCAAGGAGCTTATCATTCAGGTAAGTATGGAGACACAATTTCCACCTGCGTACTCAGACGTCAGAGCTCAAGGATTTTGCTTCCTGACTGCCGCTGATTCTATTGACCCTGTTGCTCAGCCTTGCTTCACCAAAATATCTGTGGTTTTGGCATCTTCGACAGAAGCTTCTTCTGAAACGGAAGAAACGCATTTTCAAGCACATCAAGCTTGAATGGGTTTATTCATCCAGTGCATGTTTACAGAGTCCTGGACAACAGGGCCCCAGCAATGGATAAAGCCCTTGTCTTCATATACAGAGACCCACAAAGGGACTCAGACAAACCCCAAGGGCCAGAGAAAAGGGATTGCAAGCCTGAAGGACATGCTTGCAGTTTCTAGGATTGAGGCTTCCTTAACAGGCAGACAGGCTATTAAAAAGGTGGCACTGAGTGTCTTACTATGCAGGTAACATTTGATGGATGCCGCTGGAACGAGCAGGGAGGCTGGGGACAGCCCCAGGTCCCAGCAACAGCAGGGATGAGGTCACCAGCTTGGAGAGGTGAGCACGTGTAGCTGGAGCCAGACGCTGTCACATCAGTTTAAGTGCAGGGGGAGTGACTTCAGAGATGACACTGAGTGAGGGACTGATCAGACTCTACAAGTATTCTGTGAACACACTGCAGATCAGCAACCAGGAAACGCTGACGACTGGGAAGAGACTGTCCTTATTTTTACATATTTATTTATTTTACTTTTGGAAGTGCTGGGTCTTCTTTGCTGTGTGCAGGCTTTCTCTAGTTGCAGAGAGCGGAGGCGACTCTTCACGGTGAGCATGGGCTTCTCATCGCGGTGTCGTCTCTCGTTGCGGAGCGCAGGCTCTAGGGCCACGGGCTCAGTAGTTGCGATGCATGGGATTTGTTGCTCCATGGCGTGTTGGATCTTCCTGAGTCAGGGATCAAACCTCTGCCTCCTGCCTTGGCAGGTGGGCTCTTAACCACTGGATCACCAGGTCCCAGGAGGAGATTTTAGAAGCTGCTGCTGTCTGGACTCCTCGGTTCCCTCCAGACCCTCATACCTGGTCATTTCACATCCAGCAGCTCTGCCTTGAAGTGTTACGGTCATGTCGATGTACCAGGTGAAAATCCGGGGCGTGCTGCTTCTGTCCTCAGCTGTTTCAGCCCTGCCTTCTCCAGCCACCTCGTCTCAATGCCATCCCTGCCCTCTTCCCCTTCTTTGAGACCTCTCTCTGTTCCCAAGTTCAAAGCACATTGCCTGACTCCTGGCTCATTTCCAGCACAACTTTGGGGAAAAAAGAAATAAGGACTGTGATCCACTCCCCTCTACCCCTCTCGTTCCCCATCTCTGCCTCAGAGGCTTCATCCTGTAATATTGTTGTTCAGTTGCCCAATCGTGTCCAACTCTTTGCAATCACAGGAGTGCAGCATGCTAGGCCTGCCTGTCCCTCACCATCTCCCAAAGTGTGTCCAAGTTCATGTTCATTGTATCAGCAATGCCATCCATCCAGCCACCTCATCCTCTAACTCCTTCTCCTTCTGCCCTCTATCTTTCCCAGCATCAAGGACTTTTCCACTGAGTTGTCAGTTCACATCAGTTCAGTTCAGTTCAGTCTCTCAGTCGTGTTCAACTCTTTGTGACCCCATGAACTGCAGCATGCCAGGCCTCCCTATCCATCATTAACTCCTGGAGTTCATTCAGACTCACGTCCATCGCTTCAGTGATCCCATCCAGCCATCTAACCCTCGGTCGTCCCCTCCTCCTCCTGCCCCCAATCCCTAGCAGCATCAGAGTCTTTTCTAATGAGTCAACTCTTTGCATGAGCTGACTCCAGGCCAAAGTACTGGAGTTTCAGCCTTAGCATCATTCCTTCCAAAGAAATCCCAGGGCTGATCTCCTTCAGAATGGACTGGTTGGATCTCCTTGCAGTCCAAGGGACTCTCAAGAGTCTTCTCCAACACCACAGTTCAAAAGCATCAATTCTTTGGCACTCAGCTTTCTTCACAGTCCAACTCTCACATCCATACATGACCACTGTATAAACCATAGCCTTGACTAGATGGACCTTTGTTGGCAATGTAATGTCTCTGCTTTTCAATATGCTATCTATGTTGGTCATAACTTTCCTTCCAAGGAGTAAGTGTCTTTTAATTTCATGGCTGCAGTCACCATCTTTTAATAACACTTACAACTGTAGGAAGTGGAATCTGTTGTGCTCATTTTACAGAAAAGAGTATCATGATGAGAGAGACAAATTGCCCTAGGTTATTTACCAAGTAACTTACAACTTCATTGCACATGCAGCCTTCTTCTCATGTTCCTTCCAGATATCTCAGAAAGATTTGGGAAGTGAAGCTGAATTTGCTAATCACATTTTCATCAGAGCATTGAAAAAGTGGGGAGAGACCCTAAAGATACCTTTTTTTTTTTTTTTAGGAAAAGTCTATTTTTTTATTATTATTCTCTTGGCTGCACCATGAGGCATGTAGGAAATTAGTTCCCCGACCAGAGGTTGGACCCACACCCTTTTGCAATGGAAGTTCAGAGTCTTAACCACTGGACCATCAGGCAAGTCCTTTCTCCTGTGCTCCTTCCTCTATCCTGTATAGCTGAAGAATGCGAGGGCAGAATAAAGGTAAAGGTGGAATTGATCAGATCAGTGCTTCTCAGTTGCCTGGGTCAGTTGGCAAATGCAGATTCTGATTTGGTAGACCGAGTGGGAGCTGAACTCTGACATTTCTAGCAAACTCCCAAGTGATGCTGCTGCAGCTGATCCCTGGCCCACCCTTTGAGTAACAGTTACATCATTTTACACGGACTTCCTTTCCAAACTGGTCAGATGAGCAGGACTATCTCAGAACTTGGTCAATAACATGACGAAGGGAACTGGATCCATTACTCATTCGCCTGGGATGATTTTCAAAGTGAAGTTGCCATCAGACCTCAGGAAAGCAAAGCACATGAAAACGAATCATTTAGATGTTGTTGGTTTCTTTCTTCCTCATTCTTACCCAGCTATACTGGTCGAGGCCTTTCCCCTGCAGACGCTGTCCCAGCTGGTCCCTGAGTCAGTATTGATCAAAGTATACACAAGATGGCAGTGATGACCACGCCCCCAGCACATGGATCCCAGAATTAGTTAATTAGTCTTCAGATTAGGGGACTCTTCCCGGATGGCGCTAGTGGTAAAGAACTTGCCTGCCAAAGCAGGAGATGCAAGAGATGCTGGTTCGAACCCTGGATCAGAAAGATTGCCTGAAGGAGGGGAGGGCAACCTACTCCAGTATTCTTGTCTGGAGAATCCCATGGACAAAGGAGGCTGGCGGGCTACAGTCTAGTGTCTCAAAGAGTCAGACCTGGCTGAAGTGACTTAGCATGCACTTCAGGCTGGAGCTTCTAGCTTTTGCTTTACCTATGGACTTTTGTGGTTTGTCCACACCAATGCGTGGACATTTCTTCGGGCTATTGATAGTTTCTAACCTGACTCTGTTTTCTTTGCCTCTTGCCCCTCTGTTCTCCGCACCTCCTAACATAAGCCTATGTTCTCCATCAGGACTCCTTTCTGCCTTGCTGAGAGCATGGACTCACAGCTGCCAGGGTCTTCTGGCCAGGTCCATCATATCAACTTTATCCACTAAGGAATCCTCATGCCTCGCTTACACATTGCCACTGGGACTGCCTATTCTCTGACCAACCCTATAATAAACTGAGTGTCCAAACACTAAATCTACCCATGCTGGCTTCTCCCCTCTCCCCAGCAATGTGGCCCTAAAGTTACAGCAGTCATGGTTGACGCCACATCCCAAGTTCTAATGAAAGACGCTTCTCTGTCCCATCGTGATAGATCAAACCAAAAAAAAAAAAAAAGAAAAGAAAAAATCCAAATACTGATTCCTTTAATGGAGAGAAGTAGCTGAAGATCATTCTTAAGCATGAAAGTAGCGATATGGCACAAGGCAAAGTCTAAAGGAAGTGGCATTTTATTTAGATTTAGTTGCCATGATAAGTTTGTGTGCAAACAGAGATTAAGTTTGTTGTTTTATAAGAGGAGGACATCTAAAGTCAATACCTCTGAACATGACTGGCTACATTCCTTTGGGTAAAATATTAATGTTGTTGGAACAAAGAAAAAGAAGTAGGAAAAGAATGTCGATTTTTAACTCTATAGATATCACATGTCATATTTGATTAATTTATGATTAACAGCAAACACAATGCATAATAAGATGGAGCGCTATTGAATATCAAACTACAAATACAGGAATTATTTTAGGCTTAGGCAATTCTCACTCCACTCATTCAAGTTCAGAGTCATTCAGTTCAAGTGTTGTGTCCACATGGCTCTAGTTCCATGGTTTGGCCTCACAGGGAGGGAACATACCAACAGGACTGAGAGCTTGAACCTACTTATCATAAGAAAAAGAGCAGGGGGCAGCAAAGGACAAGACTGTTAGATAGCATCACTGACTCAATGGACATGAATTTGAGCCACCACCAGGAGATAGTGGAGGACAGAGGAGCCTGGGGTGCTGTAGTCCCTGGGGTCTCAAAGAGTTGGATACAACTTGGCAATTGAACAATAGCAACAAACACCAGAACTTAGAGTCAAGTCCTACCTTGCTACTAGCAAGCTGTATCATGATATCCATCTCAAGTAACTCTCTTAGCATTAGCTTCCTAATCCTAAAAACCAAAATAATCATGTCACCAATCTCAGTGGTTACTGTGAGGATGAGATGAAATTTTTCTGCAGAAAAACTCCAAATTGCCCTGAGGCTTTACTAAGCCCCGTCTAAACTGTGTTGTTTGGATAATCAAACCATTTTTCCAACTTCTTTTTTCAGGTAGTCATAAACCTCAGTCTTTCCGAGTTCACATTTTTTCTCCCGGCCACAGTGGAGTCTTGTGGAGAGGGAACATCCGAGTGTTCGTGCTGACCTGGGCAGAGAGAATTCCATCCTAGGTGGGCGCCCTGTGTTTCTCAGATCCTCGCAGTGTAGTTAGGGAGGTCCCTTCCTCTGCTCCTCACAAGGCTGGCATGAGCTGCTACAATCCAGACTGCTGACACACAGGACAATGAGGCTTTCTGTCGTACCCAGTCTGTCCCTCTCATCTGTCTGGTTGTTGTTCAATCACCCAGTCATGTCCAACTCTTTTCAACCCCTGGCCTGCAGCATGCCAGGCCTCCCAGTCCCTCACCATCTCCCAAACTTTACCCAAGTTCATATCCTTTGCATCTGTGATGCCATCCAGCCAGCTCATCCTCTGATACCCTCTTCTCCTTCTGTCCTCAACCTTTCCCAGCATCAGGGGCTTTTCCGATGAGTCAGCTGTTCACATCAGGTGACCAAAATATTGGTGCTTCAGCTTCAGCATCAGTCCTTCCAATGAGTGTTCAGGGTTGATTTCCCTAAAGATTGGTTTGATCTCCTTGCTGTCCAAGGGACTGTCAGGAGTCTTCTCCAGCACCACAGTTCAAAGGCATCAGTTCTTTGGCTCTCTGTCTTCTTTATGGTCCAGCTCTCATAACTTGACATGACCACGAGGAAGACCATAGCCTTGACTGTACAGACTTTGGTTGGCAGAGTAATGTCTCTGCTTTTCAACACACTGTCTAGGTTTGTCATCGCTTTCCTGCTGAGAAGCAATCGTCTTCTGATTTCATGGCTGCAATCACCATCCACAGTGATTTTAGAGCCCAAGAAGAGGAAATCTGTCACTATTTCTACCTCTGTCTGGTTAGCTCATTTCAACTCTGCTTCTCAGTGTTTGGCTCAGGATGTCAGCCAGCAGCCTCAGCTCTCAGCAGGATGGTGTCCTGCTGAGCTCCTGGCTCCCCACCCTCAGCTGTTGTGTGCCTCACCCCGCTGGGAGCAAGCAGAGAGGTGGGCTCCATGCTGCACCAGATAAAGCCCAGGGACTCAGAGGTGCTCCCTCTGGCCCTCTCCCAGCTCTTCTTGAATCCATCATTCAGCACTTTCCGTCCTGCCCAGCAGATGCGGGGATATCCTGAGAGAACTCTCATCCCAAGTTCAAATGGACCAGCGGGCTCCCAAGACCTCCAAGTCCTGCTTTCCCTTCCACCTCTCTGTGTTTTCTCTCCTGGTATTACCATCCTGGACTGAGTTCAAAGAAATGCAGGATGCTGAGCCCCAGGGTATAAATGAACCCACCTCTGACTCATTCTGAATCCCCTGATACAAAAGGCTTCCCTCGCTGTTAAGGTTAGGAGATACAATTTATTCTTCCAGACATCTGACAACCTTATTCCTTCTGCAGGCGCTGGGGTGACTGGGAACTTCTCCTAAGTCCTACGCTGCTTCTCTCCCGACTTTGTTCTAGGTGGTGGTGTCCTTTTGCCTCAAGTCACTAAACTTCATACCTTAATAATGGACACGATACAGGGAGAGAAAACAACTCTCTGAGAAGGTCAGGCACTGCTGGAGGTAATTACAGAAGTTACAGATAGCCCTGTGTTGCAATGCATGAAAGCTAATGGGTGTTTAATCTAAAGCCAACACTCTGGAATCAGACACATCCGAATTCCAATCTCAGTGAAATTTACTTTGGTCTGTGCCACAGTTTTCTCATCTAATGGAGATAATGATAGCATTTATCTGGTAAGGCTGATGCAGGAATATATGTGTGTATATATATATATATATATATATGAAAGAGATATTGCATAGTAGGGAACCAGTGACCAGTAAATGCTTTTGAATGAATGAACCTTCCTAATGACATTGGAGTCTGTCCCAGCCCGTGTTAACAGGGGTACTGTAACTTAACTGAAGCTTCTGTAGACTAAAGAAGACTCCCTTGAGCTATTTCCTTGAGTAAAATTTCCAATGACCTAAGGAAAGGAAAGGGGAGGAGATGGCCACTGACCACTTGTTTTCCACAAGGCCTCTTATATGCACCACTGTTTTATCCTCATGGGATGAGCAGTGTGACTCCACTTTACAGACAGGGAAATCAAAGCTCAAGGGAGGACAGTTGAGTGACTCCCCAGCCTGCACCCTCCACCTGTGCCCCAGAAGAGCAGCCACAGAGCCTCCTCCTTGTGACTAAAGCCTAGAGAGACAATAAGATGCAAAACAGGGGAACCTACAGAGCAATTCAACTGACGCCTTTGCCGAAAATACCTGAAGGGTGGCTGGTTGAGAAGTCACAAGGTTGCAGAAGAACTGACACGGATTGAGAGACACAAAAAATTCACTACTTACTCAAAGTCCGCGCTCTCAGCCTGCTGATCACGTGAGGCTGGTCCCTTTGCCCTGCACTGGTCCCTCTTCAAGCCCATCCAGATACTGTCTTTGTGCAACTCTTTCCCTGATGTGTCTTCAACTTGAGCACACGTATTTTTTTTTTTTAATTTATCAAAGTGAGATCATGTCTCCTCAGCTCTAAATTGAGGACAAAGGTCCTCCTGTGAGTTTGTCTCCTCTACTGGCCCTGAAAAATCCGATGTAATCATAGTAATACTAAGAGCCACCACTCAGATAGCTCTTACCATGTGCCAGGCATTGCTATGAGCCTCGAGAGTAACTCGTGAAACCTCAAGTTGCAATAGGAGAGCCTATCATTGTCATGCTCATTTTACAGCGGAGGCAAGAGAGGCACAGAGAGGTGAAGCAATCTGCTCAAGGTCACACAGGTAGTAAGGGGTGAAGACAGGAATTGAACCCTGAGAGTCTGACTTCAACTTTGGGTAAAATACTAACAGGACTTTGGGAGGGTGTGGGAAGGCTCCCTTGAAGCTTCTGGGGATGGCATTTAATGGGGAGGTTAGAGTCAGACCTCACCCTGGCTCCTCCCATTAATAAGGAGTTTAACTTGCAAAGCTATTATCTAATCATCACCTGTGCAGGCTAATAGCTCAGAGCCTTGGAAATCTTGCTATAATACTCAGATAATGCATTGAAAATCACTTTCCATTATTTTTAATAAAACTTCAGCTGCTTCCCATTGCCTGGGATACAGTGAAGTACCCTTTGTCCCAACCTCTTTCATTTCTGCTCATTCTCCCACCTCACATATAACTATCATGCTGAGAACTCACGTCCATTTGGTTATTTGAAATTCCCTTGAGTGGGAGAGTCTGTACCTGCTGCACCTTCTCCCTGAGATGCTCTTCTCCTAGCTGTTCACGGCAGGCTCTATCTCAGCCTGCAGATGTGTAAAGAGTACCCTCTAAAAGGCCTCCCTTTCACCACTACCCCTCCTTTCCTCCCCATCACCCTTACTTAATTTCACCATCCTACTACTTACTGCTATAGTTCCAAGCTAGCCCTGCCACCTTCACCCACAAGTTGTAACCTGGGGTTTCACAGAACCCTGCCTGGATAAAACCTGCATTGTAAGACCCTTTATTCACTGACATCTGGGCTCTGGACCTCAGGGGATCAGTTTCACATCCTGGACTGTCCCAGCTTCCAGTCTTTGTTTGGGTCTCCATCTCCTCTCCCCACCATAATCCACACCTATAACCTCTCCATGAATTTGGGGACTGTTCACTGGGACACTTTTATATTATTGTTTCATGATTTTCATTTTGACTGGGCTGGCCATATATACAGCTGAGTGTGTGATGGGGTTTCAGACCCCACCTTGGAAGGGACCTTGGACGAGGGTATTATAACACTGGGATAAGCTTCCCTCTTAGAAAACCCTCTCCTCCTTCCAGATGGTGCTTTCATTTCAGCTTGCAATGGACAGACTGCCTTTGCACAGTGGGAGGGGGCCTCGTGACTATAATTGCACTGGGCTGTCAGTGATGTTCACTGGACATCTGGAGGCAGCCAGCTGTGTGGGGGGCGACAGACCCAGGTGCAATCCCTACTACTTCAGCTGCTGAATGGAGGTGTAAACTTGGACAAATTACCTGATATTCTCATACCTGTAGTTAATCATGTGAAGAACAAACCATGATAATAATACATATCTTATATGTATTGTAAGATATGTGTTATATGTGTGGATATATAAGATATATGTGGAGTCACACTGTTCATAATCTTATAATGTGTGCATGCTAAGTTGCTTCAGTTGTGTCTGGCTCTGTGCAGCTATATGGACTGTAGCCCGCCAGGCTCCTCTGCCCATGGGATTCTCCAGGCAAGAATACTGGAGTGGGTTGCCATGACCTTCTCTAGGTGATCTTGCCAACCCAGGCATCAAACCCACATCTCATTATGTTCCCTACATTGGCAGGCAAGTTCTTTACCATAGGCACCACCTGGGAAGCCTCTATCTTAGAGCATAATAATATATAACAGTATATTATAGAGTATATTAATATATTACTAATATATATTATATTAATTATTAATAATAAGGATTATTATAGTATAATAATTAAAATACTATAATAATGTATCTATCTATTACATATCTTATTTTTCGCTGAAAAAAATATACATTATTGGGCCGAGCAAGATGTTTGTCACAATGTACTTATTCTACTAATATTTTCCATCCACCCTTCTCCTTGTTTGTACACCTCACATCTCACACGGTTCTGTGCCCAGAGTTATCCCTCAATAAGTACTGGGTGGATTAAAGGAAAGAAAGAAACTATTTTCCTATCACCAGGTCTGTTCTCAGGGATTTGGGGTCTCCCGTTTGAAAGACTTTCAGAATATCTCATCAGGACTGGAGAGCCCAAAATAGACCTACACTTCCCAGATTAGTGTCTCCAGAATGAATGGAAGGTGGGTGGAGCTGTACAAGAGTGAGGCAATGTCTGCCACTTGAATTCAAAATGGCAAGTAAACACTTAGTTCACAGGACAAATAAAACCAGAGACATTTCCTCATCAGCAACTTTCATGTTGTGAAAGACATCCCAGAAAGCACCTGGGAGACCTTCCCTGAATCAGCTCCAACATAGAAACCTTTCTGAATGGACCCATTACCCGCTTCCTGTCACGTTACTGGGATGAAAATCAGGCATCAGATCTGAAACTCAGCCGGGAGTGTCCCCACCAGAGACGCGGTGGTCCAGGATGAGAGTGTACACTGGGGGGCCTCACTAAGTTGGTGGGGAGTTCCCAGGCACAGCACCGAGGCTTTCTGATCTTCGTCAGTTCCTGATAAAAGGTTGCACAATCTAGCTCTGAAGGAGCTCCTAGGTGGGCAGTCTGGAGGAGAGGCGGAGCCCAACACTTCTGCAGAAGTGTAGGGAAAGGCATGGTCACCTAAAAGTCAGGGACTTCCCTGGTGGTCCAGTGGTAAAGAATCAGCCTACTAATGTAGGGACACACGTTCGATTCCTGGTCTGGGAACTGAGATCCCTCATGTCACAGGGCAGCTAGGCCCACACCACAACTACCTAGCCCGCACAGGGCAATGAAGACAGCACAGCCAGGAAAATGAGCAAAATAATAATATAAAAAGTCAGAAGACTTGGTTCAATAACAGCAAAGAAATCAAAGGAGAAACACTTATTTTCTGTCCACACCTACCTTCTCTTTATATGCCTTTCAAAGAAAAATGAAATATAGTTTGATCTAGATAATAATTATCATCTTCATCATTATAGGAATTAAAACATCACAGTGATATATCTAGGCTGAATCCTAATGACTGAGGAAGAAACACCCAAACAGAGATGGCAGACTGAGGCCACTAAGAGGTTGAAACTATCCCAGGCAGACAGTACAGAATGAGCTAAGGCATGCTGTTTGACTTTCTCTCTTTATTTTTTGGCTATATATTTTTCCCGTATCCATTTGTTCTTTTGTTTGCCCTTGTCTTTCAATCTCTGCTTCAACTATTTAACTCACTTTCTTTAAAATAATACATTTCTGTATTGATAATTATTTGGACTCCAACTTATTTCTGGTTAATGGATGCTGTACTTGCAATTTGGTACTCTCATTCATTCATTTATTCATTCATTCAACAGGATGCTAGTGTCTGCTACATGTCTGATACCTGTGATCAGACTTAAAGCAGAGAGAAGAAAAAGCTCTGCTTTATAACCCCCAAGAAACTCACGGTCTAGCAGAGGAAGCTGACCTGGATCAGCTAACTGTGGTTTATATGAGCCAATCAATCATTCATTTAGTCACGTATTCAACAACTGCATATTGAGTTCCTACTGTGTGCTAGGGATTCAAAGAAAGGTCAGGAGTGAAAGTCCTTGCCACTGTGGCATTTACAGTCTCCTTGCAGAAGCTTGGAGCATGATTGGGATCTGAGAAGACTCCAAGACATAGATCACGGGGAAATTATGGGTTGTGAAAGAAGATCCTCTTCTTTGTCCACCTTTCTCTAAGCACTAGTGTCAATTTCTGGAACAGATACTGGTTACCCATAGCAACGTCTTAAGCAAGCAGTAAAGACTGGAGGAAAGCACATGTTCACTCCGTAACAATAAATTATCCACACGACCCTCTCAGTATGTCGATCAGGAGCATCAAAGGAGCTCTTGGTTAATTAGAAGTGCTCTGGTGCTTCATCCTTAGAGTGGGTGGTGTTGATTTTGGAAGAAATGTTTAAAATTTTTATCTTGCCCTAAAATTTTCATTTTCATTATTTGCATAAACTCAGTTATTTATAATTTTTGGAAGAAGAAAAGTACTTGAATTTTTTTAAGTTTCATAAAACAATTTCTAATCCTTTAGCTATCTTAGAATGGAGCCCAAACATCTTAACTAGACTTTCAAGTGCTTATCTGGTCCAAGTTCAGTTGTCTCTCCATCCTGTCTCTTTACCCACTCCTTCTTTTGCCCTCATTTAATTAGAAAGTTTTCACATTCCTTGGTAGACATCTCATAGGGGAGAAACTGTGGTATATTCCCTGCTTTGTTTTATCTCTGTTCTGGGGACCACGTTGACCTGTAGTTCATTGGGATGAAATCTTCAAAGCACAAAACCTCATTTCTTAGAGTCTATCATCTTATACATCTAATTTGGATTGCTTTCCCGAAGCACATCAACTGTCATTTACTGACTTCAAAGAACTTCCAACGCATCTCTGTTTATTTATGTCTTCGTGTGCCCACCTTGCCATCTCTCAATGGGTGGTCTCGCCCAACACACACTTTCAATTCTCACCTTCAAGTATGTGATTTCTCAATCTATATCTAAACCCAGAGGCCCATCTCTACATGTCAAGTCTGCTGGGGACGTGATCATACCCCTCAGATTCATCCACAGGAGGGTAATGAGGCTGGAGGTTTTATCCACAGGATCCTGCCCACACTTCTGGGCTGGACTTGCTCTCAGGCTAAGAAGCTTCCACAGCATCAGAGAAGGCCCTGCGGAAGGGAATATGTAGACCTGAGTTCAGTTGGGCACTTTGCTGAAACACGAAGACATACCTTCAAATGGGCTTTCCCTTTTCTTCTCTTTGCTTCTCCCTACTCCCTCACTCCTTTCTGCAAGAATGTTACAAACTACGGGCACTTAAGTTCTTATCTCAGGCTTTGCTCTTAGGAGATGCCAGTGACGACAGATGACACAAGAATATGGTTTTCATCCATCTCTCTTCTCTGTAGTCTCAGTATTGGTTCCAGGAAATGGCAGCCCACTCCAGAATTCTTGCCTGGAAAATTCCATGGATAGAGGAGCTTGGCAGGCTACAGTCGACAGCACTGCAAAGAGTCGGCAATGACTGAGCAACCAAGCACACACACACACATTCATTAAAAAAGTCACCAAAGAGTCCTTTCACGGACCAACATCACAGGTCATGCTGACAGCAGAAAGAAATAAGAAGACCACAGCATCCTTACCAGGGGAGTCATATTATTGGTGATTAAGGTTTTAAATGACCTTGGAAGTGATTTCATCCAAACTTCTCAAGTATTGAATAAGTTCAGAGAGACTTTAAGGCCACTTGCTTAATGTTGTCCAACCAACAACTGCTAGAATTGGATCAGGAACCCTAGACTCCAATCTTCCAGTGCTGGGCTAATCACACTGGCTAATTAGCTAATTAAAGTGGTTCTGATTATCAACCCCTCCCTCACACTGGCTGCTTTCTTGGTGAGCCTGATAGCTCTGAACAGTAAGGACTGCAGAATAATACTTCAGAAATACCACACTATTATAAAAATGATAGACTTGGCTCTAAAACAGGTCAATTTCTGGATTTACTAATTCAGCCCATTAAGTCTAAACTGTGCCTACAAAGAAAAATGTTGACTCCTGGTTTCCCTAGCTTGCAAGACTGTATTTATCTTTTCACACACAGAGTGCCTAGAACAGTCCCTGGCCCACCTTTCAGCAACTTTGCTTTCATAATGATTTAGGAAATAGTAGACAAGGGAAAATGAAAGGAGAGAAAAACAGATCTGTCTGGATGCTTTCACAGTAGAAAAAAGCTTTTGCTGGCTTTTGAAGGACAGGTTGGCAATGGATTATCTGGGAAGGAGGCGTGTATTGAGGGTGGGGAGAGGTAAGTAAGAATATTGGAGGGAGCACCTGGTTTTGCTATAAGAACAAAGGAATTGAGCTGAAAGAATAAATATGGGGTTGGCCAATAAATTCGTTCAGGCTTTTCCTTATAATCAAACAAAAGTTCTGGTCAACTCAATAAATCAGAGAAGACCTGATTAGGGTAAAAAAGTAATATAAATATGAACATCCTTGTCAGGATAAAGTGTTGCCTACAGAATGAGGCTGTGGGGGTGGAAGGGAGACGTGGAGGAAAGGAGCTAACTTTAAGAGACACTATCAAAGGAACAGAAAAAAAATATGAATTTGAGCTTATTATTAGATTTATAAAGTCAACTGACAGAATGTAAAGCCCAGCAGTAGTACCATCAAATGCTGGGAAGAGGGTAGCGTGAGAAGAAGAAAAACAATAAATCAAGAAGTACAGTTTCAAACATCATCCCTAGGGCAATGGATGACAACAATAGAATAAATAAAAGCAGGAAGGGTATGAAAAAGAGGCTGCTTCTTAGTAGTGGTTCTAAGAGTGGGGAGGGGGAATATTCCTTCCACTGTGAGCTTTTTTGTATCATTTGCTTTGTTAACATGTGTGCAAGCTGCTTTGAGATATGGAAAAATAAATCCTGTCATTCAGCAGGTACCCCATTAGCAGGGACTGTGCACCTCGAACATGCCAGGCACTGTAGTGGGATTTGAGAATTCAAAGATAAATAAGATAGAACAAAAGGTTAAGTGTTAGAAGGGAGAAATCTCTGAGAGAAATACAAGCATGGCATTGCAGAGAGTTCCCAAAGAGGTAAAATAGGAACTGGATATTGAAAAATGAACAATGCAAGAAGGCTACTCCAGACAAAGAGACCAGATTATTCAAGACAATAGATGCATGGAATGCAATAGAATCATTGAGCAACTTCTAACAATCTTACTGGTGAATTTGGTGCTGGGTTTTTGTTTTTTTTTTGAGTATAGCTGATTTATAGCTGATTTACAACGCGCTAGTTTCAGGTGGACAGCAAAGTGAGTCAGTTACACGTATATTCACTCTTTCTTAGATTCTTTCCCCACAGAGGCCAGTACAGAATATTGAGAAGAATTCCCTGTGCTATACAGTGGGTCCTTAATACTTACCAATTTTATGTATAGTTGCAGGTATACGGGACTTCCCCAGTGGCTCAAGGGTAAAGAATCCTCCTGCAATGCAGGAGCCATAGGAGACACAGATTCGATCCCTGGGTTCGGAAGATCCCCTAGAGGAAGGCATGGCAACCCACTCCAGTATTCTTGCCTGGAGAACCCCATGGACAGAGGAGCCTGGTGGGCTACAGTCCACAGAGTTGTCCATGACTGAAGCGACTTAGCACACACGCCCGCACACAGTGTGTATATGTCAATGCCGATCTCCCAGTTTAGCCTTCCTTCCCTCTCCCAGTAGCCATAAGTCTTTTTTCTACATATATAACTCTATTTCCATTTTGTGGGTAAGTTCATTTAAGGCTGCAGGGACAAATAGGCCTAAAGCAGGAAAGACCCATTATGCCACATTAGGGGGTTTGAACTGTATTTTGAGCTGTGACCAGGGGTTAAAAGAGATAGGAATACCAGACCACCTGACCTGCCTCTTGAGAAATCTATATGCAGGTCAGGAAGCAACAGTTAGAACTGGACATGGAACAACAGACTGGATCCAAATAGGAAAAAGAGTATGTCAAGGCTGTATATTGTCACCTTGCTTATTTAACTTATATGCAGAGTNCTGCGATTCATGGGGTTGCAAAGAGTTGAACATGACTGAGCGACTGAACTGAACTGAACTGAACTGAAGCTGAAACTCCAATACTTTGGCCACCTGATGCGAAGAACTGACTCATCAGAAAAGATCCTGATGCTGGGAAAGATTGAGGGCAGGAGGAGATGGAAGATATAGAAGACGACAAGGTTGGATGGCATCACTGACTCAAGGGACACAAGTCTGAGCAAACTCCAGGAGATAGTGAAGGATGGGGAAGCCTGGCATGCTGCAGTCCATGGGGTCACAAAGAGTCGAACACAACTTAGCGACTGAACAACAACAAATGCTGTGCTGTGCTGTAAAACAAAGAGACCTCTGATGTTCAGTGTAATTTAGTGGCAGTTCATTTCTCATTTATGCCAAATCCAGTATGGGAAGAGCATCTCTCTCCCTTTTTCACTTGAGTGAACAGGAACTCGCCATCTTCCTGGTCGCTGAAACAGAAGAGGAGGAGGCACATGCCTCCTAACAACCTTGGCAGCAGACCTTTGTTAGCTGGAATGAGTCACTTGCCCTCAATTTAACTTAAAGGAAGACTAGAAGTGTCACCGCACGCAGGGAGATTGGATGAGCTCTTAAGTGACAGAGCAACTAATGCAAATTTTATTCTTAAACACACATGACCCTATTTATAATGACTGGTTCCGGCAGAGAGGTGGCAGTTGAAGAAGACTGTGCTACAAAGATCAAAGATCTGCAAAAATATATCACATTTTCATTTGACCAAAAATAGTTCCGGGAGCTATGTGAAGAGTTGACCTGGAAGGATAACGGCAGGAAGGATCTTTTCTGAGACTGCCTCAAAAAAACAACATCAAGGACCTGGAACCGGACAAGAAATCGCAGGAGCAGAAGCAAAGAATTAACTCTCTCACTTTACAAATAACCAGAGGATGCCCACACATCGTTTCTGTGAATTGCTTGAGGTTGCAAAGTTAATAAGCAGCTGTCCAACACACTCTCTTTCTTTCTTTCTTTCTTTTTTTTTAATCACATTAGGAGAATGGAAAAAGGAAAACTAATGGAAACTTAAAATCTTTGACTCTGAGAATCAGGTTTTGGGGAGCTTATCTCAGACAAACACTCAACACCATCGGATTCTGTTCATAACTGATTTTAAATGCGAACCCCCTCAAAGATATTACTTTCTTCTTAAGACCTGCCAATGGGTAAACATCAAATAGATAATGTATTCATTTTTTTTTAACTTTGATTTAGACTCTTTTCTTATTACCTTCTGGGAAATCCTCAGCTTAAGAAAGAAATGTTTTTATCTTTCTCACCTCTAAACGTGTCCCAGTGCTGGAACAGTAAGCATTCTAATCAGTGTAGCTCTGGACCATCTGTAATGAGATTTCTTCTGGAGGATTCATCTCAGTCTCTAACGCTCAGAAGTAGTTAATCCACTTGAGCCTAAAGCAGAAAGAAAATAGAGAAGGGAAAATGGTTGGAAAGAAGTGAGTGTCTGTGTGTGGGGGAGAGACGATGGGTTAAATGGAGCAGTGCTCTTTTTTTTTTTTTTTTTTTTTTTNCCACTTGAGCCTAAAGCAGAAAGAAAATAGAGAAGGGAAAATGGTTGGAAAGAAGTGAGTGTCTGTGTGTGGGGGAGAGACGATGGGTTAAATGGAGCAGTGCTTTTTTTTTTTTTTTTTTTTTTTTTTGCCCTAAAGCTTTAGAAAATGCAAACAGAATGCATCTGTGCAACTGCACACTAAAAAATTAACATTAAGCAAAAGGTCTTAGTATTACAAGGAGGCTTTGCAGCAGGCACTGGAATGGTCATTTTGCCTGATCGCTTCAGTTCATCTACCCTATTTCCCCAAGTGGTGGTTAAAGCTCTCCCCATTGTACAAATGAGCAAACTGAGACTCGGAAATGTACCACATCATAATTTACCTAAAGTCTGAAGTTTTGCTTCTTCCAATAGCTTAACAGTATCAGTCTCAATATTTGGGTTCAATAAATGTTGATCAAGTATTTACATGAACCCATGAACCCAAAAAGTGACACAATTTATTTCATGTGATCCTTAAAATGATCTGACAAGCTCAGTGTCATTCCAAAGGAAAATTCAAGTGCAAACTAAGGAGAATGAGTTGTCTGGGCTTTGTTCTGGGTGTCAGTGGGAGTACGGGATGGGACTCCACTTTCTCAGGATCTGAGACTATTCATTGTGGCATTTTTCTACTCTTTTTAGGAAAGATCTTCCTGATAATGAGCCTTTCTAGGTTTCCTAGTTTTTCCTGGTCTTTCTATCTTTGCCTAGAAGATCTACTAAATGAGAATACCTGGGAGGAAAATCATTTTGACCACCATTTGGGGACATATATGTTATCAGCATATACCTTTACAGTAGCAGCATAAGCATACGTGAACAGAACATCCAGTACATTGATGTCCTTAAGGGTCATTACTTGAGTGAAAACGTAAATAAATTTAGGTGTGAAGTTCATCTCTGGGGCATGTTTGTTTTGAAGGTTTGAGCAAACCTTTGAAACTTTATGATTCTCATATACAAATATCCCTGTTGAAATGTAATCCAAGTGGATTAAACATCCTGGAGACATAGTCACAAGGTTGAAACTACAATTAAAATATATACTACAGAGGTAAAAAAAAAAAAGTGAGAAAATATGACCCCAAACCAAGACACAAAGTAGCCAACAGAAACAATCTTAAGATAATTTAGCTGATGGAATTAGCAGACAGGAACATTAAAACAGCTACTGAAATTATGTTCATGGAAAGGGCGAACCTATGAGTGAAAGGGTGGGGAATCTTAGCAGGAAAAAAGCCATAGAAAAAGAGCCAGATGCAACATCTAGAACTGAACAGTAAATTACCAGAAGTTAAAAATTCACTGGATGACTATACTGAAATCCTTGTCTACTTATTGTATAAAGTACAGCAAAAAAAAGTGATAACATCTCCAGCTATCAGTATAGATATGCGTATTTTTTAACTTTAGTGATATAATTTTGCTTTATAAACTTTGAAACCCTATTGTTAGATGTCTGACTGTGACAGTTAATTTTGTATCAACTTGTCTGGACCATGGGACGCACAGATATTTGATCAAACGTAGCTCTGAGCGTGTTTTTGTGAGGATGTTTTTGGATGATATGTGAAGTATACAACAAGTATAAAAAAAATTAATAGGAAAAAGTTCCTTTCTGTGAAAAGAAGGAGGAGGAAGAGGCAAACTTGTATCAAATCTGCTAAGCAATGAAAAAGAAATTTAAAGATTAAATTTTGTTCCAGAAATAAAGAAATATTTCTTTTTAAAAAGTATATTTCTTGATCCTTCCAACCTTGTGCTATAGCTATATTTATCTGAGATCCATTTTCAAGTGCTTTTAAACTATAGCTAAGTTTTATTTTCATCCTTGTCATTAACCTGAAAGGCAATGGTCTATTGTTTGGGACTCAATATTCTGGATTTGCATAATTAGAACACACGATTCCTTTTAGAACCTCAAGATAAACATTTCAACGCATTTATCTTTTTCAGCATCATTATCAGTTGTGACACTGATGCCATGAAAAGTACTAATACGAGTTCTGAAGTAGTCACAGGTATTTAATTTAACCTGCAATACATTTTGCGTCTACTCAACAATAGCTATGCATTTAGCTCCTGGCTTTCATTTGTAATTTATTAATTCCATCAGCATATACTGAGCTTCCAGTAAATGCTGGCTACCGATCTAGACCCTACGATGCAGCAGCACATAAAACATGACTCCTTCCCCAAAAGAGCCCGAAGTCTATGGGGCAAAGACATCAGCATACATAAATAAGTACATTACAAAGCATTGTGTGCCACCATGGAAATTCATGTGGGGTCATATGGCGGCTCAGAGGGAAAATAATTAAGTTTGTTTAGCTGAGTACTGCAGGAAGAAGCATTAGCATATCCTCAGCGGGTCAATGGTACTAGGAAAGCTCAGAGATCATTACAAGAGTGTACAAAGGACCCCATTTGTGAAGGACCTGGCAGCCATGCCAAGACTCAACTGCAGCCTACAGGCAGAAGACAGGGCTAGAGCCACCTGGATGGATGGGAGAGAAGGTCCAATGTGATTTTGAAAAATAATGCTCCTCCTGTTCATCCTGCTCTCCAGGTCGTGTGGGTGTCTCTCCATCAGCAGTCTCCACCATGAAAATTCTTCCCTTCTCCTTCCTTATGTACGTGCAATGGTCCATAATTAGTCTGCTTTTTAACTATTAGCTGCCTGTCAGCATAGAAGCCAGCATCCAGGCAACTATCTCCGAGCCTCTGATGTTATTATTTCTCTCTCCACAGTATTTATATGTTGTCTTATACCTATGCTATAATAAGACTCACCCTATTCAATTATATATTGAATCATATTACTCATCCTCGGTGACCTTTGGGATTTCTGATGATGGTGGGCTGTCTTCTTATTTGTAGCCTTAGTACCTGAAGGGTCCTGAGCACATGATGAGTGTTCAAAGTTTGGTAAAAGTACATGTTAATCATATAATTTAAGGAAATGGTCTCTCAAATAACCATAACCAGCCCCACAAATTTTTATACTGCGAAATATCATTCAACCATATTTTCATTTGATGGTCTTGAGTTCTCCTAAAAAACTGAGTGTCTATGTTGAAAGAAATTTATAAATGCTCTGAAAAGAATTTTTTTTTAATTCTAATATTTACTTAACACTTAGCAGAAGCAAGCTAGCCCCACACTGGGAATATTGCATGCTATGTAATGGTTAATTTTATGTGTCAGCTTGGTTAGACTATGGTGCCTCATTGATTGATTAAACAGCAATCTAGATACTTCCAGGCAGGTATTTTTTAGAGATAATTAACATTTAAATCAGAAGATTTTGAGTAAAGCAGATTATCTTCCATATGGTAGGTGGGCTTCATTCAGTGAGTTGAAGGCCTAAAGAAAAAAGACTGAGGAAAGAATTCTGCTTCCCAACTCAAACCTGCCAAAGTATTGACTCTTGCCAGAAATTCCAGCCCACCAGACAAATTGTGGACTTGTCGATACCTGAGATTGTGTGAGCCAGTTCCTTAAAATCCACCCCCACTCATCTCTTTCTCTCTCTTGGTTCTGCTTCTCTGGAGAATCCTGACAACTCAACATGGTATTTTTTAACCATCACAACCAGTTTGTGAGGGCAGTATTTTATTTGTCACACAAAGCCACTGAGGCTCAGAAAGCCTTAAATATCTTGCATAGTGAGTGTGGCAGACATTACTACTGGTCACCAATATCCATTTTTTTCCCCAGGGTGACTATTGACTCTGGTTTGCCTGATACTATCCTGGTTTTTGGATAAGAGGCACCTTCAGTCCCAGGAATTCCCTTCTCATCAGGTCATGCGGGAAAATGGTATTTCCTACCCATGGGCAAGGCCATGTAACTCTCTTTGACCAATGCAATGAGAGCAGAAATGGGCTGTGAGTCACTTCTGGGTAGAGGAATTTAATTAATGGTGTTTGACTGTCCATCTTCCTCTATTGTATAGTGTTAGTTGATGAAAATATTGACGTGGACGTGAATGCTGAGAGGTCATGGTGCATGATTGCCCTGGAGTCGGACACGACTGGGCGACTGAGCACACAGCACAGCTGCTGATTGCCACCTAGCACTTTGATCAGCCACTGAGATGCAGGAGGTACTTCAGACTATGCCTTGAATAGTGTAGCCGAAGTCTCTACAATTTTCCCATAGCTACTCTGTAATCAAGAGAAGGCAAGTTTTGTTTAAGTGATGTGTTGAGAAAGCAAGCATATATTTTTGCATACAGAAAGGGACCAGTAGAAAAACATAGACCATGGATGCCAGACAAAGGAAGTCTTGGCGTGCGAATGAGGCTAGAGGAAGTGGTTAAAGAATGTGGTTAGAGAAGGGAGAGAGAAGAGAGATCACAGGCCTCCCTCAGGGGTGGGGAGGACTCACAGCTCCTTCTCTGAAGCTTTAGGGAATGGCTGAGAGATAGCTGACTCTCTTAAGGTGGAGAGGAGAATTTGCCATAAATACCACTGTGCTCAGATGAGCACTGGGAAGAGACTCTTTGGTTAACTTCCTTAACTAAATCTTTTCTTTCTTTCTTTTTTTTTTAAAATTTTATTAGAGTTGCTTTACAACAGTTGTGTTAGTTTCTACTGAATAGCAAAGTCAATCAGCTGTGTGTTTACATACATTCCCTCTTTTTTGGATTTCCTTTCCATTTAGATCACCGCAGGGCATCGAGTGGAGTTCCTCGTGCTCTGCTATACAGTATGTTCTTATTAGCTGTTTTTTTTTTTTTTAATTAAATTTTTATTTTTTAGTTTGTTTTGCTTTACAATACTGTACTCATTTTGCCATACATTGACATAAATCAGCCACAAGTGTACCTGAGTTCCCAATCCGGACCCCCCCCCCTTCTCCCTCCCTCCCCACACCATCCCTCCAGATCATCCCCNAGCAGAAATAGATGTTTTTCTGGAACTCTCTTGCTTTTTCCATGATCCAGTAGATGTTGGCTATTTGATTTCTGTTTCCTCTTCCTTTTCTAAAATCAGCTTGAACATCTGGAAGTTCACGGTTCACGTATTGCTGAAGCTTGGCTTACTGACTTTCATTTATCAGTTATAAAAATCCCAGCACCTAAATATAAATATAATTTATATAAATTTTTATATATATATATATAACTTTAGCCTCATTTTATAGAGACTGAGACTCAGACAGAGTCAAACAGTTGCCCAGCGACACATGGTAAGTGATAGGGTTTTGAACCTAGCACTTACCTAAGATTGGAACCCAAGTTAAAAATATTTTCCCCTAAGCCATCCACCAATAACTAATACTCTCCCTTTGGGACTTGGTCACTGATTGAATGTGAAGGGAGTGGGTGAGAGTGAGGTGCCCAGGGTACCTCTGAGGGTTCTAGGGCCAGTGGGGCAATTCTCTGGGGAGATGGGAAGGAGAAACGCAAAGTCCACATGGGCACAAAGGTGTGCTTTGCTGGTCGGTGGATAGCCATGTCTCTGGCTATCTTTATTTCCCTAGCTCAAACAACTCCCATGGAAGAACATGGCTGTCTCAAAGTGGGTGGTAGTGTTTTTTCTTCCCTGATTGTTCCAGGTACCAAGCCTTTGCACATGCTCTGCCTTGTATCTAAAATGCCTCTGCTTCTTGATTTTTTTTTTAATTTTAACTTTCTCTTTTTGGCCACACTAGGTCTTAGATGTGGCATATGGAATCTAGTTCCTTGATCAGGGATCGAACCTGTTCTCCCATCACCGGGAGCAAGGAGTCTTAGCCACCAGACAACCAGGGGAGTCCCCCCTCTCTGTTTCTTTCCCTAACAAATTTAAATTCATCTTTAAATGTGTTCATTTAATTTTTAAATTCATCTTTATATGTGTTCATTCAATCCACAAATGCCTAGTAAATGTCTAATATTGTGGATGGAATTCCCAGGTGACTCCAGTGGTAAAGAACCTGCCTGCCAATGCAGGAGACAAAAGAGAAGCTAGCTCAGGCTCTGGGTCAGGAAGATCCCCTGGAGGAGGGCATGGCAGCCCACTCTAGTAGTCCTGCCTGGAGAATCCCATGGACAAAGGAGCCTGGTGGGCTATAGTCCATAGAATCCTACAGAGTCGGATACGACTGAAATGACTCGGTGAGCATCCACACAATGTTTTGGACATTGTTTCAGAGTCACTGAACTGTCACTCCCATCATGAAGTCAATCCCATGGAGTTGGAAAGTCCTTTTTATCTGGGTAGTCATAGAACTCAGTACACCACCCATCACAATTTCCAACTTCCAGTCTTCTGAAATATAGACTGCTGTCTCTAGAATAAATTCTTGAGAGTAGGAAATTTCTTTATTTCTGAATTTTTTGTGGGCTGAATTGTGTTTTCCTAATATTCATATGTGTAGTACTCAAAATGCAACTTGGAGACTGGGTCTTTATGAAAGTAATCAAGTTAGAGTGAATTCATTAGATTGAGCCCTAATAAAATTACAACTGATGTCCTTATAAAGAGGGAAGTTTTGCAGACAGATGCTCACACACTTCACATGTGATATGAAGACAGGTGTTAGGCTGCCATGCACGCATGCACGCTAGCTAAGTCACTTCAGTCATGTCCAGTTCTTTGCAATGACTGAGCCTCCAGGTTCCTCTGTCCATGGGATTCTCCAGGCAAGAATACTGAAATGGGTTGCCATGCCCTTCTCCAGGGGATCTTCCCAACCTGGGGATAGAACCCAGGTCTCCTACATTGCAGACCGATTCTTTACTGCTGAGCCACTAGGGAAGCCCAGTCATGTTGCCACAAGCTAAGAAATGACCAGAAGCAAGAGGAAGGAAGTGGAACAGATTCTTCCCTCACAGTGGTCAAAAGGAACCTACTCTTTCAACACCTTGACTTCAGACTTCCTACCTCCGGAACTTTGAGTTAGTATATTTCCATACTGTATCCAGTTTACAGTGCTTTGTTATGACAACTCTGGAAAGCTAATGTAGAATTTATAACATTGCATTGCCTGTAAGTCAGTTTACCTCCAGACTTTGCTATTTATTTCATAATAAAATATTTCTGACCTCTGATTTTATAACAGGCATTAAGGAGGTGATGATGACCATCCATAGTTCCCATTACAAGAGTGGTTGCATTTACCTCAGTAGGAAAAAATAAATGTGTTTGGAGTATTGTTGAATGGAAGAATGACCATGTATACATATGTAAGGCAAAGAACATTCCATCATTATCCGGTTGCTATCAGAGAAAGATCAATTACATCTCTCATGAAAATAATGGCAGTCTCATTTTTAATAGGCTTTTAAAAAAATGTTTATCTATTTGGTGGTGCTGAGTCTTCATTTCTGTGCACCTTTCTTCTCTATAGAGAAGTGAGTGGGGGCTACTCTCTAGTTCCAGTGTGCAGGCTTCTCATTGCGGTGGCTTCTCTTGTTGTGGAACCCTGGGCTCTAGGGCAAGGCTCAATAGTTGTGGTGCACAGGCTTTGATGATCCTATACATGTGGGATATTCCTGGATCAAGGATCTAACCCATGTTCTCCTGCATTAGCAGGCAATTTCTTTACCGCTGAGCCACCAAGGAAGCCCTGGCAGTCTCATTTCACACTCACTAATTAATTCACTTTATAAATGCGGCAGAGTTTCCTTCACAAAGTTCTGCAATGATTCTGCTCATTTCCTGCAGGTCAGAGCTTTTCCTCTTCCAACATCCACTCAATCAGCACTTCCTAAACTTTGAAGAGGCTGTGAATAATGGGAATAGAACCAGTCACCAGAAGCATGAAAAGACAGCCAGATTGCTCTTCAATTTTTAAATTGCTTTGACATAAATGGCAACTTGGTAAAGGACAAGCTTAGTATTTCTCAGACCACCAGTGCACTGCAAGAAGATTGCAGGGAACATTTTATGTATGACACAACACAGTGTTACTGGCAGCTGAGATGCAGCCACAAGCACACCTGGTATTAAGGGGAATTACTAAAATGCTATGATTTGAAATGGATGGTTTGCTCTCTTATCCTCCTCCCACTGCAGATCCTGCTGACCAATCATTTGAGTTCACCCATTTATCTCCTGTCCCAGGAGCGTCTTAAGGGAGATCCTAAGAGTTTTCAGGGGCTTCGGTGGTTCAGTGGTAAAGAACTCGTCTTCCACTGCAGGAGACATGGGTTCAATCCCCGATCTGAGAAGATCCCACACGCCTCAGAGCAGCAAAGCCCTTGCACCACAACTACCGAGCTTGTGCTCTAGAGCCAGGAAACCGAGAGCACAGAGCCCACGAGCCTCAACTACTGAAGCTCAGGTGCCCTAGAGGGTCTGTTCCACAACAAGAGAGGTCACGGCCATGAGACGCCCATGCATCACAACTAAAGAAAAAGCCCAAGCAGCAGTGAAGACTCAGAACGACCGGAATCTCAAGCATTTTGCAGTCCAGTTGGGAAGCAAAATAGTAAGCTTTCTCCCACTTTCTCCTCTGTGCTCCTGTGGTTAGAAGCACCTGATTATGTTATAGGAAGCGTTACTGTTCATCTACTACTTTACGTGTGGCAGAGCGACAAGGAGTTGAATCCACCAGACAGCACATTCCCTGCCTCCAGGATAAACCTATGAGAATAAAGATGCTCTCTGGAGAAAAGCAGTGATGAGCACCAGACGGCAAAACACCAACAGCACCAAGTCACTTGTCCCTGCCCTGAAACACCTGAAATTCTCTACTTGGTATCCTTACAATAAGTTTTTGATGGTTTTTTGGGGGTAGGGTGGGGGGCTGTGTTGTGGTTATTTTGTTTAAGTTAGATTAAGCTGAGGTTTTGTTTTGTTTTACATTTCATACTGAAAGAACCCTGGTCAATATGAGGTTTGTGCTGGAAATTGGGTAAAAACCTTTCAGAACTAAAATGTGCACTTGGCTTCATCCAGATGGGACAGGAGAATCTCCATCACTCCCTCCATCCTCGGCAGGGATGCTGAGAACATTTTACTGCAAGAGAGTGCAGCATCTGGCTACAGGTTTCTTGCAGTATCTGGGAGGGCCATCTTGTGCCCCCTAAAATGGGAATTTGAATGACTTGGAAGAAAAATGTCAGCATATTGAATTGTAGGCTCTGTTTTTTCAGTCTTCAGAAAACTTCTACAAAAAGGAGGCAAAATGGCCCATCTGAAAGCAGAAAGAAAACTGCATGCACCTTTGTTTAAGAAACACTTCCTAGGTGGCCTCAGCAGGAAAGCATCATGTATGATTACAAAACTAAGTTTCCAATCCCATAATAAAGTTAGTATGAGTAAAGACAGCACAGTGAGAAATGTGAGGGAAGATGAATTTCGCCTCCATCTGACAAAGCTAAAATTTCCCTACACAAGGAGCAACTTGGAGATGGTTGTGGAAAGGGAAAAGGGTGAGCCTTGCCTCATCATCCTGTCCTGTCTCTCACTTCTCTCCAAGCAAGAGTCAAGACAGAGCCATTAATCAGAGGCCAGGGAGGATGGCCAGGTCTATTGATAAGCAATCAGAAGGGTAGGGGGGTAAGGCCTTGCTTCAAAGATAATGACCAGACACACTTTCCAGCATCAGTCCTACACTCTTTAGAAAATGAAACTGTCAGACAGCTGACTGGGACTTTAAGGGATATTTATGGCTGGAGAAACAACAAACATCATGCAACAAGGTCTGGGTTTTTAGTCCTTAAAATAAACTCGAGGCTCATTAAAGTCTATTAAGTCAGGGTTTAGCCCCAGAATGGCAATTTTCATAGCACTGCTCCTCTCAGAAATGGCTGCCGACGATGCTAAATGAGAAACTCCGCCCAATAGGCGGACCCCCTGGCAACCATATTGGTTGAAGGAGGAACTTAGTCTGTGGTAGATACGACAACGAGAGGGTAGGGATTTCTGTCTCTACTCATTGAAGTATTGTGGCCTCTGCATGTCACTTCCTCTTTCTCCTTTCTTCCAATGGGATTCTTATTTTGACACCTCTCTTACTTCAGATTTGTATGCTAAAGGAAGCAAATAGTTATATTTGCCATCATAAAAACCTAAAGTTTGCAAAATCTTTCTAAGTTCTAACTAGTTAGAGAGAGAAAGAGCTCTAAAGACCATGTAAAAACCCTGAATTTGGGGATGAAATCATCTCCTGGAAGTGGGCTTGGAAGAAGTAATTTTATCTACAAGCAGGGTGCTGCTGCTGCTGCTGCTAAGTCGCTTCAGTTGTGTCCGACTCTGTGTGACCCCAATAGACGGCAGCCCACCAGGCTACTCCGTCCCTGGGATTCTCCAGACAAGAACACTGGAGTGGGTTGCCATTTCCTTCTCCAATGCATGAAAGTGAAAAGTGAAAGTCAAGTCCCTCAGTCGTATCCGACTCTTAGCAACCCCATGGACTGCACTTACCAGGCTCCTCCGTCCGTAGGATTAGCTGCATTTTATTAGATGAGAGCATTTTGGGAGTTTAATGTTAAGTATTTGTAAATATGCCAGGAGGATCAAAGACTAGGTTGTACACAGTGCATAAGTGTTCTTTCTTCTGCGAATTGGAAATTACTTCTTTTGGTCACCACAGATGTGGGCACAAGTCCAAATGGAGTCCTCTAATATTATCCTACATCTCTGGGATTATTTCAGGACCAATTTGAATCTTTATTTGAGGATTTTCTGCTACAATCATTGAGAAATTTTCTTTTTCTATTCTCAGGAGTCTTGGGGCTTCAAGGATGAATCCCTAGACAATGTGATAATCAACTTATCTTTCAGGGAAAGACAGAAATGAGAAAGAGATACAGTGAACCAAACATTCAGTTTCCAATTCTGGTATTTGATACTTCTTAAAACTCTTTTAGTTTATGTGGCTCATCCTATAATTATGTGAACCAAGCAAGTAGCTTTCCAATTAATTCTCTTTCATTACATTTGTCACTTCCAGATGAAGGCGTCTGGAAAGGTGGTGCCCTCCCTCATATTTTCTATGGCATCGTTAAATGTTAGTGTAACATAATGGTTTTTTTTTTTTTTTAACTAACAGAAAGATTTAACCCAAATTGGTAACTCGCTGAACAATGTAGTGAAAGGAAAGCATCATAAAAGGAAGAATTTATAGAAACCCTTATTAACAGTTTTCCAATTTAAACATTTATTTCCTTACAAACATTAGGGCTCAGTGAGATATCCTAAATTCACTCAGATAATAAATATTATACGGCTAAGGGATGGTCAAGGGGTTTTCCTGGTGTTCCAGTGGTTAGGACTCCATGCTCCCAATGCAGGAGGCACAGGTTTGATTCCTTGTCAGAGAACTAAGATCCCACATGCTGCATGGCATGGCCAATAAACAAATAAAACTAAAAAGACAAAACATTAAAAAAAGAGAGAGAGAGCCTGAAAAAAAAGGCAGTCCAGGAAAGTGGTTAAAATGCAGGGCTTCATTGCAGACTAGCTGTGGGCTGGACCCATATTCTAGCATCTACTTATGTGATGGCTTTGAACAACTTAATTATTCTCTCGCAGCTTAATTTTCCCCATCTTTAAAATTAGCATGCTACTGTGAATGTTGCTGGGGCTTCCCTGGTGGCTCAGTGGGGAAGAGTCTGCCTACCAATGTGGGAGACACAGAAATGAGTGTTTGATCCTTGGATCTGGAAGATCCCATGGAGTAGGAAATGGCTACAATATTCTTGCCTGGAAAATTCCACGGACCCAAGAACCTGGTGGGCTACAGTCCACGGGATCACAAAGAGTTGGACAGGACTGAGCAACTGAGCATGCACACATCAATGATTATCACAAGGGTGATCTGAGGAACGCGAGCAGTATCTTTAGCATCACTGTCACACATGGTTCAAGACGAGTAACGGTATCCTCAGTGAGACTCTCTCCTGTCCTGAGATGTTGCACACACAGATTCCCCCCCCCCCCCCGTATCAGCAACCGCACAAAGTTGGAAACATTCTTTCCCACAATTCTCTCTCATCGTTATTCCGAGTTTGATAACATCTCAGTTCTAATCAATAACAGAGCCTCTGCAAGCCCTCAGTGAAGGGCTGAGTGCTCTGGGGCACTGAAGGATGCTGGGGGGGAAAAATGGCCCAAAGCAAAATATAGAGGCACAAATAATTTAGACACCCAAGTGCTTGCTTTTGGACGCATCCCCCCTCCTTTTCCATTTCACATGTAACCAGCAGAACACATTATGCAAAACTCAATTAAGATAAGCTTGTCTTTAAAAAATAAACACACATTCAATTTATACCATTTCTTAGAATTAGTTTAGTAGGGAAAAAATTTTCATAATACTATTAAATTTCCTGTTCAACTTTCAGCCTGAGAACAAGAGATCCTGGCAATAATTGCTTTTTTAATGACTTGCTGCAACTCAGGGTAAACTCTGCTGGTAAACCAATTATAGTCTTGCAGGGGAAGTACCTTATGATGAGATTTTTGGACAGAGCCAAAATATCATTTTAAGCTCTCTGCCTGTTTCCATGAAAGCGTTTCAGTCTTCTATTTCTGACATTTATCTAGGAGGTCCATTTGGGGAAATTATCATTTTCCTTTGAAAAGCTAAGAGGGCAAATTTTAAGATAAGAGGGCCATGTAACTGTTCTTCAACTTGGTTTGGAGAACTCATTTACCAGCAAGCCGCACCCCTGCCTCACACTGGGTATCTGCTTCATCTCACTCTGTAAACCTGCTTGTTTCATTTCTCTGCATGTGCTCTGATGGCTCAGTGGTTAAGAATCCACCTGCCAATGCAGGAGACATGGGTTTGATCCTGAGTCCAGAAGATCCCCTAGAGAAGGAAACGGCAACCCACTCCAGCATTCTTGCCTAGGAAATCCCGTGGACAGAGGAGCCTGGCAGGTGATAGTCCGAGGGGGTCACAAAGAGCCGGTCACTACTGAGTGACCAACACTTTCACTTTCATCAAGTCACTTAGCTGATGAATATGTAGATTTGATTTCGGGTCTGTCTGTCTGACTATGAATTTACAATTCTGATTGAATTAGTGGTTTTCAAAGTTCACTTTATAGTCCATTGGATTTTAAGATTTATTTTTAATGGGTAAACAAAAAAGTAAATTAAAGTTTATGTATATTTAATATGCAGACTGACACTGAACCTTTGGCTTGATTCATATGTCATATGATAACAGTATCATAGAGATAGGGGATAAGTCTTCCACCTGGTAAACTTGGAAGTTGCACCCACCAAGGAATTTCTTGGTGGTTCAGTGGTTAGGACTCAGTGCTTTCACTGCCAAGGCCCAGGTTCGATCCCTGTTCAAGGAACTAAGATCCCACAAGCAATTCAGTGTGGCCAGAAAAAAAAAAAAAAAAAAGAAATTGAACACATTCATTTATTTACTTACAGGTTATTGCAATGCATTTCATTTCGTATGCCTACAAAGAGGATTCACAGATTATATGTAGTTCTGAGTAACCTAACTACGACACAAATATATGATGCTAAAAAAATCCCTGCAAAGAAATCATAATTTGAACATCATAATAATGATGCCTAAAAAGGAACCAATGGCTCAATTATTAGAAATATGGGTTGAAGAGCCCCTGGTCTTAATAATAAATCTTGCTTCAAACATACAGTGAGCCTTGAGATGTCAGCTAATGAGAGTATAAAGCCATCACAATTAGAAAGACATTTAACATCTAAGTGTGCAGAACACTGCTAATGATAATATCCCTCCGTAAAGAAAAAGTTCTCCCTGTACTAGAAAAAAATAAAGTAAAAGGACATTATTCTTAAAACATCCTTTATTCATATTTATATCATCATTTCTGTTTATATTTAAGGGCATTATTATAGCATATTAGGTTGAACTATATGAGATGGCAACTTTTCATAGGTCAAATAAGTTTAGCATGGGTAATTTCATGCTGTTCAGCTTATATGTGTGTGTATATGTGATATGTGTTGTGCATAGCAGTTGTTGCACATAACTTGGAGTAAATAAAGATGCATCTACTGAGAAAACTAATAGAATTAAATTTTTTTACATTGAAGCATAGTTGATTAAAAATATTGTGCTAGCTTCATGTATACAGCAAACTGATCCAGTTACACATATACATGCATCTATTCCTTTACAGGGAAGCATTTTTAATCATTGGTTAATTTTAATCATTTATATATGAAGGTGATGCCATCCAGCCATCTCATCCTCTGTCGTCCCCTTCTCCTCCTGCCCCCAATCCTTCCCAGCATCAGAGTCTTTTCCAATGAGTCAACTCTTCACATGAGGTGGCCAAAGTACTGGAGTTTCAGCTTTAGCATCATTCCCTCCAAAGAACACCCAAGGCTGCTCTCCTTCAGAATGGACTGGTTGGATCTCCTTGCAGTCCAAGTGACTCTCAACAGTCTTCTCAACACCACAGTTCAAAACCATCAATTCTTTGGCACTCAGCTTTCTTCACAGTCCAACTCTCACATTCATACATGACCACTGGAAAAACAATGGCATCACCGACTCGATGGATGTGAGTTTGAGTGAACTCTAGGAGTTTGTGATGGACAGGGAGGCCTGGAGTGCTGCAATTCACGGGGTCGCAAAGAGTCAGACACGACTGAGCGACTAAACTGATTGACTGACTGAAGATGAATAAATTCTTACTTGGATTCTTGACTACAATATAACTTACAATTAGTGAAAAGGCTCACCTTTTGTCCTTGGCTGGATTTTTTTTCCCTTAATACTTTTGTGTGTCTAGATTACTTTCTCTTATTATTAAAAGTATAGTTGAATAATTTCTGTGCTTTTCCAAATCCTTCATGAAAAACACTGATGAATTATTGAGTGATCTTGCCCAACTTCTGCCTGTTATCCTTGCTTGAAATAAATCCAAATGCTTTGCCCACATTATCCTCATCAGGAGCCACTTAATCCCTTGTCAACTAACAGAATGATTCATAGGAGCACAGAAGAATTACCCAACTGCTCAGGTTTCCTCAGAAGACCCAGACCTTCCCTGAGAGAGAAACATCACCTGTAAGAATTATAAGCATTGTTATTTCACAGGAAGATTTATATAAAAGATGTGGTCATTCGTCCAGCATTTTTAGAGCTCCACTTAGACTGGCTTGGGAAAGAAGCTCCAGTAACTGACAAATGAGTATTTTCAAATGGCTTTTATTGTATAGTCTCTCATTTAACCCACATAGCCTCTTCATAAAGGAGGTTGTTTAGTGTTATTATTAAAGAAATTCCCATTTGGATTTTACAAATAGAAAAACTGAGGAGCCAGAGAAGCCAAGTATTTTTTTGTTTGTTTGTCTAGTATCTTAAACAAGGTTACATGGCAAGAAACTGTCAGAAGCAGAACTCTCAATTAACCTTAGACTCCTTCCTTCACTGTGTTTAAAACTATATGAAGAATGTGTCTAAAATTAGCCCCTCAAAGGAAATATGTATATGTGTGTGTGTGTGTGTGTGTGTGTGTGTGTGTGTAAGCTTTTATATATAGAATGGGTAAACAAGATTTTTATTGTACAGCACAGATAACTATATTCAACATCTTATGATTAAACCATAATAGAAAAAAGATGTATATTAAAAAAGAACATGTATATATATATACAATGTATATATATTATATATATTACATATATATATAAAACTGAGTCACTTTGCTGTATAGCAGTAATTAACACAACACTGTAAATCAACTGTACTTCAATAAAAATAAATTTTAAAAAGCAATAAAGAACAGACTTTTGGACTCTGTGGGAGAAGGTGAAAGTGGGATGATTTGAGAGGATAGCATTGAAACATGTATATTATCATATGTGAAATAGATTGCCAATCCAGGTTCAGTGGATGAGACAGGGGTGCTCAGGGCTGGTGCACTGGGATGACCATGAAGGATGGGATGGGGGGAGGTGAGTGGGGGGTCCAGGATGGGGAACACATGTACACCCATGGCTGATTCATGTCAGTGTATGGCAAAAACCACTATAATATTGTAAAGTAATTAGCCTCCAATTAAAATAAATAAAATTTTTTAAAAGTAATTTATATATTTATATCTTAACCATATATTTATATCTTTAAAAAGCCACTATTTTACCCTTTATTAGCCTTGAGAAACAGGAAACAGACTTTAATAACAGTTTTTCCTTTTGTTCCTTTCTGCCATTGTTTGAAAGTGATAGAGAGTCATGTAAAGATGAACGCACTGATGGCATGAGTTACAAACCCCTCGAAGGCAGAAGCAGCTTCTTGCCACTCAAGTGTTTGCCTTTTCCATGAAGTGTCTGTGTTCTTTCCTTCCCAGGTTATAGGACTACAGATACACAAGAGATCCTGGCTGCTCCAGAGGGAACAGTGTGTCTAAGGCGAAAATAGATGACCTAGTTCATTTTTTTTTTTCACTCAACATTTACTTATTGATAATATCTTCTGGGACAGGCAAGGTGCTAAATGCTATGAGTGCAAAGATAATCAGGACATCTCTGCCCTTTGAAGAGATCTCGGTCTAGTGGGGGAAACAGGGACATAAACAGACAATATGGAATGTGTTCTTGCCTGGAGAACCCCAGGGACAGGGGAGCCTGGTGGGCTGCCGTCTATGGGGTCACACAGAGCTGGACACGACTGAAGCAACTTAGCAGCAGCAGCAACAGCATGGAATCCAAACTGCTGAGAGAAGGAAAGCATCTTCTGGGATGTGCAGAAGATTTTCCAGAAGATATGAAGCCCAAAGTGAATCTCCAGAAAGTACTGTCAGTCCATTCCTTTATTTAACATGTATTTATTATTGGGCATTAAGACAGGCCCTAGACATGCATCTGTTAGTAACAAAGCCACGGCCCCATTCTCATGGACTCACATGCTACAGTGCTATACTTGCATTTCTGAATATTTATTCTACAGAACTGAAGATGTATGCTCACAGAGGCCTATGCATAAGTGTCTTATCAGTTTATTCATTACTGGAAGCATTCAAAACTGGAAGCAACTCTGATGCTGTCCAATGAGGGTTAAACAAACTGCGGTCCATGCACATCATGGAATATTACACAGCAGCACACAAGGATGGGCTATTGACATACACAAAAGCCTTGATGAATCTCCAGAGAATTCAGTTCAGTTCAGTTCATTTCAGTCACTCAGTCGTGTCCGACTCTTTGCGACCCCATGAATCACAGCATGCCAGGCCTCCCTGTCCATCACCAACTCCCGGAGTTCACTCGGACTCACGTCCATCGAGTCAGTGATACCATCTAGCCATCTCATCCTCGGTCATCCCCTTCTCCTCCTGCCCCTAATCCCTCCCAGCATCAGAGTCTTTTCCAATGAGTCAACTCTTCACATGGTGGCCAAAGTACTAGAGTTTCAGTTTTAGCATCATTCCTTCCAAAGAAAACCCAGGGCTGCTCTCCTTCAAAACAAACTGGTTGGATCTCCTTGCAGTCCAAGGGACTCTCAAGAGTCTTCTCCAACACCACAGTTCAAAAGCATCAATTCTTCGGCGCTCAGACTTCTTTACAGTCCAACTCCAGAGAATTATGCTGAGTGAAAAGGGCCAGTCTCAAAAGGTTATCCACTGTTTGATTCCATGGATGTGACAATTTTTAAATGATGAAATTGCAGGAAGGGAGAACGTGTTAGCGGCTGTGGGGATGGAGAGAGTGGAAGTGGGTGTGGCTTCAAAAGGGCAGCTAGAGGGATTCTCTTAGTGACAGCTGTTCTGTGTCTGTGATGCTGGATACACAACCTAGGCAGGTGTTAAAATGACACAGAACGAAATAAACACCTCCCTGACGGCTCAGCAGTAAAGAATCTGCCTGCCAGTGCAGGAGACAGAGGAGACACAAGTTTGATCCTAGGTCAGGAAGATCTCCCGGAGTATGAAATGGCAACCCACTCCACTACTCTTGCCTGGAGAATCCCATGGACAGAGGAGTCTGGTGGGCTACAGTTCGTGGAGTCGCAGAGAGTCAGACACTACTGAACACACATGCACACAGACGTGACTGGGTAGATCTGAATGATACTAGAGAGAGAATCAAGGTCAGTATCCCGGTTGTGATAGTCCATTCTAGTTTTGCAAGATGTCCTTCAGAGAAACTAGAAGAAGGGTACCTGAGGATCTTTCTGCATCAGGGCTTCCAACTGCATGTAAATTTGCAATTATCTCAAAGTTTAAAAAAAATGTTTTTATTAAAACAATTCTTGAGAAGAAGCAACAGAACTATTCCAGTTTCAGCTGGCGCCTGTCCTGAGCTGACATTTCGAGCCTCTCCGCAAGGCTGCCATCCTCTGAGCATATCTGCCTCCTGCTGATCCTGAGAAACACTAAGCCTGTGGAAATGTTTTGCCCGAGGCAGAGATGGCAGCCCTAAAGCCAAGTCTACTGCAGAGTTATTTCCCTGCAGCCAGAATTCTGTCCAAAGTCCTCAGCACTCATGGATGACTCCAACATCACCGCACTGCAGGACTGAAGGCTGATGAACACACCTATCTGTCGCACTTGCAGTAACTTCCTTTACACGAGTGGAGAAACTGACCAGAAACAGGTTTCCCACTGAGAAATGGCAACGGCGCGTCCTGTTCGCTTGTGATTTTCAATCATAGAAACCAGGCTGGACTCTGCGAATTTCTCCACTGAGGTTCATATCCCCTGTTCTCTCTGTGGCTAGTGTTACTGTTGATAAACAGTCTGAGTTTGCAGTTAGCTGCATCTTAGGTGGCCAGGGACTAACCCCCGTCCCCATCTCTGGTTACTTTGTGACATCAGAGCCGTCTCTGGCTGATGTTGACTCAGCGTTTTGGGCTACGTGGGCTGCTGTCCTCTCCCCTCCTCATCGTTGTGGTTTAGTCGCTCAGTCATGTCCAACTCTTTTGCGACCTCATGGACTCTAACCCACTAGGCTCCTATGTCCTTGGGATTTTCCAGGCAAAAATACTGGAGTGGGTTGCCACTTCCTTCTCCTGGGGGTCTTTCAAACCCAGGGATCGAACCTGTATTTCCTTCATTGGAAGGCAGATCCTTTACCATTGAGCAACCAGGGAAGCCCCTTTTCTTTCGTTACCATCCCCTGTACTCATTCCCAAAGCAACCTTCTTGGCCAAAGGCAATGATTTGCCTCATCAATTTGAGGTGGTACCCTAATGGAGCACATGGCTGCATTTCTCTTTCCTGCCATCATTGGAAACCAAAGACTGGCTGTACGAAGGTGACTGCTGGTGAGGCACACGTCTTGGTTCAGCACTGCAGGAGGAGACGAGTGGAGTTTCTATATGGAGAAGAGTAAGTAGATGGTATGTCTCCACAATGAGTGATAAAGACTGCAAGATCCAGAGGTGAGAGGAAGAGTCACATGAAGTCATATTTCTGACCCCTTTCCTGTTCAATCATCTTTCTGAAGCTCCTTTGAGTTGAAGTGCTCAGAGACTGTCACTACCCGAAATGGTTAATCCTTCTCAATTCCATTTAGTTCAATCTTGGAAACATTTATAGCAAAAGCTCTCCTAAACTTGCTCTCCGTAGCCTCCTGTCTGGTTAGCCAATATAATCCCTTCGCCTGTAAAACATTCTTGACTGAAGCTGTCAGCAGAAAGAGCTCTCGCCCACAGCAGATTTTTATCTAAGATGCTTTATAACTCCCAACTGGTCTGCCATGTGCTGAGAATCCCCTTATTTTTGTGAAAACTGTTTTGCAAACCAAAGACATATTAAGGCAGAATGAATTAATATCATTTCTAAGAGAACTACAATGAAAAGTTTGCACCTTGCAAAGACTTCAAGAAATAATGCATATATATTGCTTTAACTTTGCTGGACTACTACATGTGGTCATTACAGCTAGAAAAAAAATGGAAGTGAGACCAAAAACATCTAGAAGGAGTCTGCATTAAGATTGTAGCTCCAGTATTTTAAATTCTCTCTTCCATCTAAAGGAGGGAGAAATGGAAAGAGTAGAAGATACTCCTTGTAGCTTGTTTATGCTGCAAAGGCAGGACAGAATGCTAGCAGAGAACCTCCAGGAAGCAGCCTTCATCTGCACTGCAGTTGATAAAGACGTGTATATTTACATTAAAGTTATATATTTGTATAATGTGAAATTAAATGCTTAAGCTATGTGTTCATATTTTTTAAAACTATTTCCCATTTTATTTCTTCCTTTAACCAATGAACCCTTGTGTCCCGTCACTTGCGTTAGATGGTCTAGGCATTTCCTTTATTTTAAAAGCCTCAGTTGCCTCATCTGTGAAATGGGTATAATACATGTCTCATTTAATATGTGCTGGTGACAATTAAAATTATGATATGGATGAATGAGTAAACAATTACTAATTGCCATGCAGTGTTCTAGATGCTGAGGTTCCAAGAGCAGTGGCCACGGTCCCTGCCCCACAAAACTCACAGTCTCCTAGGAAGTACACACCCAACAGAAATCTCTGTAAATGTGTTCAATCAACAGCTATCCATTGATCATCTATTATGCATCAATAAAGTGCAATAAAAATTGTTATCATGATCAAAATCAACGCTATCCTTGCCACCCTAGAAGCTAAATTCTAACGGAGGAATCAGCTCTTTCACAGTTAGAACCTATATAGTGCAGCACAGAGGCACTTCCCATCTCCTGCGGTTGCACAGGTCAAGACTGGTTTCCCTGAGGAGTAAACCTGTAGTGGAGGTGTGGAATTTCCGGGAGAATTACCCAAATGAAGGGTGGGAGGAGGGCCAGTCTGAAGGCATCACCTTGGGAGGAAAGACCACTGGCTGGAGGGACCCTTGGATAGAACGCCTCGGGAGGCACAGGACACAGAAGGACCCTGTCCACCTGAGTTTGGGGAGGTGGTGTAACTCAGAAAGGCTTCACAGAGGAGGTGATCCTGGGCTGACTCATGACAAACAGGTAGGAGTTCTCCAATTAAACAAGGTAAGAGGAGCTACCCCCGCCCCCCAACCAAAGCTGCAGTGCATACGAATGTTGGAGCCTGGGTGGATGACAGGAGCAAGGAGAAATGGCCTGGAACTGGGCCTCGGAGCCCAGGACTGGTGTGTCCTGCTAAGTGTCTGGGGCGGATTGAGGCTGGTGTCAGGAAGACGACTCTGCTGAGAGTAGGGGAGAAACTGCAGCATGGCCAGAATGGAGAGGAGGAGGTGAGCCAGGAAGACAGGGTCATGACGCAGAGGACAGACCATCAGGTCCTGGACGTGGGACCTACCCGAGAAAGAAGAGCCTGGACCACTCTGAGTAAGGACAGCACTCCACAGTCAGCAGGGGTGTCAGCCTGAGACAGTCTGCTCCTCAGAAGGCAGCAGACAGAAGCTGGCTGTGAGAAAAAGCAAACAGATGTACCTGCGACACAGGAGCAAATAAAATTACCACTGCGAACAGGAATCACTGGAGGCTTCCTGGAACGAGCAAGCAGAGCATCAGATGATCCTCCAACCCTGCAGCATCTTGGGAGGTGGCGATCCAGAGGGTGTGAGCAAAGCCCCAGGGGGAAGGCAGCTTGGGGTAGAGAAACGCACTCCTCAGTACCATTTCCTTCATCTCGAGCAGTTTCCGATTTATCTCTTCCATGTTCTGCCCCTTTGGCTTAATCTCTGCCAAGAGTACTTTGAGCTACTCAATATAAGATTAATCCAGGCGTTATCTAAAGCAGGTCACTGGCATCATATTTTCCAGATCCCAGGCAATAAATTTCTGAAAGTGCTTTCCAATCCTCCCCATAAAAACCTGGCAATGTTGGTGAAAGAGAAACCCGGGGACTGTTTTGTTTTGTTAATTTATATCCAAAAAGGACAGTGTAGCTGAGGAAATATACAGATTATAAATTTCTGTTTCTTCTGGATCACTGATTTTCAGTGGGGCAGGCAGGTTTTTGTCTCCCAGGAACATTTGGCAAGGGTTTCCCAGGTGGCTCCATGGTAATGAATCCGCCTGCCAAGACAGAAGACACGGGTTCAATCCCTGGGTCAGGAAGATGCCCTGGAAGAGGAAATGGCACCCCACTCCAGTGTTCTTGCCTGAAGAATTCCATGGACGGGGGAGCCTGGTAGGCTGCAGTCCATGGGGTGGCTAAGAGTCGGACACAACTGAGCAACTTCACTTTCACTTTTCACTTTCATGCCTTGGAGAAGGAAATGGCAACCCACTCCAGTGTTCTTGTCTGGAAAATCCCATGGACTGGGGAGCCTTGCAAGGCTACAGTCCATGGGGTTCACAGAGTTGGACACGACTGAACACGCACACAAGAGACATTTTCGGTTCTCAAAGTTCGCACTGCTGCTGGCATAAAAGGGCAGAGGTCAGGGATGCTGTTAAATATCCTACAATGCACAGAACAGTCCTGCAGCAGAGAACTGGTTATCCAGCCAAAGAATTATTAATAGAGCCGAGGTTAAGAAACCCTGCTTCAGACCATGAAAGAAACCTCAAGATTGTTCATTTCACATTTCTATTTGCAGGTGTGATGTGTAAAGTCACAAAATATGAAATGACTTGCATACAGTCAATAACAAATGGGGCTGGGGCCCAGATCATAAACAAGTGTTTTCTTCTTAACGTACCAGAACTCACAGCTTTTGTATGCTTTTGTATGAAATGGCCAGTGTATTTTAATGCTACCAGACTTTGATCTGGACACCAAGAGAGAAGATATATTTATCAGTGCCAGCCTCCCAGGAGGGAAGATAGTCTGAGCTCAGGCTGATTCTGGAAGGGCAGGAGGGAGCCCTCCCGACCCCCCAGCCCCCTGCCCCCAGCCCATCTCTCAGGCTGAGTGATGTCACAGGAGTCCCAGGTGGAGCTTGCAGGCCTGGGTGGACAGTGACCAATTCATGGTCCTGACACAGTTTAATCATGAAGAAAGGATGAGTCATACAGTTCTGTTTCCCTTCAGGAGAAAAGAGGCTTGTCCAAAGCATGCACATTTTATGACAATTTAACAAATGTAAACAAAGACAAATATGTGAAAATGAGGACTCAAGACCCAAGAGCCCGCAGCTCCCCCAGCCCCTCTTGGACTGCAGAATGTGACAAATTCCTCCTGCATTTGCAGGGTGGTGGGAGGTGATGGGAGGGTTCTGGGGGAGGTGGGGGAACCTGGCCTCTGGCCTCGGTTATGTCACTTTCTGATCACGTCACAGTGAGCAAGACATTTTAGTTCTCAAGGCTCAGTCTCTCCAACCACCAAATGATGAAACCGGAATAACAGACCCTCAGTGTTTGTATTTCTGGCTGAGATCATCAGGTTTGAGTTGCCTCATTTCCAAGGAGAGGAAATTGAAGCTCAGAGAAGTCAAGTTCTCTCTCACAGGTCACAAAACCAGTGTAGGATCAAGAGGCATGGTTTCAGGTCCCTGATAACCCAAGGTCCGTTTTGGTTACATCCTAATTCCTGGGAGCGGTCTTCAAAATGTTTTTCTGTGTTAGCAGAGCACACTTGAAGCCTGCCGAGTAGTCTGGCCGCAGTGGCTTGGCCCTGTTATCTAGCCATGTCTTTGCCCATCCATTGTCTCTACAGTTTAACCAAAGGCTCCTACTCTCTTGACTAGCTTCCTCATGCCTGTACCGCAAGTACGGTCATCTTCTTTAAAGTCATGAATCACAGGAGAGTGGATCCTTCTTATATCAGCTGCTTTCTGAGGCCTGGATGGGAGTCCGTTGTGGACATAGTTGTAAAAACAATCACTTGAGCAGGAAAATGCTCAATGGATACTAAAGGAAGTCTAATATTTGGTTATGACTGAGTCAGTAGACCCCAGAGAGTGACTTGTTCAGAGAAATGAGGTTTCTAAACACAGAATCGGAAGCAGGTAGAAACCAGGAGAGTCAGATGGAGGACATGCTCCTTAGCCACCCTCCAGTGTTGTCCTGTCCCAGTGATCCCAGGACTTGCCCAATAATAAGTGCACTTGGATAGCAGAGAGGTGGAAGCAGAAGGCACTTGTGCCCTGGGGTTAGGTTTTGTGCTCCTACGATGAGACGAGATGGCTAAAATTGGTCTGTATCTCTGGAACCAGAGAATACTCAGAAAATCTAATAACATCTCCAGAGTCATTGAACTGCCCTGCTTGTGGGGTAAATAGGAGCAAAATCTTTTGAAATGCCTAAGCCTGAGGCTGCTGGGTCGTTCGGTCACATCACGTGCTACTTCAGAAACATCCCCAAATGTGGGGAGAGAAGAGACCATGCACAGGAAGGCCCCTGGGGAGAAAATACAGCCAAATGTGTTGTCAAGATGGTTTTATCAGTGATCTGAGATGTAATATTTCATGGGGTACGGCTGGTTTGAACTTTAAACTTTTTTTTTTCCTGCTCACAGTTTTTTTGTTTCCAATTGGATATACACTATGAAAAATTCAAATACTTTCTGGCAAATGCTTGACTCGGGAAAAACAGTGTAACCCTTAATTATGCCGAGAAGACGGGGTGGGGGGATGCCTGCAGGGTCTCTGAGCTCCTGCTTAACTCCAGTGTTTCATGATTAGTCAGAGGAATATATAAATTCTGATTGACTCAATAATGACTTAGGAATTATCAGCCTGCATCAGTTAAAAGTCAGTAGAGACATGTCCTCTGGAAGAACCAGGACCACATTTCGTTTTTCTCAATTAAAAAGAATTCTGGCTTAATTTTGGCAATTTTTTCAAAGGAAGTGTGGAAATAATGTACTGGCTTCATTTTTCTTTTTTCTCTCACTCCCTTTCACATTCAACACACAAACATCCAAAGTGCATCTTTCACGTGGCAACACTGTTCTGCTATAATGGAGTTCAAGTGTCCCAACTGTCTACAGAGTCCAAGGTTCCCCAACTTTGAATATTATGGTAAAAACAGTCGCGGACTTGCAACACCCCAGAAACACACAGCAAACAGGTCCTCAGATCTTCTCTGGAGGGAATACTCTCCATTCAGTTCATTCAGGATTCACAGAGATGTAATCAAAACGAATGAGCATAAAATTAAAATTATAAAACATGAGAGGATCTAGCCAGTGAGAGTGGCAGTAGCAGAAATATACAGCAAACACACAAGCAAGATATTTAGGCTCCCTAGAAGCTAATATAACATTATTGACACAGATAAAACATGAATACATTTAAATTTTTAGATTATGAATGAATGACTAAATAAGTGAGGGGCTTCCCCAGGTGGCACTAATGGTAAAGAACCTTCCTGCCAGAGCAAGAGACGCAGTTTCGATCCCTGGGTCAGGAAGATCCCCTGGAGGAGGGCATGGCAACCCACTCCAGTATTCTGGCCTGGAGGATCAGGACTGAGGAGCCTGGTGGGCTACAGCCCTTGGGGTTAAAACTGAGCACACACACACACACAAACATACACAATGAAGAAATCATTAGGAAACTAGAACATAGAATTGCATGTATTCACCCAAAATGCAACACAGAAAAGTAACCTAGGGAAAATACAAAAGAGATCCACAAATAGAGAAACTAAAATGAGCAAATCTGACATAGGACTAACAGGAGTCCAAGAAGGAGCAGGGGTAAAGAGAACGGGGGAGGGAGAGTTTTCATGGCTGTGAATTTCCAAACTGATGAAAGGGAAAAGGTATAATTCAAGAAGCACATCAGGTTCCATGTAGGGATTATTAACGTGATTTCATGTATATCCACAGACTTGTTTTATAGGAATTATATCAAGCCTGGCTCCAGGCAGAGAACATACATTCTTCTGTAGAACACTTGGAGGTTCACAACATTTGGTGAATTTTCTCACAGACTTTTTTCCCATGCACTGCTTTATATATACGTAAAAGTGTGTGTGTGTGTGTGTGTGTGTGTGTGTGTGTGTGTGTGTGTTAGTCACTCAGTCGCATCCAACTCTTTCACGACCCCATGGACTGTAGCCTGCCAGGCTCCTCTGTCCATGGGATTTCCCAGGCAAGAATGCTGGAGTGAGTTGCCCTGTCCTTCTCCAGGGGATCTTCCCGATTCAGGGATCAAGCCCAGTCTCCTGCATTGCAGGCAGATTCTTTACCTTTACCGCTGAGCCACCGGGGAAGCCCAGAAGTGTATATACTAAGTACATATAAAGTATATATACATAAATAAAATGCTATAGGTATAAGTCCAGATGATGCTTTTTTCTTTGTATGTTCTAAGTCATGCCCTACTTTTCCCTTTAAAAATACCCTAAGATTTCCTTTAAACTCTGTCCTTCAATTTCAGTTTGCCCTTTGCCCTTCTACTCTCTGCTGCCTGCCCTAACTGCCTGAGTAAAACAATATTCCTTCAGAAGGAAATGATTCTCATTTTTGTCATAATGCATTATTTGTTCTCAGGAGTGGAGGAATTCTGTCTAGGAAGTCAGCCAGCCAGGCTGTCGAGGGCTCTGTCCCAAAGACCCTTCTGCATTTTCATGAAAGATTTATTTCCTCTGTGTCCTATTTTCCACTTGTGTTTCTCTCTGCTGCTTGCATGTCCCTTTGCCTGAGCAGAGAGCTCAGACACAAATTATCCACAATCAGCTCTTGTCATTCAGGCCATGATAAAGAGAATAATGCCAACAGCGTATAACATACAGTTAGTGTATTCTTATGGAACAATTCACATGTTTATTACCACACTGGGTTTCCAAAAGCTCTATAAGAACACCTCAATAAAGCTGTAAAAATGATGTCACTCAGTTGCCACCAAAAGCTGGCTTCTAAAAAAGGCTGTATAAAAGTCAGAGAAAACAATATTACCCACCATTAAAGTATTAAAAAATACACATGACCACATATAAAACAGATAACCAGCAAGGACTTATTGTAGAGCATAGGGAACTATTCTCAATAGTTTGTCATACTCTATAAGGGAAAATAACCTGAAAAGAATACTGGAGTAGTTTGTCATTTCCTTCTCCAGGGAATCTTCCTAACCCAGGGATTGAATCCAGGTCTCCTGCATTGCAAGTGAATTCTTTACCAGCTGAGCCACCAGGGAAGCCCCATGGAGAGGTTATCTTGAAGCAAATCCAGAACCGATCCTGCCATCAGCAAACCAGCCTAAAGGTCTACTGCTTGTGATCCACGTGGCCCTAGAAGTATCAGCATTAATATCTTCGTAAACCTCAGTCTTCCTCATCTTCAAAACAGGACTTTGAACCATAACTAAGTCATAGAACTGTTGTGGAAATTAAATAAGATACCATGTGATAGAAACAAAAATCAGTAGGAAAACAGCAAAATGCATCCCGCAAAAGAAGCTTTTCAGAATGCTTTATTTACTGTGTTTGGAAAATGCCTACATAGGATCCTGTAGAAGTAATCACAAACAAACCTGGTTGAGCTGTTGTTTTCTCCTGTATTTAATCACTGAAACTTTTTCCCCAAAGACATTGTTATTACCATCCACAAAACAATAATTTGGTGTAACATGTTTCGCAGAACATTCTTCCATAGTTTTAAACTGATGCTATGTTAATTCTTTGCTTTCTCAGCTGGAGATCACAGACCACTCCTGTACACACTGACCCTCCAAGTCCCCCTAACCCCCTGCCCTTCTATCCTGCAGGCTGCCTGAGGTGAGAGGGCAGAATCCCCTCCCATCCCCCCACTGCCTTGCCTTGGGGAACTGCAATATCCTTTCTAGATTCTGACAGTTATATATAGTCAATCGTAAGTCTGTGTTATGCAAAAGGGGTAGTCCATTGAGGAATTCCCACCAGCTCTCATCACCTTACCAGACAGAATGGAGGTGGCACTGAAAGTACAAAGGCTGGCGGAAGGAGGACGTGAAGCTCCGTGAGACGTGCCATTGGATGCCCATCTGCATCATGGTACGGGTGCCCCAAGCTCCGAAGACCTGGACTTCTGAAGGACGATGCCCAGGTTTCCCAAGAAGATGGCCAGCAGTGAGTGGTGCTCCATCTCCGATTTGAATTTCCCAGTTTATTTAGGGGGAAGATACTGTGTAGGGAGGAGACCGTAAGGAGTCATGAAAGGAGCCTGAACTTTGGAGTCAGAGGTATAGGTCGAATGTGGCCTCCAGAACCCACCACTGATGATCTTGGGTGGCTTGGGCTACCCCTCGGGTCCCTCCTTGACCGGCAGTCATGGGACTGGTTCCAGCAGGCACCACCAGCTCCAGAGGCACAGCAAGGGCACCAGGGCAATGACTTATAAAAGTCTAGATGGTTTCTCCCGTGGCTCCCTCAAGTTGTTTCAATTCAAGGTAAGTCACGCCATGCTAAAGCTCAACAAGCATCTCGGGGTACCTGGATTGGATGGCACTAGTAACTCCAGGCGGTGCCTAGAGCCAGGTGCTTTATTAGCGTCGTGCTTAGGACATGGGCGCCCGTGTTCCTTTGGGAAGAAGCTCTAGGAAACTCCATGAGACAGTTTCAGGAGAAGAGGAGAAGGGAAAGCGTTTAGAGGCCAGATATACCTAACCAAGGAACAACAAAGCAAAGCAATCCCACGCAAGGGGGAGGAAAAGAAGGATTCCAGGGCGGTGGGTTACCATGTCTGCCATGGTGGATTAATGAGTGAGTCCAGCTTTCACTTTTTGTTAAGAAAAAGCCCAGATATGATGTTTACAGTGGCTGAGATTTACTTTTTTGAGGTTGAAAAAGAAAAGAGTTTGGAATTTTAAAAGATGAAAACTAATTTGAGACTCAACTCACATTTAGAGACTCTGATTACCTCTCTAGCTTTGACCATGACCACAAAGCCCAGTTTCTAGTTGTGCCTTCTGCTAATTAGAGTTGGAGACTCAGAATGTTGTTGCTTTAACTCTGTGGTTCTTCTGGAACCCAGGTCCTGCTCCAGGAGAGGTGACTTAAGGCAAACCAACTAGCTCCTTGCTCTACTTCACTTAAAAGATAAGTGATAACATTTTTACTTTTTTTTCAAGGAGAATCTTTTTTCTTTTTCCCTGGCCCCTGTTTCTCTGCATAGCCGAAGAAATGTTCAGCAGAACCCAAACCCCTTGAGAGCACGTGTGTGGGTTAATTTCTGCAGAGGCTGACAGCCTTTCATGAGGTTAGCTGGGACCCGAGTCCCCCTGAAGATGGAGAAGCAGCAAATGGCTTGACTCTTCTTTTTTTTTTTTTTTTTTAAGTTTAAATTTTTATTTTTTAGTTTGTTTGGCTTTACAATACTGTATTCATTTTGCCATACATTGACAGGCTTGACTCTTCTTATGCCTGTGACTAGAGTAAATAGAAAATGCTCTGCCACTGCCTTAAGGAGCATCTGAACTTAGCAGAAGGGAGGTATTTACTGAAAATGAGGACTCAAGGTACAGAATCCACGAAGGTGACTAGTGGTGGGGGGGCTCTGCCATGATCCTGCTCTCANGGCTTGACTCTTCTTATGCCTGTGACTAGAGTAAATAGAAAATGCTCTGCCACTGCCTTAAGGAGCATCTGAACTTAGCAGAAGGGAGGTATTTACTGAAAATGAGGACTCAAGGTACAGAATCCACGAAGGTGACTAGTGGTGGGGGGGCTCTGCCATGATCCTGCTCTCACACCTAGGGGTGACAGGATTTGGGGTTTCCAGTTTATATCCAGGAGGGACCATCCTCTAGGTAACAGCTCTTTCCTTTCCCAAATGATGGAGCTTCCTGAAAGACAGTGGGTCAGTAGATCCCTCTCTATACCCAAGAGTGGCTCGGTCAGCTGGGAACAGACAGTTCTGCCTGCAAGGAGTGGGGTCTGCAGACCTTGGCACATCTCCCAGGGCCGATCAGGGTAAGGGAAGAGGACTGGTGGACTTGCTCAGAGGTCTGCAGCAGAGGGTCAGTAAGAGGCCCACTGATAAAAGATGGAGGCAGTAAATAAAAGACTTGTTTCATATCAAGGATTTCTGGAAGTAAGCAGGGTAAACCTAACAAATTAAAGAAAGAATATGCAAAGTGTATTGATCATGGATTACACTCTATGTGAAGTCTACAGAAAAATGACTGGAGGGAGATAAAGGCAGAAAAGACAGTCCAGAAAGAAAGTTGAAAGAGAAGCTGAGAGTGACCATAGATCATTTGCAACTGTGGATGTTGAGCCCAAATAAGACAATAACTGGACTCCAGAAAGAATTTGCCCTCTCTCCCCTTTTGGGTCCAGGATGATTAAATAGCAATTTTTTCCCTTTTCCCCTCTTCTCCCTCTTACTCACTATACCCTCAGTCTCACAGAGCAGTCTCAATGTCCAAGTAAAGTTACCACAGTGTAGACCTAGCCACATTCTCCAAAACAGAGGGGAACAGGATACTAGAGATCTCTAGGAGGGAAGTCTGAAATAAAACTAAGCAGGTACATGGGGCTGCTTATCAAATAGAAAATAGTATTGGGACTTCCCTGGAGGTCCAGCCATTAAGACTTCACTTTCCAATGCAGGGAGTGCAGGTTCGATCCCTGGTCAGGGAGCAAAGATCCCACATGCCTTGAGGGCAAAAAGCCAAAACGTAAAACAGAAGCAATGTTGTATCAAATTCAATAAAGACTTTTAAAATGGTCCACATCAAAAAAAAAAAAAAAAACCTTTAAAAAAAGAAAAAAAATAGTATTGAGAAAAGAGCATAGGTCTTCAGGGGGCTGGAAGCAAGAATTAGTGATCAGTGCATAGAAAACTATTAATCACATAAAATGAGAAAATCTAACTTTTTTATAAAATGAAAAGTTGCATAATAATAGAAACATAATGGTGGCATACTACAAAACTCAGCAGAGGACACTATTTACAGGGTCATATTAGTGTAAACACTAAATATTGACTTATGTAAATTATTGTGTCATTATTTTGAGGGTTTCAAGTAAAGAGAAGGTTTGGTGCCTCTGAGACAGAGTTAAGAAAACGAAATTCTCTAGTCTAAATGGAAGATGAGAAATACACGTAAATATATGAACATGAAATAACTGTATATACATGTCATTTTTATACACAAAATTAACTGCTGAATTAGACAGCCCAAAGTGTAGAAAGTATAGAGGTGTGGGGGTGGCTACATGTTGCAATTGAGGCAAGAGAATGGAAGTCGCACAGAACTGCTTGCCTTGGATGGTACAGGGAGGGAGGAGGGAGGGGCGTTCAGGATGGGGAACACGTGTATACCCGTGGTGGATTCTTGTTGATGTATGGCAAAAGCAATACAATATTGTAATTAACCTCCAATTAAAATAAATAAATTTATTAAAAAAAAACAAAACAGCAAAACTATCTGCAAATATTACTTGGAAATAAGAAAAATCAACCATAAAAACACATTCTATAGCAAGAATGTCTTCTTCCTATTTCTATTACTCTTCATAATAGGCTTTCCTTCTAGCTGACTAAATCAGCTTTCAAAGCAGAGATCATCATGAAATTCATTCTCTCATCAGCAAATTAATTTCTTCAAGAATTTAATTTTTAAATTAATTTTCCTTTGGAAATATGTGACATTTTCGAGTGTATATCTCATGACCATGAATAGAGCTCCAGATCAGAGAACATTATATTCCTGGAAAACTTCTCTGTGACCAATAGTGTGTGGTTTCCAAAGAATTTGGTACTTTTTTTGATACAGTAACCATCACATCTATATTCCATTATTCCATATTTCCACCCAGACTCCTCTCCTGGAAGCAAAACTGGTTCACCTAATAGTCCTTGGGGGATTTTCCTGATAACTCAGCTGGTAAAGAAACTGCCTGCAATGCAGGAGACCTGGATTCCATTCCTGGGTTGGGAAGATCGCCTGGAGAAGGGATAAGCTACTCACTCCAGTATTCTGGCTGGAGAACTTCATGAACTGTATGTATATTCGATGCGGTCACAAACAGTAGGACATGACTGAGCAACTTTCACTTCAATAGTCCTTGGTCCTCTTAAACAGGAAATTCCACCAGCATTTAAAACTAAGATGCCCTAAATCACTGCCATATATATATTTATGTGTGTGTGTGTGTGTGCACACGCATGTGTGTGTGTGTGTGTGTGCTCAGTTGCTCAGTTCTGTCAGACTCTTTTGCCACCCATGGACTGTGGTCCACCAGGCTCCTCTGTCTATGGGATCTTCCAGACAAGAATACTGGAGTGGGTTGCCGTTCCCTACTCCAGGGATCTTCCCAACCCAGGGATTGAATCCACATCTCCAGTGCGTCTCCAGCATTGGCAAGTGGATTCTTTATCACTCATAAAGTCAGACACAACTGAGAGACTGAACTGAAAAGTGAAAATGACTCTTTGCAACCCCATGTACTATAATTCTCCAGACTCCTCTGCCCATGGGATTTCCCAAGCAAGAATACTGGAGTGGGTTTTGCCATACCCTTTTCCAGGGGATCTGCCTGACCCAGGAATGGAACCTGGTTCTCCTGCACTGCAGGCAGACTCTTTACTGTCTAAACCCCCAAGGGAATGCTAATTTCCTGGTATTTCCAGCCCTCTCAGTTTAGTTTAGTAGTTCAGTAATGTCCAACTCTTTATGACCCCATGAAATGCAGCACCCCAGGCCTCCCTGTCCATCACCAACTGTGGGAGTTCACCCAGACTCATGCCCATTGAGTCAGTGATGCCATCCAACCATCTCATCCTCTGTCATCCCCTTCTCCTCCTGCCCTCAACCTTTCCCAGCATCAGGGTCTTTTCCAATGAGTCAGTTCTTTGCATCAGGTTGCCAAAGTGCTGGAGTTTCAGCTTCAACATCAGTCCTTCCNTCACTGACTCGATGGGCGTGAGTCTGAGTGAACTCCGGGAGTTGGTGATGGACAGGGAGGCCTGGCCTGGTGAGATTCATGGAGTCGCAGAGTCAGACACGACTGAGCGACTGAACTGAACACATAGATGGTAAAGAATTTGCCTGCAATGCAGGAGACCTGGATTCGATCCCTGGGTTAGGAAGATTCTCCCTGGTGGAGGGAATTGCGACCCATTCCAGTATTCTTGTCTGGAGAGTCCCACGGACAGAGGAGCCTTGCAAGCTACGGTCCGCGGGGTCGCCAAGAGTTGTACACAACTGAGCGGCTGAGCACTCATCCTTGAGTGGACACTCACTGCCGCCCTCTGGTGGCCGAAGGTTGTACTGAGTTTCCCAAAGGGCTTGAAAACGGGATGCTCCCTCCCCTTGGGTGAGCCTGGCAGGTCACTGCCTCTCCCCGCTGCAGCCCACACAGCCCAGCTGTGAGGGCAGTGCCTGCCCACAATCCAACAGGGCGGGCTTCCCCCACCCCCATGCTTCTTCCGAGCTGAGAAGACTCACATCATTTTAGGATTCTTTAGGGAAGCCGGTGGTGCTGGGAGAAAACTTGAGCAGCCCTTGGACAACAAGATCAAACCAGTCAATCCTAAAGGAAATAAACCCTGAATATTCACTGGAAGGACTGATGCTGAAGTTGAAGCTCCAATACCTTGGGCACCTGGTGTGAAGAGCCAACTCTTCAGAGAAGACCATGATGTGAGCAAGGATTAAGGGCAAAAGGGGAAGGGGACAGCAGATGAGATGGTTAGATAGCATCACTGATTCAGTGGACACGAGTTTGAGCAAACTCCAGGAGATAGTGAAGGGCAGAGGAGAGCCTAGTGGGCTGCAGTCCGTGGGGTCGCAAAGGGTTGGAAATGACTCAGCGACTGAACAACGATAAGGACACTTGCATGTGACATAACTGCAAAGGGATGGGCAGACAATGGATGAGAATGGTCATTGGCTGTGCTGCCTGGGTACCAGGCCCCAGAACTAGCACTATCTGGCTCACGCAATCATCACAGCAAACCTAGGAGGGAGATCAAACCCATCCGCCAAGTTGCCAGTGAGGAAACTTAGATGTGTTTAGATATCCCCTTCTTCATTGGAAAAGAGTGATCGGAGAGGTTGGAGCTGACAAGAATCACGGCTATGGCTCATTCTAGAGAGTCATCTTCCTAGCAGCAGAACAGAGAAGCAAAAACGCTTTGGGAAAATATAAACTTAACTTATGGTGTGGAAAGACCATCATAAAGCATTCAGAGTTTTATAATGAGAGCACACAGTATCAACAACAGGGTTCTCCCCCGCCCCCAACAAGTTTTTTCTCTCTCTCAGCTCTCACTTTGAAAAATACAACTGATAGACCATTTGGCTCCCAGCTCTCATCTGGTACCTAGAATCAGAATGTCAATGCAGATATGAAACCCAAAGGAATTCCATTTGACATCCTCCCCATCAATTTGAGGTTTATTTGCCTGAAGGCCTCTGACAGATATAGCTATCTCAACTGGGTTCTGCAATTTTATGAGCGAGTTTTGGCGAGAAATGCTATTTTAAGCACCATTGAGGCTTCGCTCAGACTGTTTTTATGGGGCAAGTTATGATTCTTGGTAATTGCTGGAGTTTACTTTGAGCGCCTCCTCCTCAGATGTTAGTGAGGGCTCCTCTCCCTTTCTGGACCATCCCATCGCGGTTGCTGTTGCAGAGTGTCAGCCCGCAGTCTCTAGGCTGGCATTATTTATACGCTAATGACAGAGCAATAAATATGGTAGTAAATAGTTGTGGGTGACATTTGCTGAGCCAGAGTTACAGGCAGCAAGAGACTGTTTCAGTGTGCAATTGCTTTCATCGTCCTTCCCATTACAATGACCTACGATATGGGTTTAAAATGCTGCCGCCACCTCCTCTTCAAATGCATCATCACTTCTCCATAAGATCAATAGACCTTTCTGTGGAAATCACTTCCAATGCACTCTGTCCTATGAGAACCCCTTGGCAAGCTTTGTTGTTGTTCAGCCGCTCAGTCGAATCTGACTCTGCAACCCCATGGACTACAGCATGCCAGGCCTCCCTGTCTTTCACCATCTCCCAGAACTTGCTCATACTCATGTCCATCGAGTCAGTGATGCCATCCAACCATCTCATCCTCTGTCGTCCCCTTCTGCTGCCTTCACTCTTTCCCAGCATCAGGCTATTTTCCAATGAGTCGGCTCTTCGCATCAGTTGGTCAAAGTATTGGAGCTTCAGAATCAGTCCTTCTAATGAATATTCAGTACTTTTTTCTTTTAGGATTGACAGGTTTGATCTTGTAGTCCAAGGGAATCTCAACATCTGGCAAGCTTAGGTATTGAATTGAAAAGAACTAAGGCATGCTCTGGGCTTCAGGTGGTAAAGAATCTGCCTGCAATGCAGAAGACCTGGGTTTGATCCCTGGGTTGGGAAGATCCCCTGGAGGAGAAAAAGGTAACCCACTCCAGTATTCTGTCCTGTAGAATCCCACGGACAGAGAAGCCTGGTGGGCTTCCACGGGGTCACAAAGTGTCGGACATGACTGAGCAACCTAGCACGCACAATGTAGGTGAGATTCTCTGCTGGTTGATGTTTTTGATGTTAGGATAGAGGGATGCAACCCCTTTCTTAAGAAGAAAAAGGAGCTCACACTCTACAAAGGGGAAGGAAAACAGAAGCAAGAAATTCAATACACAGAAAAAGTAACTAGGCAGGACTTCCCTGTGTGTCCAGTGGTTAAGACTTCACCTTCTAACGGAAGAGGTATGGGTTGGATCCCCAGTTGGAGAGCTAAGATTCCACATGCCTTGAAGCCAGAAATACAAAACATAAAACAGAAGCAACACTGGAATAAATTCAACAAGTAAAGACTTTTAAAGTCGGTATTTTTTTTTTTAAAGTAACTTAGGGCCTTTACGAGGTGCAAAGAAAGTGGCATAGGAGATTAGATATAATTTTTTTAGACTCTCTAAGTCAGGAAAATACTCTGAAGGGGACGGGTTTTGCCCTGTGCCTTGACTGATATTGAGGATATAGCATCCCACTCTGGTCACTATAGCTTTTCACTTCTTACTGGTATCCATGCTGTTCCAAGTTTATCGTAATCTTCATTCCCTCTGAGTCTCATGGAGTGAACTCTGGGGGTCAATGAAGGCACTTTCCCTCCCAGGAGGCCTCCCTTGGCAGCCCCAGGCCTGGCCAGCTACCTCCACTCTGCTTATATGCCACCCAGACATATCTGTGCATTTCCACATGGGTAACGGACTTCTTGTATGTGTGTCTTATGCTTCTACCTGTAAATCCTTCATCAAAGACACAATATCTCATTCATTTTGTGACTTCCTGTGCCAGCATAGTTCTTGCCACATAGAGGAACTCAATACACGTCTAATGAACGTTTGGATGGGTGGGTAACTGGATGAAAATGAAGTGAATGGAGCAATAGAAGCAGATACCTTTAAGCAAGAAGTGCCAGGTGTGTGAAGAGAAAGAGTAGGAGATGACGTCATAAAGGGAAACTTGGAGCTTTATCCTGGAGGTGCCAGGCTGAGAACGAAGGAATCTGTCCAGGTTGCAACTGGCAGTCACGGACAGCAAACTGGGAATACTCTGCACATCGGTAGAATCCTGCCTGTAATTATGCCTGTGTTTTGGGGTCAGAGCCTCTCTCTCTTTATTCACCATAGGATATAAAAAGGAGCATGCAATTCCCTGGTGGCTCAGTGGGTAAAGCGTCTGCCTACAATGCGGGAGACCTGGGTTCAATCCCTGGGTCGGGAAGATCCCCTGGAGGAGGAAATGGCAACCCACTCCAGTACTCTTGCCTGGAAGACCCCATGGACTGAGAAGGCTGGTAGGCTACAGTCCACAGGGTCACAAAGAGTAGGACATGACTGAGCAACTTTCCCTAATCTTGTCCATGAGCCTACCTCCTAGCTACAGCACTCAGTCAAGGGGTGGGTACTGAACCTTGCCTTCTTGTTTGGCCAAAGACATACATATGACCCAAGTCAGTGCCATTGAAGAGCTTCTGTGGGGTGGTTTTCCAACCTGCAGCAGGCAGGGAGGTGCTGCTTTGAGGGTGTGTACACTGTTGTGATCAGATCCTCTAGAGTGGAGAAAAATTAATCTAAATTCCAAGGCTCACTCAAAGCCACATGCAAGGAGGAGTGAAGATGAGAAGTCCCTGAAGACAGGCTCAGGCTACAGTTGTACCTTTCCTGACTAAGCCAGTTGAACTGGTCCCTATAACCTACAGTCAGATGCCACCTCATCCACTCTGACACTGACATCAGGCTTCAAGGAGCATCCAGAGACAACTCTCAGCCTGTACAGCATCTGCACTGTTGCTCCAGGCTGCCCTACACCTGCTCCAGAAGGGTGGCTGCGATCAGAAGTGATACGCGCCTCCCCACAGGAGGCATCAAGACGGAGCACATATTGTCCACATTCCTTCTCACCCGAAGACCATGTTCTGGGGAATGTTTACAAGTCAACTGCCCCTCCCCCCAGGAAGGCCCAGCCTCTCATGACATCCACCATCACCCAGATGCAGACAGAAACAGAAGGAGTCCAAAGGAGCTCCTTAAACTTTCTACATCTCAGTATCCAACCAACGTTGCATTTACCCACAATCTTTCTCTTTTGTTACAATGAATGAACCTCTGTTTAAAACTCACCACTCCGCATGTCAGTGGCTACCCTTTCCTCTCACCCGAAGGTTTGCTCCCACACTCAACCCTCCCCTCTCCTGCACCATCAAACTGTCCTCTTTCTCCTGGGGCAATCTCAATTATTTATAAGTCTACTGTAACATCTCCCAACTTTACAAAACAGGGGAGAAATACTGCTGACCTCCTATTTCCCTCTAGCAACTACCATTCTCTATTCCTTTTTAAAAGCTAAGCTTCTTTTAAAAGTTCAAAATAGAGCTATAGTTTCAAACAAGGGAGGTGATATATATATATGTGTCAACTAAATCAGACTACAGTGTTTAAATGATGTAACAGAATATCATCCCCTTCTCCAGAGTCCTGGAGACAAAGACAGAGGACATCAGGAACCATGCATTAAAAGCACAGTTATATAGAAGGATTTCCATATCTATTTCAGACTTTTGCTATGGAAAGAAATAATAGAAGCAAGAGCTAGCTGAGAGACCTAATGAAAATATAGACATTTCAGACTCTTGTCTTGCCATGCATTTGCATCTCATTAACGTCGAGCTGATAAGAGGTCTTATTTCCACATTATTAAAGGAAGAATTATCTCTCTTCAATGGCACTTGAGTCCAATATTATACACATCGCGTGTGAAATGCAGATGAAGTTTCAAGCCCATCATACCCTAGGTTTGAAGAGATGAGCTGATAACAATTATGCATAATTTCTCAAGCCACAGATTAGATGTCATTTAATCTATTTAGTTTTCCCAAATAACCCTGGCAGAATTAATCATTTCCCCTTTTTAGTCCTATAATAATTTTTAACATACCCACTCAAGTGTTCTTGCGTTGAAAATCCCAGGGACGGGGGAGCCTGGTGGGCTGCTGTCTATGGGGTCTCACAGAGTCGGAAGCAACTTAGCAGCAGCATACTGTAGGGAGAATGTATTAGAAGAAGCAAAGCTGAAAAACCATTATAGCAACCTTAACTACAAAAAGATGGATGTATTATAGAATCTGCCACTTGAAATTTTGAAGAATATGAAAATAAACAAACAAACAAAAAAAACACAACAAGCAATGAAAGGCAACTATCAAAAGTCCTGGAACTAAGTGTATGCCCTTTGATTATCCAGTATAAAAATCCCCTCCACGTGTTTCATATCACAGGTGGCCGGCAATTCCTTGTCCACTGACATCCAATATAATCACAGTTGGAATGCCCAAGAGTCTGGCTTTAAGGTTTTCAAAGAAACTAAGAGATAAGATGAAAACTAGCATACCAATACTATTCACAATAGCCAAGACATGGAAATAAGCTAAATGTACATAGATGAATGGATAAAAAAGATATGGTACGTGGCTCAGAGGTTAAAGCATCTGCCTACAATGCAGGAGACCTGGGTTCGATCCCTGGGTTGGGAAGATCCCCTGGAGAAGGAAATGGTAACCCACTCCAGTATTCTTGCCTGGAGAATCCCATGGACTGAGAAGCCTGGTAGGCTACAGTCCATGGGGTCGCAAAGAGTCGGACGTGACTGAGGGACTTCACTGACGTATATACAATGGAATACTCCTCAGCCATAAACAAAAATGAAATAATGCCATTTTCAGCAACAGAGATGGACTTAGAGATTATCACGGGCTCCCCAGGTGACTCAGTGGTAAAGACTCTTCCTGCCAACGCAGGAAATGCAAGTTCGATCCCTGGGTAGGGAGAAAATCCTGGAAAAGAAAAGAGCAATCCACTCCAGTATTCTCACCTGGAGAATCCCAGGGATGGAGGAGTCTGGTGGGCTACAGACCACTGGGTCGCAAAAGAGTTGGACATGACTTAGCAGCTAAGCAACAAGAAAGAGATTATCATATTAAATGAAGTAAGTCAGAAAGAGAAGACAAATAGCATATGATATCACTTCATTGTGGAATCTAAAATATGACACACATGGACTAATCTGTGAAGCAGCAAATCACCAACAGAGAGAATGGGTTGGTGGCTGCCAAGGCGGAGGCGTGTGGGAGAGGGATGGACCGAGAGTTTGGGATTGGCAGATGCAAACATCACGCGTTTTCTTTAGTGTTCTAATGAGCTATCAGTCGTTACTACTCACATATCTATCAGCCGTAATCAATACTGAACACGTCGTTACATCATGTGCTCAGTCTGACTTTCTGTGGCCTCATTGACTGTAGACTGCCAGGCTCCTCTGTCCATGTGATTATCCCGTAAGAATACTCGAGTGGGTTGTCATTTCCTTCTCCATTACTGGCATAAGGCAGGACCAAGTAGAATCTAACGAGAACTGAAAGAATTCCTTCGTCAATCCAAACATGAGTGTCGAGCAAGCATTTTGTGATGTCTGTTTCAGCGTCTGTTCACCGCGTCTGCTGTAAATATTGGAGGCGGACCTAAAGGAACATTTCTGATAAGATGTTTCTGCTAGTTTATAATATATTTGCCACGGGTACTGTTGAGGATGATATAAAGCACATAAAACAAAGAGAGGCCATTAAACAAGCGGGTTCCTGTGGACAGAGAAGACTCAACACTCAGCCTTCCTACGCATCTGATTTTATGCAGTGTGTTTGACTCAGCCCTACGCCTCCATCTTTCCACGATTAGCATTTCCCCACTTGGGACTTCACAGACCAGCAGTAAACAAACTCCAGGCTTCATTTCCATAAAGTGACAGAAGAAGATGCGTCCCTGGGGTGAAGACCACCTTCCACCCTTCATCTCAGAAATTTAAACCCGCCGATTTGATAATAAATGTTAAGGGCGTGCAATTAACATACAAAGTGACGACGGGAAAGGTCACAGCAGGCAGACGTCTGGCTTGAGTCACTTCTATGCCCTGGAGATGCCAAATAGCTAATAAAGGCTGTTCTCTATTTATGTTTTGCCTTTTGAGACATTCTGGTTTGAGTGTTTTGGTAAAGACTTCATCTGGTCTCAAGAACTCACTCCAAAGGAGGGAGAGGCTGATGTTTTTGCCTTAGACTGGCAGACAGAGAAAGTGAAAAACTAAGAAATCACATGAATTTTCCCCAAGAGAAAGGAAGGGCTAGGGTGACTTTTTTATCTCAGGCAGAGATGATGTTGTCTCATTTTCTTTAAGCTGATGATATATACATTTTTTTAAAGCTTGTGTATATGAATATATGCAAAACGATTAGAAAGAATGCCCAGCACATAGTAACTGCTAATAGCTGACAGCCATGCCGTCTTTATAACCGTGAGCTTATTTACAGAAAAGAAACAGATTCACAGACTGAGAGAATGAACTCAGGGTTACCAGTGGGAAAGAGTAGCCGAGAGGGATAGATTGAGAGTTTAAATGGTCTTTTCTTTATTAGAATACTCTTCCACTCAGAAGAGAGCCACATATAATTGTCCGTCACCCCCTTCGCAGTTCCCTTTCCTTTTGCCACCTCCCTTAGAATACTTGTCACGTTTCTTCTTTTATTTCACTCGTATGAACACAATTGTCTCCCTATTTCCTTCTCTGCAACATGACAGAGAGAGAGAGAGATGGAAAGGGGAGGAAATGACAGAAAAACTAGGAAACAAAGAAGTAAATGGAGACAGCAGTGTCTTTTAAGACGTGAGGAACTAGTTGCAATCTATACAAGTATCCACAGAAAATGATAGAGAAGAAATATTTTCTACCAATCTTGGTTTATGGGGGTTGTCAAAAGTAAGGGGAAAATTGATAACTTTTGAAGATGATGGTTTTAGGATTAAGGGATATCTAATATTTGCATGACAGTAGTTACCACACGCTCATGTGACCCCTGACCTCACTCAGTATTCAGTAGAAATCTTGAAAGATAAGCTGGACAGTTTCTACTTGAGATTTGTAGCTGAGAGACTGGAGTTTCAGGCGAGGGGAAGTAAAGTACCATCTCATTTAGTTAGTAAGTGGTAGGGTGAGACCCCAAAATAGTGCTGCCTATTCTAGCAATATGTTTATTCACAAGACCATGTTGCATAAAGTTGCATCAGCAAGCAAACACAAACCCTTGAAAAACTGGGGTGATTTGAAGGATAACATCGAGCACAAAGAACCAATGAACAGTCTGGGAAGTAGCACCAGTCAAACCGCCATGGTAGCGCTTGGCACATGACATCATGGTCCACTGATCATTCTCTCTACAACTTGACCTTGACATCTTCATCCATTAAACACTGGATTGAGTGAATCAGAACTGCACCCTTGTGCAAGGCAGCATGAAGCCTTCTGTGACATGGGACACAGGTCTTAAGTGCTCATAAGAATGACCTTGCCTCACAAGATAGAGAACTTACGCACAGTAACTGATAGAGTGGAAAAAATATTTTATGACAAAGACCTGGGTTTGAATCCCAGTTGTTGTCATGGCCAAGCCATGTTGTCCTCTTGCTCAGCCTCAGTGTTTTCATCTGTTAGATGAGATGCACCATGCTGGGAAGAGTATTGATCTTATTGATTTTATTGATTTTCAGTTTGTTTGTTTTTTGGACAGGCAGCATGTGGGATCTTGGATCCCCAACCAAGGATCAAACCCAGGGCCCCTGCATTGGAAGCACATAGTCTTAACCACTGGACAACCAGGGAAGTCCCCCTAATATAAGATTTTAGATCTAAAGAACCCATCGCACAATAGGAGTTTAATGAATCTCTATCTTCAATCTCCTGGGGAAGGGAAAGAAAAACAAAGCGTAGAGTAAATAATCTCATATGTGTCTAGGTATTTAGCAAAAACAGTTCGCTTTTTCGTATCCCAGTATAAGATATTATGCGAACATCTAAAGGTGGCTGAGTAGCTAATAAATCCTTGTACATGAGCCTCAGTTGCATAACTTTAACTTTTGCAATGGCTGAGACCCCATTGTTTGTAATTCCCTTTAAGTTCTCTCCTGGCACACAAAAGAATGATTCTTTCCAAATGTTATGCTCCTGGAAGATTATTGAAGCAATTGTAGATATATTATTCTACACTGATCTATTATCTTCACAAATGAATACAAGAATAAAGTAGCTATAGTAGAATAAAGTTTGACCGTTTGACAAAACCATCACAAGGGCTAAACCCAAAGTCACCCACCATACAACCTGCAAAGCCAGTTGCATTTAAAATGTGTATCTGTTATTCCAAAAGCTACAACATTCTGTCTAAAGGAACGACACTTCTATGGCATCATGTGTGCTACAGAGCAATAGAAACTTAGCAGCAGGTGAGTATCAGAAAGACCCTAATCACAGTAGAGCAGAGGTGGGGAGAAAAGGTGAAGCTTGCCTCCAAAGTTTCCAGCAACAAGCTCTCAAAGAGGTAAGACGGTTGGAAACTTTTCAGAAATTGGTAGTGGGAGGCATTGTTCATGATTAATGTAGATGAGATGCTCTTGGCTCCATTTCTAGAGACAAGGTCATTGGCCAGGTGACGTGGCAAAACAGAACTTAGCATCCAGGGTAGTCAATTCCTTCAGCTGTAAATGTCAGCTAACAGCATTTCTCCACTTGTGGCTCTCTCTTTAAAAGGCAGCATGACCAGAGGGAAGGATGGGGGAAGGGATAGTTAGGGAGTTTGGCACTGACGTGTACACATGGCTACACTTAAAGGGTTACCAACCAGGACCTGTTGTATGGCACAGGGAAATCCACTCAGTTTCACGAGGCTGGTTAGATGGCAGGGAAGTCTGTGGGAGAATGGATACATGTTCCTTTGTTGTCCACTTGAAACTATGGTTAACCGGCTATACCCCAATACAAAATAAAATGTTTTAAAAAAAAAAAAAAACAAATAAAAGGCAACATGGACTTCAGAGACCTGAATTCAGGTCTCAACTGTCATTACCAGCGGTGTGACTTTAGGCAAATAAACTTCAAATTAACTCGCTGGATCTCTGTAAATGAGCTTCCTAATTCTTCTCAGGCGGGGGTATAATAAAAATAAACGGGATTGTGTGTATACAGCATAGAAAACAATACTCTGGTCTCTGGCAAGCAGGTTAGAAAAGGGGGAGAGTAGTCTTTTGTCTTGCTGCCTGATAAATTTTCTTTCCTCCTGCCTCCCTCTCTGCAACCTCCTCTCAATCTGCCTGGTTATTTGCATGTTATATAAAAGTGATCAGAATTGAAATCCTGGTCTCTGTCCAGCTGTGTGATGTAGTGGGTAGTCCATCTTCTCTGGGCATCAATTTCTTCATCTTTAATGTAAGAATGGCAGTTACCCACACCTAATAGTTGTTCTGTATAGCAAAAGAGATATAGCATGAGGAAATGTCTCGTAATTTGTGAGGATCACGCATCTGCTAGCGGTTCAAATTGCGCTAAGAGAACGCAAGATCTCTGGGACTTTGACTTGCTCAAGGTCGGGCTCAAGTACAAGGACACTGAGAGCAAGAATGGAGGTAGAAATTTAAAGCTGAAGAATCCAAGAAAATCAAAGTTCTGATTCACAGGTGCCCATGATGATTCTAAAGAAATGTTTTATCTGGTATCATTCTTAAATTCCTATATATAACCCATGTGCTATGTGTATATCATATATTGCAGTTCACATATGTATGTGTGTGCTCAGTTGCTTCAGCCGTGTCCAACTCTTTGTGACTCTATGGACTGTACACTGCCAGGCTCCTCTGTCCATGGGATTCTCCAGGCAAGAATACTGGAGTGGGTGGCCATTTCCTCCTCCAGTGAATCTTCCTGACCCAGGTATTGGACCTGTGTCTCCTGTGTCTCCTACATTGCAGGTGGATTCTTTACCACTGAGCCAGTGGGGAAGCCCCACATATGTATAGCACACACATGTATATTACATACATGTGTATGAATATGCATAGTACATGCTGGTAGGTATGTACACACAAATCTACATAGCAAGAGAATGAGAGAATGCAGCTCCAGATTATTTTAAGAAGGCAAATTTCTGCTTTAAAAATCACAAGCAGACTTTGCTTCCAGTATAACAACTGAATTTGAATTGAGGGGCAGAATCTTCTTTAGCTTTCTTTTATTTTATTTTACATAGAGAGGCTGTGAATACAATCAAGTTACCCCAAAGCAGATGCCTCGGACTGAGGTTTCTCTTCAGAAAAGCAAATTAGATTCAAAGGCCAAGGTATACCCCGGAAGGCTTGAAGTTGTTTTTCTTCTAAATTGTCTCTAGACTGCCATGTTCCTGACAACCACTGGGTGATTCTCGTGAAGTAATTGCTCCCATTAGATTGAGAAAGACAAGCTGGCTGGGGCAAAAAGGGCATAAAGATGTGATTCACCCCAGGCTGGAAGGCAGCTTGTGAAGAAGTCTCTGCTGGCATTAATTAGGAGGAACACAGATCTGAGGGCAATTCACTGTCGTGGCAGTTCACTGAGTCATGAGACTAGACCGTGTCCCTCTGAGTGACGCGAGGTTTACCCTGAGTATTCCTGCCACCCATGCTATTATTATTTTTATTGCCGTTGTCACAAATCTGAAATGCTGTAATTCTGAAATAAGTGTTATAAACATAACTCAAAGTAAAAACTTCCAGTCAGTCTCTCTTACAAGGTTTTGCCCATTATAATGAAAACTCCATTTTAAAAGGAGATGTTGGTCTACAGACTACTATATGAAATGTGGATAACCAGCAAGGACCTACAGTATAGCACAGGGAACTGTACTCAATATTTTACCATCCTTATGAGGGAAAAGGTTATTATGCCATGGACAGAGGAGCCCGGCAGGCTATGGTTCATGGGGCTGCAGCGTTGGACACGACTGACCGACTCACAGGGAGAAGGAGAAGGAAAAAGAATGTGAAAAAGAATAAATAGACGCATACATATAACCAAACCACTTCCTGTATAGCTGAAACTAACGCAGTGTTGTAATCAGCAGCCCGTTAATAAGAAGAAGGTGAAGAAAAAGGAGGAGGAGGAAGAGAAAGGGGAGAGGAGGGGAAGGGAGAGCGAAGAAGACGGAAGGAGATGAGGCGGATACTGCAAGAGGTCTTTGACCAGAATGCAAAGACATCCACTGCCTTGTTTTCCTCCTCTAGGAGTTTGTATGCTCACGGGAGGGTAGGCCAGTCCCAGGCCAGGGAAAAGCAGAGGAAGGTGCAGCCCCGGAACACCGGAGTCAAGACAATGGGAGACAGTCAGTCAGCGTGGTTTGCCCTGCGGGGAGGTAGACACAGGGCTGCAGTGGAAAAGAGTAATGGTCACCTCCGGGGTGGGGCAGCGCTGGGGGAGGAGAGCTGAGGGACCCCCCCACTGGTATTGTCAGAGGTCAGTGCTTTGCTAGATTTAAACTGAGTGTATTAACCTAACAGCCCTAAAAAGAAGTAAGCCTTGGAAGGTAAGCATTCATCTAATGGACATGAGATGAGCTTCCTCGGTGGCTCAGCAGTAAAGAATCTGCCTGCAAGGCAGGAGACACAGGTTCAATCCCTGGGCCAGGAAGATCCACTGGAGAAGGAAACGGCAAGCCGCTCCAGTATTCTTGCCTGGAAAAAAATCCCTCCATCTGTCTGGTGGGCTACAGTCCATAGCATTGCAAACAGTCAGACACAAGACAGGTGGATAGATTGCAGGCTTCAGTATAAGAGATGAGACCAGTGAATACTTAGAATATGGGGATAAGCATAGTTATTTGACCTCCAAAGCCCTGGGAGTGACAAGATTGTTTGTGCGAACAGAGGAAATTATGGCTCCAGACCTCACCCCAAAGTTCCCACGCTTCACTCAGTCCCAGGGACGGGGTCGTGACCGCACGCCTGACTCCGATCCAGGGGCTGGCAGGGCACATGTGTCAGTCCCCACACCGGCCTGCATCTGCAAACTCTGTCCCTCTCCCTGCAGCGACTCCCCACTTCCTTGAGTTTTCCATTTCCTTCCTTGGTAAAGATTTCCGTTTATTTCATGCCAGAGTAAGCGTCAGCCTTGAATCACAACAGCGAGCGTTTTCCGACATCAATTGCCACAGCTTAAAGAGGCTTGGGCTCGACAGACTGTAAAGTTGTTCGCGGGATCTGGAGCTGAGTGACAAAACGCCCGTCAGGAGGCGTAAACCTGTCGACGGCAATTACCCACCAGGGATCCTGGAGAGGCGGAAGAGGGAAACCTGTAAATCCAGGAGGCCCCATTTGAATGACTTATTCATTCGGGCATCATTGAATGGAGGCTCCCAAATGGACTTTGCTCTTCTGCATGCTTTTTTTCCTTCCTGTTTCCCTGGGACACATCTGCATGTGCAAGAGAGTGTTCGGTGAGATGCCGAAGTCCTGCGAACCTTTCTGCTCTGGGTCAAAGCCAGCTGGCCAGATCCATCCTTGGGACCGCCCTCCACAGCCACATCTCCATCCTCTGTCAGCAAATGGGGTCTTAGTAAATCTTCTCTTTAAGAAGGGAGGACAAGTGGAAGCTAAACTATAATCAGCAAAGAAGTGCAGGTACTAAAATTAGCCAGGATGGGTGGTGTTTGCTATTCTGTGGCTTGGACAACTTTCATGCCTCTTTCTATGTCTGCCCCGATCCATCACCATCACACAGAGGCATCTCTGATGCTGACGCTCTGGTTGATTGTTTATGTTCAGTAGGAGAGCGAATAGGAAAGCTTGGCCATGGGTGCCAGGCCACCTGCTGAGGGTCAGGGGCTATTTTTTTCTTCCTCAAGGACAAGGAGGGGATGGCAGGGATGCAGGTGGGTTCAAGGAGAACTGAAACCAAGGATCTGAACTCATCAAGTGTCGCTCCCTCAGCCCATATCTCCTTTCCATCTCTCTCCATGACTTGGCTGCTTTATCCTTTTGTTTTGGGAAATATGGTAACTGGGGCTTACAAATTTGACACTTTNTGTAAAATAGAAACAGTGACTCTAAAATTGTGCACGCATGCTCAGTTGTGTTCGATTCTTTGTGACCCCATGGCTCCTCTGTGAGATTTCCCAGGCAAGAATACTGGAGTGGGTTGCCATTTCCTTCTCCAGATGATCTTTCCAACCCTAAAAATTAGTGCCACAATGAGAATCAGATATTATTTAAATAAAGCCTATGACCCAGAACCCTGAAAAATGAATAATAATTCAGCATAGCCCCTGTCTGCATTAAAGAATCTACTGGAATTCATAGAATGGTGCAGCTATAGGGGATTTTGAAGATCATTTAGTCAAGCACTCTTAAATCAGCAGATGACGAAAATAAGGCCAAAAGGCTTTGCCTCAGAACACACAGAAAAATCAGAGAAAGAACTCAAGGCTTCTGGTCACCTTCCCATGAGCCCTAAAACCTTGAACCTGGCATGAAAGTGACCCAAGATGTAACTGCATCCTGTTATGCCAGGGCAGCCCTAAGTGGATCTTTTCAGTATATTGGTGTTCCATACAAGTTTNTTTGCCTCAGAACACACAGAAAAATCAGAGAAAGAACTCAAGGCTTCTGGTCACCTTCCCATGAGCCCTAAAACCTTGAACCTGGCATGAAAGTGACCCAGGATGTAACTGCATCCTGTTATGCCAGGGCAGCCCTAAGTGGATCTTTTCAGTATATTGGTGTTCCATACAAGTTTTTATTTAGCAAAAATGGGCTCTACAGCTTTTTATAGAAAGTCTACCATCTCTTTCCTTAAAACACCTTGTTCCAGTGCCTTGAGAGCAGAAATAGACTCTGAGGCTCCCTGGATTTTCATCTCTGGAGAGTTACATTTTATAATGTGCATATTCACATAGGCTGTCAAGCTTTAATTAGTCTGCCTTTGATTGTGAAAGACTTTACTTACCAAGATTAACGTATTCCCCACCGCCTGGTTCTCCCATTAAAAACCCATTTTAAAGGTTTAGCTCAATTATCTGAGTTGAGTGGTTGGTTCAGAACTATTTCAAATAATAGAGGCAGGGCAGATAATTGGAAGCATTTTTCACAGGTGAGATAAGGAGTGGAATATAGAGGCCCTCTAAGCCTAGGGAGCAGAGCTGTTCTCAGAACTTTCATTTGAAAAGATTTGCCCACTGAGTACAAAGAACTTACAGCCATCAGAAATCATGCTGTCTCCTGCCCAAGAAAGCATATATTGGGGTAGAAAAATGGGTCTAAATGTAATAGCACAGTGATGGGGATAAAATGTAAGTGGATAAGCATTTGTTGTTGTTGTTGTTGTTGTTCTTAGCTTACCTTCAGAATCATCCATTGAGGAGAAAAGGGCAAACATTCCAAATTGATGGGTAGGTTTGCATCATGCCCCTTCTTAGCTCTTGGACCTTCAGCTGCTACCCAGTCCATTGACTCACTTCATCCAGCCAAGAGAATTGCTTGTCATCTTGTGAATAAGAAATGCCACCCTAGGGTACCACCTTCTCTTACATGCTTTATCCTTTGCCTAAATGCCCTTGCCCTGCTTATCGATCTGGAAACCTCTGGACAAGCGCTGCCTCCCGTGTGCAGCCTTCCCTGGCTCCTGCAGCCAAAGAGATGCTTCCTCACGTCACTTATTATGCCTGGGCTGCAGTACCATTCCAACACTTACCCGTCCCTCTTATCATAATTCAAATATAATTATGATAGTTATAGCAACCACCAAATAACTCTTCATTCCCACATCAATCTACTATGATTGATATCATTATCACCACTTTATGGGGAAGAGAATTGAAGCTTGGAGGGTGAAGGAAATTGCTCAAGGTCACACAGCTAGTGAGCAGTGAACCTCTAATGAGAACCTAGGACTAATGTCAAGCTGTGAGCCACTCTATCTTTCTCTCCAGGAAACATGAGGTCCCAGACAATAGCAGGCTCTGTTTTCTTTTTATTTCCTTCACCAGGCACACTTCTGGTCCTCAATAATGACTTGCTGACAGCGTGTGAAGTGGACACATCTGATTTTGCCCACTGGTTACGCATATTCACACTACTGACTTACAGACGTGCAACATGGTCACTCCCTTCCCCAACTGAAGACCCCTTCTGAAGTCCAATAATTTAGGAGGTGAAGTTCAAGGCTTTCCTGAGTTCTCCTCATTCACTCCCACTCTCTATGATGTCCCAAGAACATAGTAGCATTCTGATTTTTCACCACTTCCCTCAGAACTACAAGTACATTTGTTGTATACCTGCATTTCAAGTTTCTACAAGGTAAAAATTTGTCAAATATTTGCTACACCATAAAATAAATCTCCATTTTCCAGCCTCCAATAAGAGCTTTCTCACTGCTCAGTAGCTGAACTGTAAGCCAGCAATATAGATACATAAATAGATAAATAGATAACAGTGGCACCTTTCTCTTGCACCTGTCAGTTTCTACATCCATCAAAACATATTTGATTATATTATGGCAACACATAGCCTATAAGTCTTCATGGTTAAGGCCAATAAAATTTAATTCAGTTCAGTTCAGTCTAGTTCAGTCTCTCAGTTGTGTCTGAGTCTTTGTGACCCAGTGGACTGCAGCACACCAGGCTTCCCTGTTCATCACCAACTCCCAAAGCTTTCTCAAATTCGTGCCCATCGATTCAGTGATGCCATCCAATCATCTCATCCTCTGTCATCCCCTTCTCTTCCTGCCTTGAGTCTTTCCCATCATCAGGGTCTTTTCCAATGAGTCAGTTATTCGCATCAGGTGGCCATTGAAGCTTCGGCTTCAGCATCAGTCCTTCCAATGAATATTCAGGACTGATTTCCCTTAGGATGGACTGGTTTGATCTCCTTGCAGTTCAAGGGACTCTCAAGAGTCTTCTCCAACACTACAGTTCAAAAGTGTTAATTCTTCGGCTTTCAGCTTCCTTTATAGTCCAACTCTCATATCCATACATGACTACTGGAAAAACCATAGCTTTGAATAAAAATTTATCTTTTTTCTAAATTTTTGTTTTATATTGGGATGTAGTTGGTTCCTCAGTGGTGACCAACTCTTTGCGATTCCATGGACTATAGCCCACCAGTCTCCTCTGTGTCCCACCAGGCAAGAATACTGGACTGGATAGTCATTGCCTTCTCCAGGGATCTTTCTGACCCAGATATTGAACCCGGTTCTCCTGCACTGCAGACAGACTCTACCTTCCAAGCCATGGGTTTACGATGTTTGTTAGTTTCCAGTATCTGGCAAAGCGATTCAGTTATATGCATCCATATGCCTATTCTTTTCCAAATTCTTTTCCTAAAAACAAAGATACAAATGAACTTATTTAAAGAACAGAAACGTACTCACTGACTAAGACCAACGCAAGTATACTGCTTGCTCAGGCTATTTGTGCAAAGCAGACTGGTAGGGAGGCTTTAATCATTCTTGGCACTTGTGGAAGTAGGCTGATGGAGATTCCATATCATGTCAAGCCTTTATAATCTCCACAGCAGAGACAGGATCTGAGAAACACCCACTGGCTCTTAAAGTTTCTTTCCAGAAATGCACGTCTCTTTCACTGATATTCCGCTGATCAAAACAAGTTATATAGTGTTGCCTGCCCCATCCTTTGGAGAAGGAAATGGCAACCCACTCCAGTATTCTTGCCTGGAGAATCCCATGGACGGAGGAGCTTGGTGGGCTACAGTCCACGGGTCGCAAAGAGTCAGACATGACTGAGCGACTTCACTTTCCTTCACTTTCACCCCATCCTTGTGCCGACGAAGGGAGCCCCAGACTGTTCATGGGTGATTCTAGTACACCCTCATCTTACAATCAATAATGCCAAGATATAAAGTTTAGCTTGAGTGGCAGAAACTCAGCCCCTAAGAAGATTTCCAAGGAGTTTGCTGTTTGAGGTAAAGGGAATGTCACAATCTACTCTCAGGAAGATGTCAGGACGTACAGGAATAAAACCCAAGGAGTAATATACAGAAGTTGCCTGAAGATCATGATTTCCCCACAACTACGTAAAGCTCAAAATTGTTGATGGTTATCTAAGAAATATTAAAGACGAGAGCAAATAAAGCTGTACTGCTGACATTTGGAATCTGCTGTTTATTACCATTGCTTTAAACCTAAATAATGTTTTGCTAACAGCATGTAAGGTGGTAAGCCAAAGACGCTTTGTTTTCTTTTGTTTCTGAGTTTATTTTTGTTTTTCCCTAGTGCAGACAGCCCACAGCTCAGTTTGTAGCACTTAGAAAATTGCTTAAACTCTTATCTGTAGATAGGGATAAAAGTGATCCCAAACCTACCCTGTTTATTTCATGTGGTTGTTAATAGGATTTTTAAAAATCACATATGGGAAATGCTTCTGTCACCTTAGAAACAAACCCAGCACCCTGACCATCCTGGGGAAGAGATCAATGTCACTGTTCATAATCAATACAATCAGTGTCCTCAGTATAGAGAGATTCATCTACCAGGATCCAATACCTATTTACTTGTTGAGTTCAACATTTTACAGTAAAATTCTATCTTTTTTTTTATAAAATAATAAAGTCAAAGAATTTGTGAAAATGCGGTTTAAACTAGTATTTTGTATCTCATAGCTAAACTCTCAAATGTGTCAATGCAGTAATATGTTGACAAATATGATTATCCTAGTCTTACCTAAGCTAACATTATGAAACGACCTAATACTGTTTGTGAAAATATAAAATGCAGTCATGAAAAGTGCAGTGAGAAAAATACCAAATGATGAGAGAGCATAAAAATTGGTGTTTGACTTAAGGAGCCTAAATCAGAGATGACTTTCCACAAAGACGTGACGAGCAGTCAAGGATCTGGATGAGGAGTAGGAGAGAACTGGATACGGAAAGGAAAGAGCAAATGCCCTTAAACAGGCTGTGCTCACCCACTCAACAAATATTTACTGAGGGTATATTGTTCACCAGACACTGTAATTAGATGCTTAGAATGTTATAATGAACAAGATGGTCCCTGCCTTTATGGCAACTAAAGTATTAAAGGAGATAGACATTTAAGTAAACGGTTCTAATGAAGTGTGATAATGCTTTAAAATGAGAGGTGTGGGGACTTCCCTTGTGGCCCAGTGGTTAAGAATCTGTGCAGGAGACATAAGACACTCGTGTCAATGTATGGCAAAAACCACTACCATGTTGTAAAGTAATTAGCCTCCAATTAAAATAGATTAATTAAATTAAAAAGAGAGAGAGAGAGAGAGAGACTCAGGTTGGATCCCTGGGTCAGAAAGATCCCCTTGAGGAGCGCATGGCAACCCACTCCAGTATTCTTGCCTGGAGAATCTCATGGACAGAGGAGCCTGGTGGGGTACAACCTGTAGGGCCATAAAAAGTAGGACATATTTGAAGCAACTTAGCACGCATGCATGGGGACTTCCCTGGTGGCCCAGTGGTGAAGAATGTGCCCTCCAGTGCAGAGGATGTGGGCTTCATCCCTGGTTGGGGAACTAAGATCCCATGTAAGACCTGATGCAGCCAAACAAATAAATATTTTTTAAATAAAAAGTAAATAGAATGAGAAGTATGGAGTGCTATTGCAATCCTGAGCAGTATAGGGTATGTGTTGGGGGTGGGAGGAAGTGCCAATCATATCAGCAGAAGCTGTCCATAGGAAGTGAAAAATATATACATCAAGATCTAAAATATGGAAAGTCCTTGGACTTGTTTTGCCGACCTGTTTTGGGGGGAGACCCGGGTGTGAATTTCTGCATAATTGAGACTCTGAGAGATGGAATCACTTTTCATATTCTAGGGCATTCTTTAATATTGCTTTTGGTGGCATGTCTGGGTTCCCACTGGAAAAGAGCTTGCCCAGGGATTAGCTAGAAAGCTCCCCAATTTGACACACCCATCAGTTCCAATCACTCTACATGTCATCTATATTACTGGCTTCAGTTCCAAACAGCCTCCTTGGGGAAGGAAACTTTTTGTTCTTCTACAAATGCAGGTGCTCTTTAAATCCTTCAGTGAATAACTACTGAGTACAGATCAGTCTCCTCAGAAGGGAGTCTGGACTTCTTGCCTGTTGGCTCATGGCCAAGGATGTGCTAAAGCGAATCAGTCTTCTTAAAATGAGACCCCAAACTTGGGAATGCATAATTTTGCAATCCTCTATTGGTCCAAATTGTCATAATCTCATACTTAATAGGAGAAGAAATAGATTCTATGTTTTAATGGATGAATATTGAGAAAATTTCAAATACCTATTTCTCATCAGTCAAGATGTGTGAATGGACATCCTCTACATTCCTCTAGAGACAATAGGGATTCATTAGAGTTAAAAGCAAGGGAGAGATGGTGCCAGATGATAGTCTCAGAAATACACACCATACATAGGCCTGCTTATTTGTTCAGTCATGTCTGACTCTAAGCGACCCCATGGACAGTAGGCTGCTAGGCTCCTCTCTCTGTGGGATTTCCCAAGCGAAAATACTGGAATGGGTAGCTATTTCCTTCTCCAGGGGATCTTCCTGACCCAGGGATTGAACACAGGTCCCCTGCACTGCAGGCAGATTCTTTACTGTCTGAGCCAACAGGGAAGCCCGCCATACACATGAGGGGCATAAAAGTGAAACTGAGGACCAATCAGGAGGTAGTAACTGCCCTGCACTAAGAGGTACTCTTGTCTGTACTAAGGACAAGAGATGCTGGCTGCTGTAATTAAAAGTAGGAATAGGTTTCGAAGGGAAGAGATGGATTCAATTAATATTTAGGAAACAGAATCAACAGAATAGGTAAAATTGGGGATCAAGACAGTTCAGGAATAAGCCCCAGGAAAAAGCATGGTGTGGCCACTAGCTGAGAGGAAGTTCAAAACAAGGATGGAGCCCTTTCTAGAAACAAGTGTGGCTTAGACTTCTTGGCAAAGCCTGAGATCCTGAGTTTAGCTTGCAGCCCTTTTTTGAAACACAGCCAGAAGTAGTGACTGCTAGCCTGAATTAGGTGGGGAAAAGATGATTTGGTCAGTATTAGCGAAATATCAGCACTCGGGAGTCATTTCAGTTCTGCTTTAAATGAAATTTCCTTTTCTGTTTGTTTAGTAAGGGAATAGAGAGTAGGAGAAAAAGGATATTTTTCTAATCCACCCTGTGCTCCTATTTACCATGGAGGGGATGGTAGCTTTTTAGCTTCAGAGAGGGATGGTTCGGACTCATTTGTTAATGCCATCAAGCTTACTGTGAATGAAAATCTGTGTAGTATATGGTGAGTATTATTCTGACATGTCTGGAGCATCATTTCTGGTGAGAACTCTAAGGAAGTTCCCTGGGCCACCTTCATTAACCTGATGTGCAGTGCATAGACAGTTCTGTGGACCCACTCAAGGATGGGAGTTTAAAAGTAATGTAGCATCAGAAAGTTGATTGGGAAGCAGATTAATGTCTAGTTTCTCTGACATCGTTCGTTTAACCTCCTGCTCTGAGGTCTTTTGAGAACTAAAAGCAGAAAATGCAGGACAATCAGGATGGGGTCTGAGATGAAGGCTGGAATTGGGGGCCTGGTGGTTAGGATTTAGGAGGCACAGTTTTAAGTTGAGTGGCCTTACAATTAATGGAAATATATAATTTTTGTAGGGCTCTTACTTAACAACAACAACAAAAAACTGTCTCAGATCTCAATTTCATAGACTCTGAATGTCTGATTCTTTGTCTTGGGAAATTTTCATGAACGTTACTTAACCTCTGTGTACCCCTTATTTATAAACTATGGACATTCTTATAAGTGAAATGTTGTTATGGAAATGCATGCGTTAGTGCATGCCTGGCACAAAAGGAGTACCTTGTGTTTGTTTGCGACAGCCCCGATGGCACCAAAAGTGTAAGAGAGGTGGCGATGGTGGGAAATTACCCATTCACCAAACGTTCAACAGCTTTCACTCAGTTCCTACTGCGAGTCTGGCACTGGTAATAAATAAAATAATCTTACCTTCAAAGAATTCATATCAGTCCACACATTCATTAGATCTCCTGTGCATTCATTCTACTGACTGATATACATCTATTACGTACCTACTAGAAGCAGGACTGTGCATTGGAGAATTTATACATACACACACATACACACACACACAAATCTCTGCTTATAAGGGACTCACAATTATTTCTTTTATTCACTTATTAATTTGACCTGCACAGATCAAGCACTTTTTCTGTCCCAGGCACAGTACCAGGCAATATAAGGTAGTAGAAAACTTTGGGTTATTTCAGTCCAGAAAACTGCATTTTGCAACTGAAAACAACTTTGTGCTGACTTCAGCCCAATCAGGCACCCTCCTTCCACCTCACTTCCTCCATCTGTATGTCGAGGCCGCTTTCTCTGCTCTAGGTACTTCACAAAGACTTTGCAAGCAGTAAGTGAAACCATAGGTTACATTAGTCTGTTACTCAAATGTCCCATGGGATGATCAAATTTATCAACCCCGATATCATTATACAAGTGTGACTATCTGATGGAATAAACTGAGGATTCAGAACCGAGAGAGACCAGACACAATGAAACTCCCTCAAAATCCCAGCAGTAATGATGACAATGTGATAAGGGCCACAGTCATCATCACGGTGAAAACAATGATCATAGCATTCTGATGACACAGCACCAATGCATAATACGGAAAGTGAAGATTTCTTAAATCTATTTTTTATTGATGCATAGTTGAATTACAATGTTGTGTTAATTACTGCTGTATAACAAAGTAACTCAATTATACATATATATATATATATATATA